>CAJNDS010000591.1:618200-785700 GCA_905221605.1 Symbiodinium natans | reverse complement strand
TTAAAACCTTAAACCTTAAACCCTAAACCTTAAACCCTAAACCACCCTAAACCTTAAACCCTAAACCCCAAACCCTAAACCCCTTTCGACACTTTTCCAGCCTCGACACAAACGCCATCGATCACAGCCACGGCCATTCGGCAAGCTAGGTCCTGGGCTGTGCGGTTCAGTGTTTAGGGTTTAGGGTTGATAAGGGTTTAGGGTTTAGGGTTTAGGGACTGTCAGTATAAGGGAACATCCCAACCTGAAGCCGCACGGCAAACTCCCAAACGATGGAACTTCCTTATCCCCATACCCCAACAGGTAGACCAATTAAAGGGCATCCTAGCTCGAATGATCCTGAAACCATATTCCAACTTTCTGGAGTTTACTGCAACCCTAAACCCTTATAAACCCTAAACCCTAATTATAATGAAAAAAACTCGCCGTGGCACCACGACCGCCGGGTCTTGCAGCGTCACGACCGCGCAACCTGGCAGTCGGTCAGAGCCCACGGTTTGGCAATTGCTTTAGGGGTACTTCTGGTTAGGGTTTAGGGTTTAGGGTTTAGGGTTTCGGGTTTCTGGTTTCGGGTTTAGGGCTAGGAGTTAGGGTTTGGGTTAAGCCTCGAGTTTGTGACTTCGGGCCAGCGCCCCAAAACGCCCGTTTGAGCCCCGGAAAACCCGACACCCTACCTAAGCCCGAACAAGCCCCTAAACCTCAATAAAACCGCCAAAAAACCAAACCCTAAACCCTAATAAACCCTAGAAAGCCCTTTTGAACCCAGAAAACCCCGAAACCCTAACAAGCCCGAAAAATTCCCCTTTTGAACCCTAGTAAACCCTGAAAGAGCCAACCCCCAACGCAGCCTTTGCTGGCCATCTTCCTCACTCGGAGGACGACCGGGGCCTTTGCCGGCTCTTGCTGCCTCGCCACATCGGGGGGCGTGCACTGTCTTAGGTTTAGGGCTTAGGGCTTAGGGCTTAGGGCTTAGGGTTTAGGGTTTAGGGTTTCAGGGGTTTAGGGGTTTAGGGGGTTTCAGGGTTTCGGTTTTAGGGATTGCGACTGCGGGTCTAGGGTTCTAGGGTTTACAGTTTTGGGTTTGGGGCTTCGGGTGAACAGCTCCTGTGGAATGATCGAGGATGGAAGCTGCAGCTTCCAAGGCCAAACAATAAGGGGTCTCAAAAGGGTCTTAGGGTCTTCACAAGCTTCTAAGAGAGTTTGAAGCGGGTGGTCAGAGAGTTGAGACATCAAAACGTATACATGTACATGCACCCCATGTTTGTAGAATCCCGATACCCTTAAGCGCGCAAACTCCTGAAGGGAGGGGCCTGAAGTCCGGAGCAAGCTGGGCCGGCTTGCTTGTCGCGACATCCTGCTCGGATCCCATGGTTTAGGGTTTAGGGTTTAGGGTTTAGGGTTTAGGGTTTAGGGTTCAGGGAGAAACGCTCGTAGACTCGTAGGGTTTATCTTAGGGTGGCCCGTAGTATGGGCAGGACCCCTTGCATTCCCCCTTATATACCCTCTAAAACCCAAGGGCCCATACTTCAGAACCCTTTTGAGAAGATAAGGGGCCTAACTAAGAGACCATGTAACTTCCCTAAGACCAAAAAGACTTTATATAAGGAACCTGGAGGCCTGTAGCATAGGGTTTTGGGGTTTCGGAGTTGTCTTATGGAGACTGCTATGAACAATTGGTTTTACGAAAATAAGCGACCCGGAGACCTTGCTCTTGCTCAGGTTGCTCAGTATTGACCCCAAAGCACCGGCCCACGCGCTTTCGGGGCCGGCCATCAACGTGTTGAATCTGACCGCAAAGAGCCCGCTCAGCTTAGCAGCCGCCATGTCGACTACGCAGGGCAGCGTTCGGTGCGCGAGTGTGGCAGTCACTGGCGCGAAGACCGCGAGAAGACTCCACGGTGTGCTGCAGTGTACCACTTGCCAGCAATCCAATGCCAGAACGCTGCCATGCTTCTGCAACGCGTCTCGCGCGCAGCCTGGCTGCGCCCACGCTCGACAGCGGCGGCTGTCATTCCTTTCTTGGACTGCATGAGGTTGGCGGTAATGGCTCTTGCAAAAGCAAATTCGCTGGCCCCTCCAGAGGCAATGTTGTTGCGCGCCCTCTGAACTAATATAGTCACCAAATAGTAGGCTTCCCTTGTACTCAGGACCCCAATAAGCCAATAAGGCACCCCCTACTTTCGGACCCCCTTTTGTGGACTGGTTTGAACATTTAGGGCTCCAGGACCCTCGTAGACGGCTTTGGGGGTGTAGTGTGTGCTCCGGGCTTTCTTTCAGGCGCTGATAGCTATGCAGGGGGCTGCAGCTGAAACTATCGAAGGGGTCTGACTCTATAAGGGGCTATGACGAAAACAGGAGTCAAGCTGCAGGCTGTGACGGGATGGCATTTGGGGTAGTTCTCGAAACTAGGGTCCAAAAACAGACCGTCTATAGGTACGCCACCCATTAAGACGGGACGCCCCCCAAAATGGACCCTAATTTAGCGATCTACGCATCTGTAATCTCTGCTGCCGCCTCAGTCCTGTGTCATCAAAGAGGCGTGTAAAAACCAGATCGGTCTCCCAACAACTCTCGATCCGAATCCCAGGTCTATAGGGTTTACAGGATTTAGGGCCCTAAACCCTAAGCCCTGTTGCCACTGGGCTGAAGGCAAGCCAAACTCCCATGAAACCCTAAACCCTAAACCCAAAACCCAAAACCAGCGAGGAGGCGAAGAACTGCAGGTATAGAATTTTTCCAAAAGGCTAAGTTAGTCAGGATTTTAGGCACCGGAAAAAGTGCACCACTAATTGCTTAATGCATTTTATGAATATCACGGAGCCCACCCCCTGAAAAATAATAGTATTGGGGCATGCATGGTTGCAGGGTGTAGAATTCAAAGCTAAGGGCGTTTCGATTCCCGAAGCCCTCGACCCTACAAACCCTAAACCTTACTTTTCAGACTCCCGAAACTCCCCGTAGTAGCCCTAAACCCTAAACCCTAAACCCTAAACCCTAAACCCGAAACATCCCGAAACCCTCACCCTAAACCCAGAACCCTAAACCTTCAACCCTCACACTGGAGTCCCCACCCACTCCTTGATGTTGGTGTGGGGGGCGTCGTGGTCCTCACGCGCAACCTTCCTGGGCAGCTCGGGGGCATTAGGGTTTAGGGTTTAAAGTTTAGGGTTTAGGGCTCAGGCTCAGAGTTCGGGGTTTCGGTTTGTTTTCCGTTTTTTTTTGTTTTTGTTGGGGGGGGGGGGGTTGGGGGGGTTTAGGGCTCTCAACGCCCTCTGACCCTAACCCAAAAAACTCAGGGGTTTGAGGGGTTCAGGGTATATAAAGCTTAGGGATTCCGGTCGGGGCACTCGAGGGTTAGGGTTTAACCCCAGGCAAGGCCATCAAAAGGCTTGGCCCCTAAAGGGGCTGTGAGACATGTTCCTTAACCATGGCCCTCTTTAAAGCCGCAGGGTTCGGGTTTAGGGGGATGTCATGCTCGTTTGGGTTCAGGGGGATATCATGCTCTGAAACACACGAAGTGAGAAATATGAAGATGTGCTTAAGGACCTCTTGAGGTGTTGAGTCTTGTTCTGCCGGACTTCTGGTGACCTTAAGGGGGATTCTCTGACATAGAGGGCTCGTTTAGGGTGCCCACATCTAAGGTTTTACTATCGCCCCCCCCCCCCCCCCAAACCCATCCCCCTCGATGAGACTGGAGGACCTCGAAAGGCTTATTCGTAGACTTGGCGCTCCAGGGGGCTCAGAGTTTTGTGGAGTCAGGTTTAGGTTTAAGGCTTAGGGCTTAGGATCTAGTAGTTTAGGGTTTAGGGTTTAGGGTTTAGGGTTTAGGGTTTAGGGTTTTTTGGGGTGTAGGGTTTAGGGCTTATAACACTTAAAAACCATGGCCGAGGGTCGGCTCTGGGGTTGCGGTGGTGTGCGCCGGCGCGCCGGCGAGGGGATGAACATCAGAGGCGAGCGCTGCATCTGCGACCTTAAGTAGCCGCAAGGTCAAGGGTTCACAAACAAAGGCGTTATAGGGTTTAGGGTTTATAGGGTATAGGGTATAGGGTTTAGGGTTTAGGGTTTGGGGTTTAGGGTGTTAGGGTGTTTAGGGTGTTTTAGGGTGTTTTAGGGGTTTAGGGGTTTTTTAGGGGTCGGGTTCGCAACAAAGGGCTTTGGTTTACCTGGGACTCGATTTACCTTCAGCTTAGTAGTAACTACCCGTAACAAGTACCCATTAAAACTGTAGGTTAAAGAGAATGCCAGGTAGGGGTTGTGTGGTCTCAAGAGGGCCCCCCCCCCCCCCCCCCCCAACACAAAGTGTTGCAGCAGGGTCACGGGGTCCATCAACTCTTTTAAAGATTAGGGTTTAGGTTCGTGGGGGGGGGGGGGGGGGGGGGGGAAGGTACCTGGGCAACCTTGGCAAAGCTTAGGGAGCCTGCCTTAGGGAGTAGTGGGGACATGCCCCCCCCCCCCCCCGCCACCCCAAACTGCCAGGTGGGTCCTTAGATCCTTGGAACCTTTGGTTATCACATATGAAATAGAATAGAATTTCCTGAAAGGGGCCCCAAAAAAGGGTACCCCTTCTTGCGGAAACCCTCATAAGGCGATAACCCTAGAGCCCTTGTAATACCCCTCAAACGGATTGCTCCATCCTTGGCTTCGATTTTTTTGAACTTCATGGGCTTATACGCAAGTGGCAGATGCCCTTCGCTTGCTCAGCTTATACGAAGTCCAAGGAAAGGGTGGATGTTTGCGCGACAAGCATGTATCGCAAGACGTTACCCTCCCTCTCCGTCTTCTTATTCGTTGATTCTTCTTCCGCACTTCTTCCTTCTCTCTCTCTCTCTCTCTTTCTTTTTCTGTCTCTCTCTCTCTCTCTCTCTCTCTCTCTCTCCCTCTCTCTACTTGCTCAAACCCGAACCATTCCAGTAACAGTCTAGGGCTGGAGACCATAAACCCGAAAACCCCACGGGTTGACGGCCTACACTATGAGCCCTCAACGCGACACCCTGCAAAAGGACAGCACTCACCCCTGGAGACAGCCTTTGTTTTCACGCCCTAAACCCTAAACTCTAAGCCCTAAGCCCTAAACCCCAAACCCTAAAACCTAAACTCTATAAACTCCAAGCCCTAAACCCCAAACCCGACATTTTTAAGAAGTGAAGAATGTCAGCGGCCGTCGTGCTATGTACAACACCTGGGGCGTTTCTGCCGAGGGCTGCGCAGGACCTCGTGCGAGTTGTTGTTGTTCAGCCTTGGGAGCCCAGCAACCATGTATGTTAATGAGGGGGACCCTTTTTGGGGTTGGCTACTTTATAAGGGAACCTACTGTAAACTCCCAGAAATGAGATGGAAAAGAGGAATGAGGGCCTACCCTGGGTCCTAGTTATTCTTACTTAGCTTCTCCAAGAACCAAAGGAGAAAAAGGTTAAGCTTTAGTATTCTTACTGAATAAGGAAACCCAAACAAGTTTAAAGTTCAACTGTTGGCTAAGTTAAGTATTTACAATAGGAGTACCCTTTTTGGGGTTGGTTATTTTATACAGGAACCTAGAAACAAAGGAAGTGCAAAAGGGCACCCCACTAGCCCACCAAGCAGCTGATCTTGCACCAAAAAGCTGTCGCCGCCAAAGTTTACAGCACCCCAGGTCACCACAGACCCATCGCCCAGAATGGCAGCAAAGGCGAAGCCGGTAGCTTGAATCTGCTGCACGTCCTTCAGCTGATCTTGCGCCACACTGCTGTCGCCACCTCTCGACGCGTCGCCCCAGGTTACAACAGACCCGTCGCCCAAAATGGCAGCAAAAGCGTAGGCAGTAGCTTGGATCTGCTGCACATCTTTTAGCTGAGATTGCACAGAGCAGCTGTCGCCACCATAGTGAGGATCGCCCCAGGTCACAACAGACCCATCGCCCAGAATGGCAGCAAAAGCGGACCCAGCAGATTGAATCTGCCGCACGTCCTTCAGCTGGTCTTGCACATCACTGCTGTCCCCACCACTGAGAGCATCGCCCCAGGTCACAACGGACCCGTCACCCAGAATGGCAGCAAAAGCATAAGCAGTTGCTTGGATCTGCTTCACATTTTGGAGCTGATCTTGTACAGCACTGCTATCGCCACCTCTGTCAGAATCGCCCCAGGTCACAACAGACCCATCGCCCAGAATGGAAGCAAAAGCCAAGCGGGTAGCCTGCACCTGCTGAACGTCCTTCAGCCGATCTTGTGCAGCACTGCTGTCGCCACCTCTCTGAGCATCGCCCCACGTCACGACAGACCCATCGCCCAGAATGGCAGCAAAGGCACGGCTCGTAGCCTGGACATGCTGCACGTCCTTCAGCTGACCCTGCACCCCACCAGAGATAGCAGCGCCCCAGGTCACCACAGACCCATCGCCCAGAATGGCAGCAAAAGCGAAGCCGGTAGCTTGAATCTGCTCGACGTTTTTGAGCTGCCCCCGCACAGCACTGCTGTCGCCGCCACTGTAGGCATCGCCCCAGGTCACGACAGACCCATCGCCCAGAATGGTGGCAAAAGCAAAATGGGTCGCTTGAATCTGCCGTACGTCCTGTAGCTGCTCTTGCACGGCACTGCTGTCGCCACCATAGTGAGGATCGCCCCAGGTCACCACAGACCCATCCCCCAGAATGGCAGCAAAAGCTGCACTGGTAGCTTGGATCTGCTGCACGTCCCTCAGCTGACCTTGCACAGAGCCGCTGTCACCGCCACAGTCTGCATGGCCCCAGGTCACAACAGACCCATCACCCAGAATTGCTGCAAAAGCCCAGGCCATACCTCGAACCTGCACGCTGCCGATTTTCAAGGTCAGTGAGTCACCGCGCTGTAAACTGGAATCCAGAGTGGCTGCTCCATCCAGAACGCCTCCAGAGGAGTCCAAGAGTCTGCCCCGACCAACGGCCAGAGTCCTCCGTGCCCTGCTCTGCAGTGACTCGACCGACTCCTCTGGCCATGCTTCGAGTGAAACCGTCCGGCCACTTACCAGGCTCACCGCTACCTGCAGGGACATGAGTGCCCAGGAAGAGGGCAAGGCCTCCTTGCGACAAAGGGGTGGCTCTGGGCACCAAGAACAGGTCGCAGGAACACCGGGAGGTTGGTCCTATGCACCGGCTTGGGGTTTAGGGTTTGTGGGTTTTGGGGGTTGTGGGAGTTGATGGTTTTGGTGCTTTGGGGTGTTAGGGTTTTTTGGGTGGTTTTACGGTGTTGGGGTTTAGGGTTTAGGGT
This sequence comes from Symbiodinium natans, assembly GCA_905221605.1. NCBI lineage: Eukaryota > Dinophyceae > Suessiales > Symbiodiniaceae > Symbiodinium > Symbiodinium natans. Next base: position 778,480 of record CAJNDS010000591.1, on the reverse strand, counting down.
CTTGGGGATTTCGGAATTCCAGGGTTTTGGGGTTTGAGGGTTCTTGGTTTCTAGGATCTTAAAGTTTTCCGCAACTGGGACTCACTCACTGATGAGACTTGAAGCCCTCAATCCTAAACCCTAAACTCCCTAAGCCCTTAACTCCCCAAACCCCCTAAATAAAACCCTAAACCGGTTCGACGTGCTGATTAAGGGGTAAGTCCCACGAAGCTGCAGGGAATCGAATTCCAGGTAGACGCCAACCGGTGCTGCCAGTGATTCAACCCTAAACCTCAAACATCGCAAGAACGCGGTACCCTTTTTTAACACGGACCTCTGAAGCCTGTACCCTATCACTGGAACTCGTTAGGTTTAGGGTTTGTGGTCGAGGGACTTTGCCTACGTAGAATTATCCGGGGACTCTACCTTGGACCCCTCAGGTTGTATCTTGGGTTTCAGGACCCTAAACATAAACCCTACACCCTAAACCCTAAACCCTAAACCCTAAGCCGAGTATCTTAAGGCAAACCTTCAGGGGCACAACCTTAGGGTTCATCCCTTGCAAGTAAGCCCTGGAAGCCCTTCATCCCTCAACCCCCTCAACCGCTTAGGGTTTAGGGCTTAGGGTTTAGGGTTTAGGGTTGAGGGTTGAGGGTTGAGGGTTTAGGGTTGAGGGCTTAGGGTTTAGGGCTTAGGGTTTACGGCTTAGGGTTTAGGGTTTAGGGTCCCTCAACCCTGAGAGCTCAGCATGGGGTCGAGGAGCAGGGCAGGGTGTCCAGAGGGCTTGTGGTGCTTTTGGCTGGTTCTGCACCATGCATCTATGCGAGACTCGGCCGCCCTTTTCAAGGCCCTTGAAAGGATCCTGTGGCCCCAGCTTAAGATTCTGGGCTTCGAGGATAGTACCTAACCCTAAACCCTAAACCCTAAACCCTCAACCCTAAACCCTAAACCCTAAACCCTAAGATAAAAAACCCTAAGGGTCGCAACCGCGCGACTTGTGATCTGTTCCACGGCGTGGCGTCCGCGGCTCCTCATCGTGGGCAGCGAGCATGTCTGACCTCGACCGGTCAGAAGATCAGCTCAACCCTCAACCCTCAACCCTTAACCCTAAACCCCAGACTTCCTGCTTGCTGCTGCTGTTGCCCATGTTATGGTACGTGCCACCCAACAGAGGCCCGCTATAAACCCAAAGAGCGCGTTAACTGCAGCTTAAACAAAAAGGAATACTCCCAAAGATTGTCGTACTCAAGTATCCTAATGTGATTTCAGGCGCACACAGCTGGAAAGGGTTTAGGGTTCAGGGTCGTCCAGGCCCGTTTTGTTGCTCGTACTCGACACCCTAAACCCGTAACCAAGCTTCAAGCGGCCTTGTGAAGATCCCCAGAAGTTTTGCGGAGACCATCTTATCACATTATCACATGATTGTGTTTGGTTGCAGTGTCCTGGTTTTATTTGTGGCCTTCTGCCTTGCTGACACTCAGGACGCTGTGGGTTGAGGTGTAGGGAGTAGGGTTCGAAGGCTTAAAAGGCTTCAGTTGAGCGCTGCAGCTTGGGATGCTCCCCCTTCAACTAACAGACCTTAACAATAGGGGACCATCATCGGGGGTACTCTAATCCCTACTAAGGACTCTTAGTATCACAAGGAACATCCCAAACTGAAGCTGAACATCAGACTATAGTCGGGGGTACTCTAATCCCTAGTAAGGACTGTTAGTATCAGAGAGAACATCCCCAACTGAAGCTGAAATAAAAACAACTTCGGCAGCCAAGAAGCTGCAGGCCTGACCAACGTCTGTCCCGAGCAACTTTATTGGTCAACTTGGGCCAAAAATGGCTCCACGGTTTAGGGTTTAGGGTTTAGGGTTTAGGGTTTAGGATTTAGGGTTGCGTCATGCGGGCTTCAGTAGTCGGCCGGGAATGAAAGTCGCGGCTCTCAATGTGCAGCACATGAACAAAGGAGCAGTACTACTGACTGCACGACTCTATTATCCGACAATGCCAGTGTCGAGAAACAAATTTCAACTGGGCATGTGAGGACTATGTGCAACTCTTCAATGAGGAGATGATGCAAAGATTGAATCAAGGGTGCAAGGGCGTCATACACAAACCCTAAACCTGAAGCATCCTCTATCTGGGTGGGGCTTCACAACCCTAAACCCTAAACCCTAAACCCTAAAGCTTCAAAGAGGAAGCTGCAAGCTCCCTGCGAGCCTTCATCGCCATCAGCACTAACTCCTACGGAACCTCTCAGCCTCTCAACCCAACAGCCTACCCAAAGACTCCAAAACCCCTTAGTTAAGGAATATCCCTTAAATTCAAGAGGAACCCTAATATGACTTAGGGTATATTCCTTAAGGGGGTTTTGGAGTCTCTGTGTACACGCGTCCCTCCGCGCACCAACCACAGCAAGCGCACCCAGTGCACCTGCTTCGAGCCATTCCTGACGGTCCTGCAGACGTTTAGGGTTTAGGGTTTCCTAGTTCATGGTTGGGATAATATTAAGAAGATAAATTTACATTCCTTATTGGGTTTAAGTACCCTTACCAATGTAAAATGGTACCCAACTATGACAAAGTTTAGGCGGTGCGCTTCTCGACTCGTAAGCATCTGGGGGCCTTGGGGCTTGCTCCTGAGACAAGCCACAGCTGGGTTTGGGTTGATAGAGGGTTTGGTAATAAGATTTGTCGGGTTTACAGGACTTGCAGGGTTTGTAGGCTTTATAAAGTTTATGGGGCGAATGGGTGTGTGTGTGTGTGTGTGTTTAGGGTTTGTAGGGTTTGTTTATAGATATAAGTGGTTCATCAGGGTTATAGGATGCATAGGACTTACCCGAAGGCTCCTCATGTCTTGGGTTAGGGTTCCATGGGATGAATGCATACTACCCGAGAAAGGTGCTGCATTGGAGCCTTGAAGAAGGCAATTCATACAGAAGTATGTAGGCTGGAGCAAAATTTCTAATCTCTATTACCCTTAATCCCCTGTCTAATCCTGTCAAAGCCATCTACAATGCGATTTTTGTAGGGCCCCCGAAACTACCCCAGTAAGCCCTCAACTCACAACCCTAAACCCTAAGCCCCAAACCCTGGTTTGAGGTCCTAGACCCTAAACCCTAAACCCTAAACCCTAAACCTTCAAGGTTGAGGTCCTTGGCTGTGGTGGACCGCAGCTGGCTCTTCGTCGCACCCTCCAAGAAGCAGACGCCCGCCTCATGCGCTTTCCTACATCCTAGGCCCTTACCCCATTTCTGAACCCAGAACTGGCCCTAAACCCTAAACCCTAAACCCTAAACCCTAAACCCTAAAACCCCAAACCCTAAACCCCTGTCTTTTGCAGCGAGGTGAAAAGAACTTCGAGGCTTTTGAGGCGCCAGCGACGATTCCCACCAGGATGGTACCTGCACGTTGCCCCTTCCGAGGTGGGGGTGTTGGGGTTTAGGGTTTAGGGTTTGGGGTTTGGGGTTTAGGGATATAATCAGGGCCCTCGAAACCTGCTCAAAAAGATGCCCAAGACAAAAATGATCCTCTGAGAGGACAATATGAAATCTCAAACCCCAAACCCTAAACCCTTTTTTTACGGCTAGGACTGCTGCGCAAACCCTAAACCCTAAACCCCAAACCCTACACACTAAACCCTAAATTCGGGCTCAACTCAGGGAAACAACCCCCCCCATTCAAGCAGGCAAAACATCACCTAATCTTGCCCCAAGAGTCCCCTGTACCGATATAACATATACTTGGGCCCTAAAGCTGCAACATGTGAACCCTCTTTAGGGCCCAAGAGTATATACTATAGAGTATTGCCAAGGATGGGAGGTACCCTTCATATACCTCTAGCGCAAGTAAGACTGACGTATACGAAGTAAGGTATATATTTCTAGATTCCTTAACTAAGGCAGGCGTATTGGGCTCTTTGGGTACCTAAGGCGACATGGCACAAGCACCAATAGAGGGCGCTGAGGTCAGCGGGTGTGTTCCCGACTTCAATTCTGCACCGGCATCAGCCTTCCTAAGCCGATAGCCTTAAGCCTCCGAAACACCACTGTAGGGCCGAAACCCTAAACGCGCTAGACCCTAAACCCTAAACCCTAAACCCCACACCCTAAACCCAGGCGCACTGAAAATGCAGCACAGGGAGGCCACCTTCGACGTGCGGTTGGATCCTGGTTGCAAGTGGGGTCCCCGTTGGGGCTCCGCCTGGGTGCCTTGGGCTATATAGGGTTGAATGTACAAGTGGGGAGTTTAGGGTCCAGGGTTTAGGGTTTAGGGTGTCTGTAAGGGCTTTGTAATTAAGGATTTACAAATAGCGAAATTTAGTTAGGGTTGGTGGCCTCGACACAGAGTGTCACGCCCAAACTTAGCTATAGAAGCCTAGACTACCAAATACGCCGACGCACCATCCAAAGAACTTGCAGCACCAAATGCCACTTTCAAGCTGCATCCATCCCCTGGCCGTTTCAACTGCATCGGCGAAAAATGCATGCATCTGGCTGTCAAGATTGCATGCGATAACCCTATCCCTGGATCAGGGCGGTCACGTTTGTCAAATTTAACTCAAGGTGTCCCCACACCCAGAAGCTTCCCCCCTGTCCCTACACGCTGTGATCTATCCAAATCCCATCCATCGGGTTTTAGGGTTAGGGTCCCGTAAGCTTGACGAAACGCCCCACCCGCCAAACCCCCACAACCCCTGCACCCCGAAACCCTACACAACCCCAAAACCTCTGCAACCCCGGCACTCTAAACCCACAAGCCTAAACCCTAAGCCTTAAACCCTATAAACCCACAAGCCTAAACCCTAAACCCTAAACCCTAAGCCCTAAACCCCGGAACCCTGGGTCGTGTCCTAGCAGGGGCGGCAGCGAGTCCAGCTCCTCCTGAGTTGCGCTTGAGATTAGGGTATAGGTTTAGGGTTTAGGGTTTAGGGTTTAGGGTTGAGGGTTTAGGGTTGAGGGTTGAGGGTTTAAGGTCTAGGGTCTAGGGTTTAAGGTTTAGGGATTCAGGTGCAGGGTCAAGGTTTGTGTCTATAAGGGTTCGGGTTCAGGTGTAGGATTTCGGAAAAGGTGCAGGTATGGAGGGTATAGGGTCTAGGATGACCTGACTGTGGGGCCATGACCCGAGAACTTACTATCTATGCGTGAACCCACAACCCAAAACCCAAAACCCAAAACCCTCAATCGGGGAACCATGGAGGATCGTGCAAGTAAGCCTTGTGTCAGCGCGCTCCCCCCTTTGTTCTTGCTTGAGGGCTGCAGTATATCGTGCCCTCGTGATCTGCTCACCACCACCCTCCACTGCACCCATTCAAACCTTGACACCTTAATTAAACCCTAAACCCTAAACCTATAAGGATTGACCGTATGTTCAGCGTAAACACAGCTTGCTTGATGGGCACGGCCAAGGCCAACCCGCTAAGTGTATAGCCTCTAAGCCTTCTGTAATATCCCTAAACGCTAAACCCTAAAGCCTTTTTCTGCCTCAGGTCTCCTGGGGTAGCCAAACCCTAAACCCGAAAAGGCCATAAGCCCTAAACACTAAACCAACCCAGAAAAGGGCTTGGAGCAGCAGGAGCACTGAGCGCCCTGCCGTGAGGTGCTCGGAGAACATGGGGAGCTTCAGTTCATGCGGGGGCGCCCTCTCAGCTAAAACCCTAAACCCTGAACCATGGTGGCCGAGGGTCCACTTTCACCCCTAAGCCCTATAGGGTTTAAGGAGTTTAGGCTGTAGGGTCTGGGGTTTTGGGGTACTAGAGACTTGGGTGCAGAAGGCTGGGGTTCTGTCTGGGGGAGGGGGCTAAGTTGAGATTGTTTCCTAAACCATTTCTTCTCAAAGGCCACCATAAGAAGCTTATCATAAGCTACTGAAGAATATGCAAGGAGAGCCAGGCGCTGCCACGGGCGTGTTGCAAACCCGGCGACTGGGGAACCCCAAAACCTACTTTGTTTGTAGGGTTTAGGGTTTAGGCTTAGGGTTTAGGGCTTAGGGTTTAGGGTTTAGGGTTTAGGGTTTGGGGTTTGGGGTTTGGGGTTTGGGGTTTGGGGTTTGGGGTTTGGGCTTTGGGGTTTGGGGTTTGGGGTTTGGGGTTTGGGGTAATCCTATAGGGGGATTTCTGCGCGGCTTGTGGCCATGTGAACGCTCCAAGACCCGAAACTTGTCAAGGGCCTAACAAGCCGTAAGGGTCCATGTACCTGATTGTTATACCTGGACCCCAAAGTACCTACAAAGGAAGTACGTTAAGACCCAAGCAGTCCCTTTTTAGGTACCGTAGGGGGGAAAGCCTGAATCGATGTCGATTCACATGGGTTGGCTGCCTCTGCCTCTGTGGTGTGTGAAGCTCACTTGTTGCTCGACACAGCCCCATGAACCCTGTAATCCAAGCGTAGAATACATGGTCCCTCAAGCAACCCTAAACCCTAAACCCTGTAGCTTTTCTCACATATTCTATAACGCTGAAGGGCACGTACTTCAGAAGCCTTCAAAGAAGGCAAAGGACTAAACTAAGGGACCATGGACCATCCCTCAGATGTAAACCCTAGAACACCACAGGGTTTAGGGTTTAGGGTTTAGGGTTTAGGGTTTAGTAGACCATGACATCTCATTTTGTCACCCTTCTAACGGCGCGCGAGCTCGGACCGTCGGAAGGAGCTTCGAGCTCGCAGACCCACAGAGCCCAAAGCTCCTTAAACAAGGAACATACCTTCAAATCATCTTAAGGATCCCTGCATTATTTATGGTATATTCCTTAACTACTATTTGCTTAAGAACCTCAAAAGAATAAACGATAATAATCCCTGCATTACCCTTAATACGGACGAATATTTTAAATTTTAACCCTAAACCCTAAGCCCTAAAAGCTAAACCCTAAACCCTAAACCCTAAACCCTAAACCCTAAACCCTAAACCCTAAACCCTAAACCCTGGGTTCTTAAGCAAGTAGTAGTTAATTCAGGAGCAGTGGGCTCTCTGGGGCGGCCTGCAGATGCCAGAACCTTGCACTCCTTCTCTGTCGCGGCAGGTCATCAGGGAGCTCTGCAGCCGAGGGTCCTCCTGCAGACAAGTTGCGGGGTTAGGGTTCAGGGTTTAGGGTTTAGGGTTTAGGGTGTAGGGTTTAGTGTGCTGGCAGCCCAAAGTCCGTTTGCTCATGGAAAGGGTCGTAAACACTGGGGCAAAAGGGGTCGTAAGCGGTAGGCCTTAGGGTTTAGGGTTTAGGGTTTAGATTTTAGGTTTTAGGGGGTCTGTTTTGTCGGAAAAGTGGCTTAGGCGTTGATTGGGTCTGCCGATGGGGAATTGGGGCCTTTGGGGGGAGAGGAGCGGGTGAGAGTGTTTAGGGCCTCGGGTCATAATTGGGGTTTAATTAGGAGGATAAAGTCGTTACCCTAAACCGTAGACCCTAGACCCTAGACCCTAGACCCTAAACCCTAAACCCTAAACCCTAAACCCTAGGAGGATAAAGCCCCACTCCTCGAAGTGCTCTGCAATGCACCATATGGGCTCCAGGGGCAAGTCCGAGTTCATGCCGAAGCTGGTAAGGTCCCTTGCTGCAGCCCTAAACCCTAAACCCTAAACCCTAAACCCTAGACCCTAAACCCTAAACCCTAAACCCTAAACCCTAAACTCTAAACCCTAAACCCTAAACCCTAAAGGTATTCTGCGTGGTGCGCGGTGCTTGTCGGCGGGGGGGGGGGGGGGGGGGGGGGGCGGGTTCCTTAGTTTGGGGTTTGGGGGGTTTCGGTTTCATTTTTTTGGGGGGGGGGGGGGGGAGGGGAGGGGTCCTATAGGGACAGCTACCCAGGTAGCGCAGCAGCCAGTTGGTCTGAATGAAGCAAAACGGGAGTCTCAGCCCCAAAAATTGTAAAGCCTAAGCACGAGTAGGACCCGAAAGCCCAGCAAGCTCCAAGTCCGAAACCGCTGCCGCAAAACCCAAGGCCGGAAAACAAACAACAAACTACTGATTAACCGACACCGACCCCAAACCCTAAACCCTAAAACTGAAACTTGAACAGCATTACAAAAAGCTGAAAAACAAACAGACATGAAGAGTGATGATTAAAAAAAACAGAGACTTGAAGACCTACCCCCCCCCCCCCGGCTGCCTCTCGGCGCTCCGAGTTGGCCTTGCGCTGAAGACTGGACACCTGAATCGGGACCGACAGCAAACAGAGCGGGGAAGGGGTTTAGGGTTTAGGGTTTAGGGTTTTTTTTTTCACTCCTGCACAGCTGGGGCGAATCCACATCGCAGGGCGATTACGAGGTGCGACTGGCGTACTAACCGACCATCACCCATGTAACATAAACAACACACAAACATTAAATTCCACAACAACCATGGACTCCGGTCGTTCGGGCGTTCCTGCTCGTTCAGGGGTTCCCTGACTTTGGCTGGCCTTCTCCTCCATTTCTCGAACAAGCAAGGCTGCTACAGTTCAGACATTCAACCCTCTTATCCAAGGACACACACAAACCCAACGATAGCGTTCAGAGGAGAAAGCTCGCGGAGCCTGCCTACCACTTGCTGCAGACAGCCCTCAAACGAAAAGAAAACATCGTCCTGTCGACTCAGTGACCCACATCCAGCTACCACTCCAAACCACCCCAAACCTACACCGTATCCTCACTGGATATGCGAAACGAGCCCACTGCCATTACGCGACTTCCGACTCAGCACCCTCCTACCAACACAATAAGTTCAAACAAGCAACCTGGGTACTAGAGACGGACTTCGCAATATGTACATTTGGGCAACTCAAACTCAACCCACTCGGGTCCATCCCTTTGCACTAAATGCACATGCAGGTAAATTACGAATTACTAATTAACGCAGGGTTTCATGAATTACGAATTACAAATTCCCGCAAGCTCACCGGGCCCATCACTTCAGAGCTGCTGTGCCACACGCCAGCACCATCCAGCATGCTGTAGCAGCAATTGTGTTCGACCATCTCACTCCCACAGTATCCGACGCAGATTCTGGTTTAGGGTTTAGGGTTTAGGGTTTAGGGTTTAGGGTTTAGGGTTTAGGGTTTAGGGTTTAGGGTTTAGGGTTTAGGGTTTAGGGTTTGGGTTTAGGGCTTAGGGTTTGGGTTTAGGGAAAGGGGTGCGATTTGGGATTTGAGGTTAGGGCTTTATAGGGTTTCACGGAAACCCGGCTTCCCAGGCCTTAACCCCAAAACCCTGAACCCTGAGCCCTAAACTCTAAACGCGAAGCCCTAAACGCCGCACCCTTTTCTGCTGAATCCACAACCCTATAGAAACCCTAATGCTAACTAAACCCTTTAGACCCTCTAAACCCTCTAAACCCTCTAAACCCTCTAAACCCTCTAAGCCCTACAAACCCTAATCAACCTACAAACACCACAAATCCTACAAACCCTATAAACCCTCTAAACCCCCGTCAACCCTGTAGAGCGTATTAAAACACCATAGACCCTACGAACCCTCCAAGACCCTATAATTAAACCCCAAACCCAAAACCCGAAACCCAAAACCCTAAACCCCAAGCCCTAAACCCGAAACCCTAAACCCCTCTAAACCCTAAACCCGCCTCGTCCCTCGGCCGGCTCAGGTGAGGAACCTGTAGTAGCCTCTGCCAGGCTTAAACCCTAAACCCTAAACCCTAAACCCCAAACCCTAAACCCTAAACCCTAAACCCTAAACCGTGGCGTTCGGGCGGCTTGCGGGAGGATCAGCAGGTCTTTGTATGGTTTAGAGATTTCAAGTAGGGTCTCTCAAAACCCTAAACCCTAAACCCAAATAACCCTAAAAAAATAACCTTGGGCTGAGGGCCGTAAGCACTTGAGGGTTCAGGTTCCAAGCTCGGACTTATGGGGCGGATGCTGGTGCTTTCAGGGCACAGTAACTCGCAATTCTCATCTAGAGCCCCAACAACAACCTAGGAATGCAAAGGGCATCCTTTTGGGTTCAAAGTGGCTTATCAGCGAGCCGAGAGACACCGATAACAAGGGAAAAAAGGGGGCCCACTCCGGGTCCTAGCCCTAAACCCTAAACCCTAAACCCTAAACCCTAAACCCTAAACCCTGAACCCAAGAAGGGCCTACTCTGGGTCCTAGTTAGTGACATCGCCGGAGAAACCACGCACAGAAGCCGCAATACCAAGATCCCCAACTCCTCGGAAGAACTGGGGCAGCTTCCGGGGGCGGTGTAGCCCAAGTTAGGGTTCAGGGTTTAGGGTTTGGGGTTTGGGGTTTGGGGTTTGGGGTTTGGGGTTTGGGGTTTCGGGGTAATCATTATCATCAGATACAACACCATAGAATGTCCTTGAATTAATGTACCTTGCATACTGCTGGCAACGCCTCAATTCCAGACCACAGATGGCAGCCCCTGGCTCGGTCACATAGGAACCAAACCACCAGCCAGAAGGCAGGTGGATCTTGCGCGGGCTCACGCGTCCAGCCAGGCGCAGTTTGTAGTGAAGCTGGCAATGGCTCTCACCAGCGTCTCGCCAAGACACCCCAGAGGTCTAGCCATGCGTGAGGCTACGCTCCGTATTCTCGAGCTTGTGAAGACCGCACAACACAGGAGTCGTCAAGTGGGCAGGCCCGCGTAACGTAGAAATACCTACTACCCTAAACACTCTAAACCCGAAATCCCTGAATGCTCAAACCTAAAATAACCTAAACTCTAAACCCCCAAACCCTAAACCCTAAATTATCCTAAATTACCCTAAACCCTAAACCCTAAATTACCCTAAACTCCTGAATCTCGCGAGGTGCCCTGAGCTCTCACAGCCCCAAGTGGAAGGGTAGGGTTTAGGGGTTTAGGGTCTAGGGTCTAGGGTCTAGGGTTTAGGGCCTAGGGCTTAGGGTTTGGGATTTAGGGTTTAGGCTTCAGGCTCCTGAAGCCTCAAGGGGACAAAGGGCTGCCTTCGAGCCAACGCATGGTCCACTCGCGCGCCAGAGGAATGTAGATCACTTCTAGCCCTCCGGTGGTGTACTCCTCAGGTTTAGGGTTTAGGGTTTAGGGTTTAGGGTTTAGGGTTTAGGGTTTAGGGTTTAGGGTTTAGGGTAAGAATAGCAGTACCCTTTGTGGTGTTCAGGGGATTGTAAGGGTACCCCAACCCTAAAAAAAGGAAATAAGGGCCTACTCCTCAAGTTTTCACTCGGCTTAGCAGGGTATTCGGGTTTGGGGTTGAGGATTTCATTCGGCATTGTCGGGTTTAGGGATAGGGCTTGGGGAGAAGGGTTGGGATGTGAGGACTGTGCTCAAGTTTTCAGGTCTCTTCTCTCCTCCCTCTTCTCTCCTCTCTCTCGCTCTCTCCCCCTCTCTCGCTCTCTCTCTCTCTCTCTCTCTCTCTCTCTCTCTCTCTCTCGCTCTTGCTCTTTCACCGCGGTTGTTCATTGAAACTCCCGGCGACAGGTACGTTTGATTTCAGGTGCACGGGTTGGGGTTTGCATCACATCCGACTTTCCGTCACGTCACTACTTGGGAGAGGCCAAGTGGCCTCAGAATAAGGTACTTGAAGGCTGCAAGTACAATTCGCTTCAAGAGATTATGACGCATGACCAGATGAAACCCAAGTTGCCCTACTTATACCCACAGAGCACATCTACCAAAGAGTCGCCTACGAACAAACCCTAAACCCTAAACCCTAAACCTCTACCAACCTTCTGGTATCCCCAGAAAAAAAACGGACGAGGCACTACCTCGTTGATGACGGGCCATCCCTCCTTCATAAACACCGAGATCCGTACCTCAGAAAGATATAGCGGTGCTCCGCGGAGAAGGCCAAGATTTTCATGTTTTGTGGGTTTAGGGTTCAGGGTTCGGGGTTAGGGTTCAGGTTCAGGGTTCAGGGTTCAGGGTTCAGGGTTCAGGGTTCAGGGTTCAGGGTCAGGGTTCAGGGTTTGGGGTTTAGGGCTCCCTCTCTCCCTCTCTCAGTCAGTCCTAAGCAGCCCGAAGCGCGTAGTCGGTGTGTGGCAGCATTGTCTCCAGCAGTGCCACCGTGGATTGCCAGTCCTCCACTCGTCAGCTGTCTTAGTACGGGCAACCTCCACCCCACTAAGCCCTAAACCCTAAACCCTAAACCCTCAACTCCAACTCAGTCCCTACGCTTGGGGGCCCGCAATGAACAGAATTTGTTCTACACATATGCACATACATATATGCGCCAAAATTCGTTCTTTATCCATGTGCATATGCAGGTGTGTATATATATACACATATACAAGAATGTATGTGTGTGTGTTGTATAAATATATACTCATGTTGTATTCATCCACGAAATTATTCATTTCCTCATCCGGATAAGGGTTTACCAAAAGGTTTAGGGTTTATAGGGTACTACTATCTATATGCACATACATATGGGTATTTCCCACAGTGGGGTACGTACCCCTTGTATTCCCCAAGTTAGAATAGAACCCCCTTGAAGCGACACAAAAGGGTTCCCCCATTGTCAGAAACCCTTTTGTTGACCCTAAACCCTAACCCTAAACCCTAAACCCTAAACCCTAAACCCTAAACCCCCACAACAATCCTCCTGGGCTTTCCCAGCAGCAACATAATCGAAGATGCTTCCGTAGGCGGTCCGAGACCTTGAATAAACCTTATGACCTTAAGAACCTGAGAGCTTTTAGGGTTTAGGGTTTAGGGTTTAGGGTTTAGGGCTAAGGGTTAAGGGTTTAGGTTTGAGGGTCCTGCAGCGGCAGCGGCACCTTACATCGCAGGCACGAGCCGTCGCGGAAGACTTCGCCCAGGGGCCTGAGGGGCGTGGCAGCTCTGCGACGGAGAAGAAGGGCTTTAGGGTGCAGAGCTTTAGATTTCAATTAGGGGTTTACTAGTTCATGGTCGGGATCGTATTTAAAATGCAGTTGTATATTCCTTATTGGGTTTCAGTACCCGTAAACATGTAAATTGATACCCAGCTATGACCAAGTTATGGGTTTTAGGGCAAGGGGGGGTTTGGGGCTTTGGGTAAGGGGCTCAGGAGTTCAGGATTTTGGATAAGGGGGTTAGGGGTTGTTTAGGGGTTTAGGGCAAAGGGGTTAGAGAAATAAAGCCCCAAAATTCCTAAAACCCTGAACCGCCTGAACCTGTTGACCTTGCCGGCGTGCACGGGTGTGAGCGTCAACAACCTAAACATAAAGTCCGCAAACCCCGAAACCCTAACCCCCCAAGCCCCCTCCACCCCCCGACCTCAAAACCCCTAAAGCCTAAACCGATCGCCTCAACCTTTGAAAAACCCAAAGCCCTTTACCATAAACCCTCTAAACCCTTTACCCAAAACACTGACCTAAACCCTTTACCCTCTAAACCCCTGTCACCCTAAACCCCTGCTTAGGCGTTAAGGTTTTGGATTTGGGGTATGCCATGCCCGTAAACTTTAGTGGAGGGTGGAATCCGTGCCTGCAGAGTGAAGAGGATTCGCCCTTTGTCTGTCTCTCTCTCTCTCTCTCTGGCTCCTCTGCTTTTTCTTCTTATTCTTCTTCTTCTTCTCTTCTTCTTCTCTTCTTCTTCTTCTTCTTCTTCTTCTTCCTCTGCTGCGGCGTGCTTGGGAATCCCCTCTCAGGCTCTCTCTCCATCTCTGCGCCAGGATGGCCCTCAAACGTCTCTCTGAAAAACAACCTCCTGAATATCACGCTCTTAAATTCAGCAGGGGGAAATTTGGGATATCCCAAACCCTTAAACCCTCCACCGTAAACCCCGACTACTACTGTAGTGAGCCAAGATGCACTGCTTTCTTCTCTCCAGTTGGCAGGCGAACCTCTCGTTCGAGGCTTAAGGGGCTTGATGGGTTTTGGGTTTCTTTAGGGTTTTAAGGTTTAGGGTTTCGTAGGGCATTTTGGTAGGTTCTCTGGTGTGCTTGGAGGTTCATGGGTAGCTGCTACAAGCTTGGGTTATAAGCAGGGTAACTTGGGCTATGGTTGGTTCTAATTGACTTGAGATTCCCATACTTGGAGGTTCATGGTACTTGAAAACCAATTATAACGGTACTTATGACCATGTTAGGGCACTTAAGGGGCTTATAAGTGGGTTAAAAGTACAGTTATAGTTGGTTGAGAAGCACCATGAAGTATCCCCGCTTGTATCGACGCATGAACCTTCGGGATGTCCCGCAGATGCAAGCGGCTCAACCCAAAATCCGAGAGGCGAGATATGGACTCAGACCTCAACCTTACATCCCGAAGACCCCATGAGCCCTAAACCCTGTTGCAGCAGGCTTGAAACCTAAACCCTAAACCCTAAACCCCAAACCCTAAACCCCAAACCAAAAACCGTAAACCCGGTTCTTAAGTCAGGGGGGTTCAAGGGGGGTATGCAACCCAAAGTTCCATAATGCTCCCTACGACTCCCCAAGGCTCCCTAACCTTCCCTAAGGTTCCCTAGGTACCTACCCCCAAGAACCCTCGGGTTTAGGGTTTAGGGTTTTCCGAACCCCTCTCCCTTAAGAACCCTATAAAGAGTGCTCGGCCTTAATCTCCCAGCTGCACATGAAGAGCACCGACCACACCTTCATGGATGGGTTTAGGGTTTAGGGTTTAGGGTTTAGGGTTTAGGGTTTAGGGTTTAGGGATTGGGGATTTGGGATTAGGGTTTCGGGTTTAGGGTTAGCGGTTTAGGGTTTAGGGGTTAGGGCTTAGGATGGCCCTGCAACCCTCTGAAAAAAAATCTGTATACATGTAACCCTTTTCAACCCAATAGGGGAAACCATGAAAACATCGCAAAGGCCTCCCTCCCAGACCCCTGGGAGGATCCAACAAATAGATCCCTTTAAGGTTTCCTAAGAATGACCCAATAGTAGAACCCTAAACCCTAAACCCTAAACCCCAAACCCCAAACCCTAAACCCTAAAGTTCTACTGGGGGTTCTACTTGTTGGATCCTCTCAGGGGTCCTAGCAAGGTTCGCTGCACACTGGCTCGAAACAGGCACTTGCAGGGTATCCCTCACCAAATCAAAAACTTCAGGCCCAAAAGTACACCTGAACCCTAAACCCTAAACCCTAAACCCTAAACCCTAAACCCTAAACCCTAACCCCCCCCCCCCCCCCCCCCCCCAAGCAAAACCCCCCCATCTTCTGTGAGGCCCTGGGAATGAAATGGCCGGGCGACGAGATGACAAGCCAAGCTGTCGGGCGCAACCCAGTCTTCGGCTTCAGTCCTCGGGATGGCTTGGAGGGTTTAGGGTTTAGTGTTTAGGGTTTAGGGTTTATAGGGTTTAGGGTTTAGGGTTTGGGGTTTGGGGTTTAGGGTTTAGGGTTTATAGGGTTTACAGGGTTTATAGGGTTCATAAGGTTTATAGGGTTTATAGGATTTATAGGGTTTATAGTGATTATAGGGTTTATAGGGTTTATAGGGTTCATAGGGTTCAGGGTTGGGGTTTGGGGTTTAGGGTTTACAGGGTTTAGCGTTTAGGGTGTAGAGCTTCTAGTGCTTCGGGGCTTAGGGTTTTTAGAGGTGGCTTTGAGGGTTTAGGGTCTAGGGTTTCAGGTACCTTGAATCACAGGACCCCCTCCCTAACCACATCTTCTTCTGATACTCCTTCCCGCGCCTTTTTTGGAGCTTTTGAGTATCCCAGCCATGCCATGTGAGACTGCCAGAGCCGGCGCACTCTTGGCGTGTTTTGCCAAGCCCTTCTACAGCTCTCTCTCTCTCTCTCTCTCTCTATCCCCTTCAGCAAGCCCGATTCAGACAGTCAGCGGAAGGACCCTCACTCTGCCCTCGCCCCCCTCCTCCCTAGTGCTAGAGCAAACAGCCTGAAGACAAGAGTTCTGAACTTCTGAACCACGCCCCAAACCCCTAGTCTACTCCCCCTAGCTCTCAACATGTCAATACACCCAACAGTAACCTAGGAATACAAGGGGTGGCCCTACTGGCTTAAAGGGGTACGTAGCCCTGTAGCCACCTTATCATAAGGGCGCCCTGTTTGGGGTTACTTTACAAGGGAACCTTGAACCAAAAAAAGGGAAAAGGGTACCACTGGGCCCCCAAGTTATCAAGGGAACCTAACCCCCCCCCCCCCCCCCCCCCCCCCCCCAAAAAAAAAAGATAAGTTGGGATGTTCCCCCTTATACTTACAGTCCTTCATAGGGATTCTAGTACCCCCCCCTAGTATAATCCCTATTCAGGATTTGTTAGTATAAGGGGTGGGATACGGGCCTAACCCTAAACCCTAAACCCTAAACCCTAAACCCTAAACCCTAAACCCTAAACCCCAAACCCTAAACCCTAAACCCTAGTCTGGGTCCCAGGTCAATAAGCAGAGGCCAGGTGGCTGGGCCAAGAGGCTGTGCAAGGGGAGGGAGGGTACCAGGAGCTCCTCCATGCTTTAGAGCAGCCCTACTTTCCTTAGGGCGTAGGGTTTAGGGTTTAGGGTTTAGGGTTTAGGGCTACTTGGAGGCTCATGGTACCTCTTCACCACTAATAACTGTACTTTATAATAAACTTGTACGCCCCTTAAGTGCCCTGGCATGGTTACAAGTACAGTTCGAGGCTTGCAGGCTTAAGGAGCTGTAAGGACCCAATGAACCCTAAACGATTTCTGGTTCCTCTACCCTGATCTACCCCAATAATTTCATGAAATATCCCAAGGGCCTACCTAGTGGAGCAACCGCACATCGGGTGCGGCAGCTCTGGTGGTGAGGGCTGTGCATCTTATATTCGCGTATCCTACTTGAAGACGGACACAAGACCAACCCCTTGTCTGAAGCGGTGCAAGCTTGCTGAAAAGTGCACAGGCAAACCGCCAAGTGCTCGTAAAAACTCACGGTTTTAGGGAAAGTCTTGACGTTATGGCAGGCAAAGACGTCGAAGTTGAGTGTGAAAACCGCACACTGCTACTGCTTCTTTGAATGAGGATATCAATGCTGCGATCGGATACATGTCTTGTGTGAAGTCCCACAAACCCGCCTACAACCATCTATACCCTTCTGTTAAGGCTCAACTTACCAGTTCTGTCGGGAAGTGGGCGCCCTGCATTGTTTGCAGGAAACCGATAAGTAAGGGCCCTCTGATTTCTCGCGAAGAACCTCCAGGAAGGACTAGGGTTTAGGGTTTAGGGTTTATATAGGGTTTAGGGCTAGGGTTTAGGGTTAGGGTTTAGGGTTTAGAATTTATAGGGTTTAGGGTTTAGGGCTAGGGATTTTGTCATTTGGGCTTGCGCTTTGGCTCTCCTCGATGAGTACTCCCGGCCTGCGCCCCGCTTGCACCTGTACCAGCGCTCAGTGTCAGTCTGGGATTTAGCGCTTACAGGATGTTCAGGGTTTGGGGTTTAGGGTTTAGGGTTAGGGTTTAGGGTTTAGGGTTTAGGGTTTAGGGTTTAGGGTTTAGGGTTTAGGGTTTAGGGTTTAGGGTTTAGGGTTTAGGGTTTAGGGTTTAGGGTTTGGGGTTTGGGGTTTGGGGTTTGGGGTTTGGGGTTTAGGGTTTAGGGTTTGGTGTTTAGGGTTTAGGGTTTGAGGTGTTTATCTAGGCTGAGAGGGTGTGTAGGGTTGATAGAGCCTGCGGGCGTTACGAAAGCGTATGGGTCTCACCTCCTGGTATCGGAGGTAGAGGATTCAAATGTCCTACCTTCAGGATTTAGAGTTCATGGTTTGGGTTGAAGAGCCCAACACACTCCTAAGCCCTGAACTAGGATGGCCCCTTAACACCTCTGATTTCTGAACATGATCATCTGAAACCCATGCAGGACAGGAAAATGCATAATGCTCCAAGGGCCTACCGAGCAAACAAACCTCGACCAGACCTCCCGCAATGCTTGCACATGAGCTTTCTGAGAGAAGCCAAGGACTCCTAATTGCTTAAGAACTCGAAAGCAAATAAAAGTTTCTTCCTTATAAGGGCAATATAGGGATTATGATGTTTTAGTCTTTTGGGGGGTCTTAAGCAAATAAAAGACTCTTCCTTATAAGGGCAATATAGGGATTATGATATGATAAATTCTTTTGGGGGTCTTAAGCAAACAATAGGGGAGGAGCGGCCCCAAAGTAAGGGAGACCTGGATGTTGATGTACCCACAGACAAGTAGCCAAGCCACCCCGCTGAGTTGTTGTTCGACCCAAAGCTGAAACTCTGGACTCAAGTAGGGTTCAGGGTTTAGGGTTTAGGGATAGGGTTTGGAGTTCAGGGTTTAGGGCATGGATCGAGACCCCTAAGCCGCCTAAAAACATGCCCTGAGGGTCCATGCACCTGACTATTAGATACTTGGGCCTCAAAGTACATCCTATACATGGACTTTGGGGCCCAAGTATATAAAAAACCCTAAACCCTGAACCCTAAACCCTAAACCCTAAACCCCAAACCCTAAACCCTAAACCCTTAGGGATGTAGCCTGAGAAGAGCAGGTTGGGCCGAGCAGCGGTGCCCCAGTCGCCGCAGCGAGGGTCGATCTCGGCTGTGGTGAAAGGCCTTGGAATATCTTTTAGGGTTTAGGGTTTGGGGTTTAGGGTTTGGGGTTTGGGGTTTGGGGTTTAGGGTTTAGGGTTTAGGGTTTAGGTAAAACTTTATGATTCCTACCAGATAAGTAGACCCAAAAAGTTTGACGTTTAACATACCGGCGAAGTAAGTCATAATCAATCATGCAGCATGCTGGCCCTTCACGCTCTTGAAAAAACATGTTCCTAAGCAAGGTCTCTCTGAAACCCACTATACTTGCAACAGACAACGTGTGCCAAAGCCTGTCTCTCGTGCATGGTGCATGGTGCACCAGCCAAGCTAGCCGGGACCATCGACCAAAGAAGGGTGACATGCCCCCTGCCGGGTTTTCTTGCCACAGCAGCCAAGCTCCGAAGTTTAGGGTCTAGGCTTAAATGCTTGGCTTTTAGGGTTTAGGGTTTAGGGTTTAGGGTTTAGGGTTTAGGGTTTAGGGTTTAGGGGTTTGGGGATTAGGGGCCTTGGGATGAACAGCCAGGCGGCGTCCGGGCGGCTTCCTGCACGTCTGGCTCTGAGATTTCTGCTGCTACAACCAGCCCCCTAAACCCTAAACCCTAAACCCTAAACCCATGTTGAGAGAAGCGCCCCCTTTTTCCAGCATGCCTTGAGGAGGAGCCTAAATACTAAATACTAAACCCCAAACCCAAAATCTAAAACCCTATAAACCCTACAAACCTTACAAACACAATAAACCCTAAACCCTAAACCCAAAACTCCAAACCCTAAACCCTAAACCCAAAACCCTATAAACCCTAAACCCTAAACCCTATAAACCCTAAACCTATAAGCCCTAAACCCGTGGCTGCCTCCAGCTGCTGCTGAATCTCATCGGGGCTCACCCTAGCGGTTCAAGGGCTCCCAGTGAGGGGTGACATCGCTGGGCTGAGGGTTCAGGGTTTAGGGTTTAGGGTTTGGGGTTTAGGGTTTGGGGTTTAGGGTTTAGGGCTTGGCGTTTAGGGTTTAGGGCTAAGCTTAGGGTTTCGGGTTTGGGGTTTGGGGTTTGGGGTTTGGGATTTAGGGTTTAGGGTTTGGGGTTTGGGGTTTAGGGTTTAGGGCTAAGCTTAGGGTTTAGGGTTTGGGGTTTAGGGTTTGGGGTTTAAAGTTTGGGTCTTCGGAGTGTTGGGCTTAACTTAGCTAGGTTGCCTCGTTCAACCGCTGACAAAAGATACTCCTACATATATATATATATATGTATATGACGCTCTTGAAATCAAATAAGGTAAGTCTCACAAAATCCCATTGGCCTACCCAGGCAGGTTAGGGTTACGGGTTTCGGGATTAGGTTCCGGCAGGTTTGAACAAAGGGTTGCGGTTCAGAAATTCTTGGCAGTCGGCGACACGATGCAACACATGCCTAGAAGCACTATCAGCCAAGGACCTTAGAAAGCCCATGTAACCTAGAAACCTAGAAGCCTCGAAGACCCTAAACGCCATCTAAGCCTTTTCTGCCCTCCACTAAAGGGCACCCTAAACCCTAAACCCTAAACCCTAAACCCTAAACCCTAAACCCCAAACCCCAAACCCCAAACCCTAAACCCTAAACCCCAAACCCTCAGCCCAGCGAGGCCAGGCTGCGAGGTGTTGGTCAACCGATCGATGCCTTCGCGCGGCTTCTTTTAGGGTTGAGGGTTTAGGGTGGCTGGCTCAGGGCTTTCGACTGTCCATACTGAACTGGGAACCCCAGCAAAAATGATGTTCTTGCTGTTTCTTAGGAGTTAACGTACCCATTTTGCTTTTAAATCCCTAAGCTCTGGCTTGCTTCTCCAGCAGCCGAGGAATAAAGCGAGGCTAAACTGCATTCTTCCTACAAAATAAGGAAGCCCAAAAAGTGTTGAAGTTCAACTATTGCTAAAGTAAGTTGTTAGGGTTCAGGACTTTGGGCTGGTTTGGGTTTAGGGTTTAGGGTTTAGGGTTTAGGGTTTAGGGTTTAGGGTTTAGGGTTTAGGGTTTAGGGTTTAGGGTTTAGGGTTTAGGGTTTAGGGTTTAGGGTTTAGGGTTTAGGGTTTAGGGTTTAGGGTTTAGGGCTTTTTTGCAGACCGGCCACGCTGCAGGGTAACACTGTCGGGCTGATTGAGGCAAACAATGGATGCTTGCGCCGTGCGGTTCAGGGGGTTTAGGGTTTAGGGTTTAGGGTTTAGGGCTTCAGGGCTTTACGCTTTCACACACACCAGACTTTGCTCCGAGGTGCGAAAAAGGTCCGAGCGAAACCTTAAATTCCGTCCCGACTCTTTGCAGGGGGATGGGACCTCCTTGGTGTTGCAGCTTGGAGGCCTTCCTACCCCCACTGCAGGTAGGACCTCCTTTGCTGGGGGCGAAACCCCAAACCCTAAACCCTAAACCACTCAAGTGCTCAGTTCTGCCAGACAGTCGAAGGCCTCTCCCTTGAGAAGATTACTCTCTGGGAGGCTACGAAAGGGGCCTGAATAATTAGAATAGGGTTTTGGGGGGGTATTCTAGTACAATTACAAAGGGGACCATTAGGGAATACTACTACCACTATAGTAGACGTTTAGGGTTTAGGGGTTTAAGGTTTAGGGGCATCATCCTGGAGGAGGTGAGATGAGGCCAACTCCCACACAGGCTTGGGGTAGAAGGGTTTAGGTTGGGTTTCGGGGTTAGAGGGCTTGTGCTGCTGCCTCCATCCATGACGAAGACCCCGCGCGAGCAGCAAAGATGAGAAGCCTCGCGGGAACGAAGCCCTAAAACCTTTTACTGGTTTAACCATGCAACCCTAAACCCAAAAAGGGCTTAGGGTTCAGGGTTAAGTTAACCCCTCAAAACACCAGGCCCCCCGACCCCTCAGAAGCTTCAAGCGCCTGAGTGCAAGTCCACGACGAGATTTTACATGAACCCAGGAAGCCGTTTAGGCTTTAGGGTTTTGGGTTTAGGGGTGTGGGGGTTGGGATCTCAATTTGGGGGTACCGGGTTGAGGTCTTAAAGAAGGCACGCTAACTACACGGATATTTCCTGATTTAGGGGGGGGGGGGGGGGGGGGGGGGTGGTCTCGCCAGAAAACCCCACCAATAAAAAGAGACTACATCAGAGAGGCGCAGTTGAACAAACGAGGCGATTTACTGTGGATCCCGACGCAAGCAAAAAATCTACTTTGGCTTGGAGCTGTTTCGGGGAGAGGCAGTCTTTCATTGGCCAATAATTATGAGTCTATGCCCTTCACCCGCAACCCTGACAGAAAAAGGAAGATGTTTTCCTCTTGGGGAACCAGGAGCATGATGCGAACCCCTAAACCCTCAACCCTAAACCCTAAACCCTAAACCCCTACAACTACCTGGTAGGGGTAGTTCGTGCAAACCCTCAATCCTGAACCGTACACTCAGGCGAGCATGCAAACCCTAGACTTTACCCTCAAACCCTAAACCCTAAACCCTAGACCCTAAACCCTAGACCCTAGACCCTCAACCCTAAACCCTAAACCCTACCCGGGGGGGGGGGGGGGGGGGGGAGGGGTAAAGTAAACCCACCGGGTCCTTGGCCACATAACTGCGGCCTCTTCTGTCCAAAGCCTTGGGTTTAGGTTTCAGTGTCCAGGCGCTTCGGGGGCGGCAGGGTCTAGGGTTTAGGGTTTAGGGTTACGGTTTAAGGTTTAGCATTTAGGGGGTTCAGGACTTTCGAGGAAGGATTTAGCCGAGCCGATTCGGGTGCACGATTATGGTGAGCTTCGGGTCATGCAAGGCTCCTACACTAACCTGCTTAAGAACCCCGCCCCAAATAAACAAACAGTAATCCCTTCATTACCCTTGTAAGGAAGAATTGTGGGTTCTTCTGCAAATAGTAGTACAGGAACAGCACAACTAGTTTTTCCAGCACGTGGCCCCAGCAGGATCATTGACGAGGCGCTCGAACGCAAATGTCACATGCGAGAATCAGAAAATGAGAGGGGTTTAGGATTTAGGGTTTATAGGGTGAGGGTTTAGGGTGTAGGGCTGAGGGTTTTAGCATTTAGGGTCTAGGGTGAAATAGAATTGTCATCAAACCTACAATCCCGCCCCCTGCCTCTATCGTGGGACGGACGTCAAAGTCCATACCATACGCAGCGTAGAATGTCCGCGGGACGGGCAGCTTCCGCTGTCGGAATACCTGAAAACATAGAAGTCAAAAAAATTCCAGACGTGTCCCAGTCCTACAGGTTTAAGGTTTAGGGTTTAGGGTTTAGGGCTTAGGGTTTAGGGTTTGGGGTTCAGGGTTTGGGGTTTAGGGTTTCGGGCACAGGCTACCCCGAGGCAGATTCAGATGATGAGCCGATGCCCATCCCATGGGGACCAAAGGAGCCCTAAAGAGGTTTATGGCTCAAATGGGGGGGGGGGGGGGGGCTTGCGCAATTCCTTATTGGGGTCCTTAGTATGAAGGAATCCTACTATTTGGGTTTTATTATATTAGGGGTCCCTTACTTCCGTAAACCCCCCCATATACTACCTACTTGGAGTTCTAGTAGTATAAGGAGTTTCGGGGTTCATTTTGGCGCCCGGGGACCCGAATATAGTACGGCTATACACATTCAGCAAAGAGCCCATAGGTTCCGGCAACAAGCTCCCTCTCTCAGAAGTTCCCCCATGTTCCCCGCATATTTAGCCCCAAACCCTACACCGTCCGAAAGCCAAAGGCCCCTAGACCCTAAACCCTAAACCCTGAACCCTGAACCCTGAACCCTGAACCCTAAACCCTAAACCCTAAACCCTAAACCTAAACCCTAAACCCTAAACCCTAAACCCTAAACCCTAAACCCTAAACCCTAAACCCTAAACCCTAACCCTTGAAATTCTGCCCGGCCTCCGTGAGCTCGATTTTGTCTTGATAGCGCTCCAGCCCGTGGCCCTGACGTAGTCTTGAGACTGGATTTTGCCGAGTGTTCCAAAGAAGTCCGAGGGTTTAGGGTTTAGGGTTAGGGGTTTAGGGTTTAGGGTTTAGGGTTTAGGGTTTAGGGTCACTCAGACCCTAAACACATTCTAAACCCTAAAGCCCGAATGCCAAACCCTAAAGGATTGAAAGCCCGAAGCCCGCACCGAAAAGGAAACCTGGCTTCTGGTACTTTCGAAGCATACGGGCACCCTTCCGTTCATCTGCGCATCAGTAGAAGGATAGCGTCCGATCACAATCTACCCCTGAACCCAAAGCCCTTTTTGCAACAGGCCTCGTGATGAAGCAGCCCGGTAACAGCAAACCCTAAACCCTAAACCCTAAACACCACACACACTGAACCCTAAACCCTAAACACAGTGGTTCGGATCCAAGCACCTGGTGGGCTTGCCGAAAGCCCATGATGAACTCCAGGCTGTTCCTCTCACGCTCTCGCACAAGGCAAGGGAACTGACGTGGGGGGGGGGGAGGGGTTTGGGGTTTGGGGTTTGGGGTTTGGGGTTTGGGGTTTGGGGTTTGGGGTTTGGGGTTTGGGGTTTGGGGTTTGGGGTTTAGGGTTTAGGGTTTAGGGTTTAGGGTTTAGGGTTTCGGGGTTAGGGGCTTCCTCCTTCATTAAATTCTACACTTTTCGATTGCTGTAGACTATATCACTCACAGTAGGCCCTTGTTCCCCTTCTGTAGAGTTTAGGTTGTTACTGCTCCAATCACCAAGGGAGAAAAGCATGTTAAACTTTATTATTCTTACCAAAAAAAGGAAACCTAAGAAGTTCAAAGTTCAGTTGTTGGCAAAGCTCCTCCTTAGAAGGGCAGTGTGACAGGCAGTGGGAGGATGGTTCTGTTGCATGTTGTGGGGGCTCTTAAGCAAAGAGTAGATTATATCAGAATAAAATGCCCTGTTTTGTACACAGGTCGCTCCAATACGCTTCTCGTTTTGAGCTCACTTCGGAACCCACGTACTTGTTTCCACGAAGCCAAAGGGACACACACACACACACACCTCCAAGCCCTGTCGCACACAAGCAAACAACTAGAGAGAGAGAGAGAGAGAGAGAGAGAGAGAGAGAGAGAGAGAGAAAGATCTCCAAATCATGCCGTCAGGTGGTGGCAGCCTCATATGGACTCAATCCCTTTGCAACCCTGAACCCTCTTTGGCACTTTAGGGTCTCAGTCTATTCACGACATCACTACATCCCTGAAGCCACATAATGTCGTACTGGCCTCAAACCGTCAAACCCAAAGCACCAAACACGTCAATCCATTTTGTCCTCCAAAGCCCCCCCCCCCCGCCCCAATCTTGCCTTAAGGGGTTTTGTGCTTAGAGCCCGGTAAAGTCTGAAAATCCGCCAAGAGTCTGGAAGCTCAGCTGAAAGGTGTCCGACCTTGGGGGGGAATCCAAAGGGTTTAGGGTTTAGGGTTTAGGGTTTAGGGTGACCAAGTCCGAATCTGCTTTGGGCCTTCGCTTCCCCCGCTTTGAGGCAGCAGTTCTCGGTCAAGCCACATGTCGTGCATCGGCAGCAGCTCCCTCACCGGCCAAGGCAGTGATGGCGTGGGTGCAGCAAATGGCGCCACCTCAACTGGCTCTCTGGCTCTGCTATTGGGGTTTAGGGTTGAGGGTTTAGGGTTTAGGGGCTAGTCTGCGTTCTGACTTCCTTCTTCGAATCCCAGACATCACAAGCCCGAATCCCTAAACCCTAAAACAGATGTTGTTCTTGCAGAAGCAATGCAGGGAAGTGGAATGCTGTCCTAAACCCTGAACCCTAAACCCTAAACCCTAAACCCTAAACCCTAAACCCTGGACTCTCACAAGCCCGTGCGCCGCCAACGCTCGCTGCAGGGACTGCCGACATGTGCCGACGTAGATGTTCGGCCTGCGCGCCGGGCGAGAGCAAGCCCCAAAGGATTCCTAAACCCTAAACCCTAAACCCTAAACCCTAAACCCTAAACCCTAAACCCCCCCAACCCTAAGCCAAGCCCCAAAGGATACCTTTTGACTTACCATCTCGGGAGCAGAAAGGTTTGGGGTTTAGGGTTTAAGGGTTCAGGGTTAAGGGTTTAGGGTGTGGGGTTTAGGGTTTAGGGCTTAAGGTTTTGAACTTTTGGGGGTGTAGGGTACCCTACTTGGAAGCTCTTCTGACTCAGTAAGTCTACTTAATTTACCCTAAAAAACCTATTAGAATCTCCAGAAAGATAGACCTTGAAGGGACTGAATACAGTAGCCACATGGAGAACTTGCCTCAGAGACAGAAGCCACCTAAAGTCATCTTGTCATAAGGGCTTTAAGGTTTATAGGGCTTAGGGCATAGGGCCTTTAGGGTGCTGGAAAGCACCCCGCAATCAAGGCCATCAAGAGCAACCATGAAAAACCCTAAACCCTAAACCCTAAACCCTAAACCCTAAACCCTAAACCCTAAACCCTAAACCTTAGCGCCTCAACCTCCAAAACGCTCAGACAGAGGCAGCCTCGGACTCTCCTTCTGCGAAGCGTCGTGCAGAGGGTCCTTATACTCAAGGGGTGAAAGAAAGGCCCCCTAAACCCTAAACCCTAAACCCTAAACCCTAAACCCTAAACCCTAAACCCTAAACCCTAATAGCCAGCCTGGGAGGTGCGCAGGGTTTGCTTCAGAGGCGAAACCCCAGCGCAATCCCTCTCTCTCACACACACTCTCACATTTGGTGCACAAAAACGACAAAAGTACACGATGACATGTCTTTGCAAGAAAAGTACAACTTCGTGCTCTGTCATCAGAAAAAACATACACAGCTAAGACCCTAGAACTCGCTCTAGCCTTAGAACCTAAACCCTAAACTCGTTCTGCTCGAAGCCCTAAACCCTAAACCCTAAACCCTGAACCCCTAAGAAGGCCAAGCTTCCACTTCAGAGTCCCACCGCGCTCTCGCCATCTCGCGGCCTATTGGGGCCCATGAACCCTCGACCGAATCTTTGCATGTACAGGTTTGTAGATCTTCTATTGAGGTTTATTTAGGGTTTAGGGTTTTGGGTGTAGAATTGTCTATATATATATATGTATATCAGAGCGAAAATCTATTTCAGACGCAAGCAAAAAGAGTATTAAAGTATTGGAGGACACACCACGTTCTTGGAACGTCCATGGGCCCTCAGCAGAAGAAAATATGTTCAGGAGGGTACAGCGCAAGCCAACCTTGCGCCCGGACATCCCTGAAGCCCTGAAGCCCTAAATCCTAAACCCCTAACCCCCCCTAAACCCTAAACCCCTAAACCCTAAAACCCTAAACCCTAACCTAAGCCCTAAACCCTGAAGAGCCCAGCCCAAGCATCCCTGACACCTCCGAGCCCAAGCGACCTCGGGCTGGGGGGCGCGGGACAAGTGCTAGCCCTTGCTCCAAGGGTTCGTGGGTCGCCGGGAGCAGCTCGGAGGCGGACAGCCTTTGACTTGGGAGGCGCTTTTTTTCTTTTTGCCATTTGTGTTATTTTATTCTTGCAGAACAGAGTACACTACGTAGTATACTGTAGGGTTCATGGAGGGTTTATGGAGGGTGTATAGGGTGTACTTGGAAGCTCTTGTTTGTGACTTAATGGCCAACCATTTGCACAAGAACCCCCTCCCCCCTCGCCCCCCCCCCCTCCGCGGGAAAAATGAAAGACAGCAATGCCTACAACGCCGGGATAAGGAGGAGTATTTGTACTTGTTTGCTTTCTTTTTCGGGAGAGGTTCATCAGCAAATCGTAGATTAGGGTCTCCTGTTGGGGTGCTTTGTTCAACGGAAGGGAACCTAAGCATACCTAAGCCCTAAAAGGAGGGGAATAAGGGGCTACGCTGAGTCCCCTAGCCTACAGCAAACGAAATTCCGAAAAAGTGTACAGCAGTTGCATAGGGAAAGCTTCGGCCCCAAAGTAGCTGCTTTGTAGTTCCCATTTTAATATTGTTGCGGGGCGTTCTCACTCCTGGGTCCTCTAGTGTACAGTCCCAGACGGAACTCTGCGGAAGAGCAAGGTAGTCTCTCCCTAAACCCTAAACCCTAAACCCTAAACCCTGAACCCCGAACCCGAAACCCTAAACCCTACAGCCCCAGACGAAGCACTCTGCGGAGGAGCCTGCAGGGCACCCAGAAGGCCAATGGCAGGACCGACATGCCGGGTCCTCGGGCTTTGGAGGCTGGTTTAGGGGTTGGTTTGGGGTCTAGGGTTTAGGGTTTAGGGTTTAGGGTTTAGGATTTAGGGTTTAGGATTTAGGGTTTAGGGTGTAGGGTTTAGGGTTTAGGGCTTAGGGTTTAGGGGCGAGGGCTATCTATGCCAAAGAGTAACCTAATGCCCTTTTGGGGGGAGAGAGGGTACTGGGTTTCGGGTTTAGAAACCCTAAACCCTAAACCCGAGCTTGGAGCCATGGACCCTAAACCCTTAAGGACACTTTAGTTCCCTGGAAGTCTAGGGCTTGTTGAGTGGGTGTTGCAAGGCATGTGTAGGCACACCCGCATCCCGCAGAAGACCCCACAGCCTTGTAAGCCCTAAACACTAAAACTTGAACCCTAAACCCTAAACCCTAAACCCTAAATTCCTAAACCCTAAGCCCTAAACCCTAAACCCTAAACCCTAATGCAATGGCTCTAGGGCCATGGTGAGACCAGGGCGCCAACACTGGCACCCGGGGATTCCGTGACGTAGAAGTAGACACTCACCTCCAGGGTTCGGGGTTGCAGGGGTTAGGGTTTAGGGTTTGGGGTTTAGGGTTTAGGGTTTAGGCTTTGGGGTTTTGGGTGTAGGGTTTAGGGTTTTGGGTTAAGGGTTTCGGGTTAGGGTCTGGGGTTTAGGGTTTAGGGTTTAGGGTCTAGGATTTAGGGGCTCCAGGGTTTTTGTGGTTATAGGGTTGTGGGGGGGGGGGGGGGGTTGAGCTCTAGGCTTAGGGTCCTAGGGTTTTTAGGATATGGAGTTTAAGGCTTTGGGGGTTCGAGGTCTAGCCATAGGGTTTATGGTTCGAGGGTTTAAGTCTAAGGGGTTTAGGCTTCGACGGCTTGAGGTTTCTTGGGGTTACAGGGTTTAGGGCACTTAGGGGGGCCTAAGCCTAGGGCTTGTTTTCGAGCTGAAGCCCCAGAGCCAAAAACTTAGAAACCCTAATCCCTCACGCCTTAACGGTTCTTTCGTGCTCCCTCTGGGGCTAGCAGGGGGGCGATGTTAATGTTTCTGTCCTGCATTCGATCTAAGGTTGCTTGTTTAGGGTTTTTTGGGGCGGAGATGGCATTTGATCCGAAGGCACTGGGGTCTCCGTAAGAAGCCCAACTCCCACCCTTGTTCACAAGCCTTACGCTGGGCCTAAGGCAGCATGTAGGGTTCAGGACTAAAGAGACCTCGCGAACAAAGGATTTCGGGTTTTCAAGGTTGTCCCAGCAAAGGGAGTCCAAAATTAGAGCAATATCCCCCCCCCCCCCCATGTCGTCTCCCCCGTCGTCTCCAGCCACCCACAGGCAATGGCTGCAGAAGGCGCGAAAGTTGAGCCCTTCAGCGAAAGCAAACGGCTGCTCTCCATACCTCAGGCCCGTGCTTCGTGCTTCGTTCTACAGGAACCCCAACCTTGTAGCCCAGTTACCATATCATAACAAGGGTACCCATTTTTGGTTACTTTATAAGGGAACCCAGAACAAAAAAAAGGGTAAAGGGTACTACCGGCTACCAAGCCACAAGAGCCTACGCTGACTTGCAGGGAACAGCTATAGGACCGAAGACAGCCATAATTCTCATTGTCTTCATGGGTAGACCCTTCTCTGAAAGCCCTAAACCCCAAACCATTCTGCTACACCCTAGACCCTAAACCCTAAACCCGAGACCCTAAACCCATAAACAGCCAGCCCTTCGTCCAGATAGCTGAGGTCGGTGCAGAGTAAACCCCTGTGATTGAACCCGGACTCTGCGAGGTTTAGGGTTTCTAGTGTTTGGGGTCTAGGGTTTCTAGTGTTTAAGGTTTAGGAATTCGAGTGTTTAGGGCTTAGGATGTCGGGTCTAGGGAAACCCGGACACCCTAGACCCCAAGCCGGACTCTGCAGGGTTCAGGGTTTAGGGTTTAGGGTTTAGGGTTTAGGGCTTAGGGCCCTAGACCCGACTTCGCTTCGGACGCGTGGTTGGATTTTGGGGGTGATTGGTGCCGGGGAAGAATGGCGAGGCCTCCACTTCACAAGCCCTGGCTCTAACAACCTGGTTGTCCTAGGGCTTAGGGTTTAGGGTTTAGGGGTTAGGGTTTAGGGTTTAGGGTAACTAGACTTTTTTTTGTCCAGTAACCTGGGGGAATTAAAGGTTAACCTGTGGGACCGTAAGGGGAATATACTACCCCAAAAAGGTTAAAGGTTACCTACTCGACTACTAGGACAAAGCCCGAAACTCATCCACCCTTTCAGCAAAGCAATGGTCAACCCCAAACCACACAACTTCGTCCACCCGAAGAAGCTGCTTCAAGGTCCCCAAGGCCCAAAGCCTAAACCCTAAACCATAAATCCCTCAACCCTAAACCCTTATGCAAAGGCTTGGCGCTGGATGTGGCCAAGCTCCAGCTCCACGAGACCTCTGATGCAGCGCCCGCTTCTTTGCGCCAGGAGACTTTTCCCCCCGGTAGGGTTTAGGGTTTAGGGTCTAGGGTTTAGGCTTGAAACCCTAAACCCTTAATCCGACACGAGATATGGGCGGACGGAGACAATGTCTGCACCCATCCAAGGGTTTAGGGTTTAGACTTTAGGGTTTAGAGGGGGAGTGGGGGCGAGAGAAGCTGCCCTTTTAAAATGGGAAGCAGAGGTGCTGCCGGGCACCCTCATCCGAAATCAGGGTTAATTAGCAACTGAAGGAGTTCCTCGAACACAAGATAAGTTTGCAACAGTTCCGAAGTCAGCGCCCAAGTGCCCACACCTACATGCATGGCGGCCGTGTTATCCGAGGATCCGCATTGCCAAGGGTGGGGTTGGCCCCCGTCTAGCCGGCCGAAGACAGCACGGCAGGGCAATATCACTGACACAAGCACCCCTAAACCCTAAACCCTAAACCCTAAACCCCCTAAAGCCCCACAAAAAACAACGTCATGCAACATGGGCTCCTTGATGTTTCCCTCTACGCCCCAAGCTCAAGCAAGCGGGGGCGACAAAAGCACCGGAAACACTTCCAGGGACCCTTATATAAGGGTCCTAGGCAACTGAACCATTGCTAGGATGGCCCCCCTGAAAAACATTCCTGAATATTATCCTCTTAAACCCCAATACGAGACCATATAAAATGTCCCAAGTGCCTACCGAGATAAGGCCCTGGAAGTGCAGGGTAAGTCAAACTTAGTAGCCCAATAACCATATGATGACAAGGGTTATAAAGGCCGGTGGCCTCTTTATCTGTTACCCTTCTACCTTAATGTAGACCCCTAGATACCCTAATAAGAACCCCCTTACAAAACAGAAAACCTACTTAAAGAGGCCACGAACCCATATAAGACAAGGGCGTCTTGTTTTGGGTTGGTTACTTTATAAAGGAACCCATGACCAAAAGAAAAGGCAAAGGGCACCACTGGGCTTCGAAGAGGCTTTTGGGCCTCGTAGGCCCACAGCCTCCGTGGGGTGTCTAGGTTTAGGCCATGTCCTGCCGGCCGCCTTCGCGGGGGTTTAGGGTTTAGGGTTTAGGGTGGTTTAGGGTAGTTTAGGGATTTCTCTCCTGTGCTCAGTAGGAGCCGAAGGGCGTCGCTCAATGGGCATAGCTCCACGGTCAGCTCCTGTCACTTTAGGGGGGACGGCCTTTCGGGGCTTCAGCCCAGGTTATTGGGAGCTGGACTTACCGACTGTTTGGTTTGGGGTTTAGGGTTTAGGGTTTAGGGTTTAGGGTTTAGGGTTTAGGGTTTAGGGTTTAGGGTTTAGGGTTTAGGGTTTAGGGTTTAGGGTTTAGGGTTTAGGGTTTAGGGTTTAGGGTCTCGGGTACTTAGGGGCAAGCAGGCAAGCAGGCAAGGGCGAAGGGCAAGAATGATGCCGGCACGTGGGGCTTGATCCGTGCTCCTCAGGTGCTACTTGGAGGTTCATGGTACTTTTTATCAAATTAGAACGGTACTTATAACCATATTAGAGCACTTAAGGGGCTTATAAGTGGGTTCTACGTACAAGTATACTTGGTTAATGAGTACGATATATAAGGGTTTATAGGGTTTGTGGGGTTTATAGGTTGTATGGGGTGTATGGGGCTTATGGGTTTTGTTGGGTGTATAGGCTTACAAGGTTTATGGGGTTGTAGGGCTTAGAGGGCTTGAGGGGTTGTAGGGCTCACAGCGTTTTCATGCGCATAGAGGCGTTACGGAGTTTACGGGGCTTTCAGGGTTTATAAGGATATGGGATTTATGGAATATGAACTGCGGGGGGGGGGGGGGGGGGGGGGGGGGGGGGGGGCAAAGGGGAAACAGAAAGTATTCCACGCGTTGCACTAGGCAAGTCTCAGTGCTTGATGGTTGCCCCAGATGTCGTCAGGTCGTCTGGAAAGCATTTTTGAAACAAAGTACAGGACCATATCTAGACTGGTATCCTACTCAGCCGAGTGTCTTTTTAGAACTATTGGAACCGTGATATTGCGCCGTAGACTATCGTACCCTGTGAGTAAGTGCACTCTCCAAGTACCACTTAAGATACCCCACTTGTAGGTTCATGGGTAGGTCAAGGGAGTGCCAACCTGAATACCAGCACTCCCCTTAGAACCATAATGAAACAGTGCCTTCCTTCGTTCGGGAGTATACCTTACCACTATAACCCCCTAAACCCTAAACCCTAAACCCTAAACCCTAAACCCTAAACCCTAAACCCTAAACCCTAAACCCTAAACCCTAAACCCTAAACCCTAAACTAAACCCTAAACCCCAAATCCGAAAACACTTAAGACATCCCAGCGTCGGCTACCCAACGGCGGCATCTGATTTCCCAGCAGCCTGGAGGAAGAAAGTCTCCCAGAGTCTTCCCTATAAGGTTTAGGGTTTAGGGTTTAGGGTTTAGGGTTTAGGGTTTGGGGTTTATGGTTTAGGGTTTAGGGCTTATTTGGTTTTGTCTACTTTGTGGGTTTCGCCAAGGGCCTAGGCGCCCACCGGGTTTCGTAGAGCGTGCTGCTCAACCCCCACCCCCCATCGTTCTTCAAGCGCATCCGTACACACACACACAAACACACCCTCCGAATGAACCTGGGCAATTCTCTAAATTCGGGTCCCTTACTTTGGTCACCTATAGAATACCGTACCCTTAGCAAGGAAAGGACACTACTTTAGAGACTTTAGAGGACCCTAAACCCTAGTTAACCCTAAACCCCAAACCCCAAAACCCCAAAACCTCAACCCCCAACCCATCTTCAGAAGCGGAGCTAGGGTTTAGGGTTAGGGTTTAGGGTTTAGGGTTTAGGGTTTAGGGTTTAGGGTTTAGGGTTTAGGGTTTAGGGTTTAGGGGCCGGAAGCCAAGCTCCCAGGACCGATCGCCCAAGAACCCCTCGGCGCGGATGCCCTTCAGAAACCATTGGCGCACAACAGCCCAGGAGTTTCCTGTAACAAAACCTCAATACAAGGGACCTTAGGGTTATTTAGGGTTTTCTTAGGGGCTGCTTAGAGATATAGGGTTTAGGGCTACCCAGGAGTCACCTAGGAGCAAAATGGTACCCTTTTTTTAAAAGGGATTCTAAGGGCATACTCTGGGTCCTCGCCCTAAACCCTAAGCCCTAAGCCCGAAACCCTAAACCCGAAACCCTTTTTGGGGCATCTTCCTGCAACCCAAGGAGCTCCACAACCTTATGGCGCTGTTCCAACGGTGCCTCAGAAGGTCTGCCAAGCACCATGGGGCGGCGGGGGGGGAGGGGGGCGGGGGGGTGCCGAATTTGGGGTTTAGGGCTTAGGGCTTAGGGGTTTAAAGCAGGGGTTCTTCAGATTGAAGGTGGGTCTCTGCTTCGGTAAAGTGGGATTTGGGTGGCGGCCATGACTTCGGGGCATTTAGGGCATTTAGGGCACCGACACCCTGGCTCAGCTCTGTCCACCTTACAGAAGCCTCCTCAAGTCAACTTCGTTGTCCAGTAACCTGGCGGAACGAAAGGTTAACCTTTGGGATTTTATGGGGATTATATTACCCCAAAAAGGTTAAAGGTTACCTACCCTACTACTAGGTCAAATGCAGTCTCCCCCAAACGTCTTGCTGAAACATGCTGCGTCCTGAGTCCAACAATGAAATCAGGCGAGCCGCGAAAATGGAAAAACCTTGGCAACAACTTCGCTTCGGCAATGTTAAGCAATCGAAGGACGTAAAAAGGGTTCTAGTATTGGGGGTGGGGGGGGGGGGGAGTGCTTGCTATTGTGAAAGATACAAGAGACTGTCTCACCTGCAAGCTGTGCTGTAGGTAGCCACTTTTAGGGTTCAAGGTTTAGGGTTCAAGGTTTAGGGTGCAAGCCGACAGCTTGGAAAGCAGTCATCTCGGCGTTGGGGTTGAAGGGAACCCCTCTTCTACTGTTTGCTTGAACACCCCAAAAGCATGGAACAAAAAACAATAATCCCTATAGTAACCTTAATAAGGAAGAACATTTCTATTTTTTCTGGGTTCTTAAGCAAGTAGTAGTCTTGTGAGCCACCCAAAAAATCCCAAAATCAACCCAAAGGCCCTAAAGCTACTAAACCCTAAACCCTAAACCCTAAACCCTAAACCCTAAACCCTAAACCCTAAGCCCCAAAGCTCTAAAAAAGCCGAGGCCAGGCGTCGCTGGAGCACCGCGGCGTCCTCAAGGTCTCGCAGAGAAAGGCCGAGCTTGGTCCTCGAAGTGGGGTTTAGGGTTTAGGGTTTAGGGTTCAGGGTTCAGGGTTTCTCTCTCTCTCTCTGCCGCTGCATCCCAAGGTCCCACTACGTGAGGCAGCCAACCACCCACTCTGATCAGCAGGCCACTTACAAGCCATGTCATGCTGGA
Organism: Symbiodinium natans; assembly: GCA_905221605.1. Lineage (NCBI taxonomy): Eukaryota > Dinophyceae > Suessiales > Symbiodiniaceae > Symbiodinium > Symbiodinium natans. The sequence continues at coordinate 744,353 of CAJNDS010000591.1, read as the reverse complement.
GCATCAAGCTGCATGGCGACCTCAGAAGCCGCCATCTCAGCCTTCACTCTCTCCAACCACGGCTCAGGACATTCAGACATTTCTATCACTACCTTCTGTCGCTCAGCATTCTCATCATCGGACACATTTCTCTGCAAGTCTGAAGCAAAACACCGTCGCATGCAAAGATGTAGGGTTTAGGGTTTGGGGTTTAGGGCGCCCTTTTTTGGGGTTTCCTAATCAGTAGTATAGTAGTTGGGGTATATGAGGGCAACCCCTATTTTGGGGAATGACCACGTGCTTAGAGTGGTTTGAAGGTGAGTTTGGGACTTAGGGTTTACAAGGCTTGGGGTTTACGGAGTGTTTCGGTTCTCGCGCTCGCACGTGGCAGAGGGTGCTCAGGTAAGAGACCATATTCAGGCCCCATGTAACTAATCTTATAGAGAACCCCCAAAACCACACACCCAGGCCTTGAACGCTCCTTATAAAACTCAAGGGCCCATGAAATTGTCCTTAAGACTTGGGGTGATCCCCCTTATACTAACAGTCAAAACGCGGTTAACGTTTTTTATTCTTACGAAATAAGGAAAGCCAACAAGTTTCAAGTTCAGCCATTGGCTAAGTGAGTACCTTTGCTGCTATGTACTTGAGAAGCCCCAAAAAAATGAAAATGTATTCTTACTAAATAAGGAAACCCAAAAAACATAAAGTTCATCTGTTGGCGAAGTAAGCAAATCGTATGACTCCCGAAGCTAAACGTTGTTCCTCTTACTACATAAGGAAACCCTAAGGACACCCAAGAAACATAAAGTTCAGCTATTGGCGAATTCACGAAGCCGTGCCAAGAGTCAGGTAGTTCTCCTCACGGAGAGGCGCGTGCACGGCCTCCTGGGCTGACAGTTCGCGGATTCCACCCTTGCGACATCCAACTCTTGGACCCTTCAACCGAGAACCCTAAACCCCTAACCCCTAGCCCCTAGCCCCTATAAACCCTAAACCCTAAACCCTAGGGCTCTCTGACACCCAACTCTCTACAGCCTGGAATCCAGAGCCCTTCGAAACCCTGATGCAAGAATCCTGGCTGTGCCAGCTCGATGTTGCCTTTTAGGCCACTTTGTTCTTTCTGATGTCTGGTTGCCCCTGCTCTTTAACAAGGTAGCTCTCAAAATTGGGGGATCCCTTTTGGGGTCTTATGTATCGTACGGCATTTTTATAAGAAGTACCCCAAAATTAACTGTAATTCAGAGAACTACCCAATATTGCGTTCCCGGCAAGCTGGGAAAACAGGGTGTAAGGTTCATGGAGCTTGGGCTTTCAACGGCTTCAGCACTTGGGTTTTTCGGAACTTCTGGTTTTAGAGTTTGGAGGGGGGAGGGGGTTTCAGGAAAGAATAAGAAATGAAACGCGGCTTTCTAACCCCTAAACCCTAACCCCTAAACACTACGCCATGACGAACCAGCCGGGCATCCCAGTATCTCAGCGTGTAGTCGCCGTCAACGACCTACCAGGAGACCGAGATTAAGGTTTGTGTAGGGATTGTGGGAGCAACGGCAGGTCCCCTAAGTGACTGCAAGTTCGGGTTTAGGGTTTAGGGTTTAGGGTTTAGGGTTTAGGGTGTAGGGTTTAGACCCTAAACCCTAAACCCTAAACCCTAAACCCTAAACCCCAAACCTAACGCAGAGACTGCCCAGACACCAAGTGGAAGATGCCAGCATCTGCCTCAGCTTGCAGCGCAGCAGGGTCAACCACAAGCCTGCCAGACCTTGTAACTTGGATCCAACATCAAACCGCCCACTAAACTCAGATCCAAACACCCTAAGCCCTAAGCCCTAAACCCTAAACCCTAAACCCTAAAACTCAATCTCACATTACCGCAGGCACCCTGCCGGAGGCTGCCTTCCCTTGGTATGGGAAACCTAAACCCTAGGCAGTCCAACGTGGGGTGCTGGCTCAGGTGGGAGCTCACGTGTTCTATCGGGATACGTCTTTCAACCACACCAAAGCCATTAAGGAAGCCGAAGCTTCAACATAATAGGCAATAGGGCCAATCAACACATACCTTCGGCACGACATGAACCCCTGTTTAGGGTTTAGGGTTTAGGGTTTAGGTTTAGGGTTTAGGGTTTAGGGTTCATGTACCTTATTAATAGGAGTTAGAGTAGTATGGGGTATATGACCCCAATGTTAGGGCTCAGCTCGTCCCCAAGGTAGGGCCAATCAACACATACTCCAAGCAGCTACCTAGTGTAGGGGTAAGGCTCCACTGCGGCCCAAAACCCAAAACCCAAAACCCAAAACCCAAAACCCAAAACCCTAAACCCTAAACCCTAAACCTCAACCCTAAACCCTAAACCCGAAACCCTAAACCCTACTACTCTAAAATAACAAAAGAAGCTTCTTGCGACTCAGCATCCAGGCGGCCCGAAAGGTCCGTCACGAAACGGGCATACTCATCCTAAAGGAGGGCAGGTTTAGGGTTTAGGGTTTAGGGCCTAGGGCTTTGGACTGAGGGTTTAGGATCTTGGGTTTGCTTTCTTGCGGGTGGGCTTTGAGAGGCTTCTACCCTAAGCTTTAGGAAAAGAAGCTTTTTGGGAGTTCTGGGGGATCCTTCGCCCCTCCCCGAGGGAGGAGCCGTGGGCTTACTTGCCAGACTAAGCTTCAAAAAGCAAAGCTTCCATGTCGGCACCCCGAAGAAACCTTAAGCCCAATTTTGGGGACTGGCTACTCCGAAAAAGGTGACCCTAATTTAGAGAACTACCCACAGACCTTTGAACTTTGAACGCCTGAAGACCAAAAAGCCTTCCCACAATGGGTGGGGCATCGGGCGCCTGGCCGACAAAGCGCAAGGACTTGAGCTTTGCCTTTGCTTGAGAGATTGGAGTGGAAGCCCCCAAAGGTACATGTGCACACCCGTATGCGGTGGATGCCTTTATGGGATAAGGGTTTCGGGCTTGGGTCTATACAGCAACTAGTATTCTGTGGCAGTTGACATATCAAAAGAGGCAACAGGGCGTAAGACCTAGGGAGATCAAATCCCGACCGCAAGCGTCGGCTGACCCATGCCATCTACTGGAATGTGCGAAGAGCAGAGCGCGGCTTAGGATTTAGGTCGGCCCTATGTTGTTGTCGCCACAGTTTATGCATTCACTCACATTCAAGAATCCCTGCCTCCCAAAAGTCCCCACACAGCGACCATATGGGAGTTTCCAACAATATGGGTACCCTTTTTCGGGGTCTCCCTAAGGGGATTCTACTCTATTTGGGGTACAAAAGGGGGCGCCGCTATTTTGGGAAATGCCAATATGACGTAGGGCATATATATATATATATTTCTTGCACCCCCAAAAGGACACCAGGTATATACACTCAAAGAACATTAAAAAAGGAACGTTATATACACTCACCCATAACAGTAACATAAACCCTGTTTCAAATACAGACCCCAAGAGCCATGTCTTACATGTCGGGGCCCAGGTTCGGTGTGGAAGGGAAATGGCGACAAGCTCATCCTTGGCCAACCAGTTGGACGTTTAGGGTTTAGGGTTTAGGGTTTAGGGTTTAGGGTTTAGGGTTTGGGGTGGGGGGTGGGGGAGGGGCGCTGGGGATACGCCCAAGGGGTGGCAGAATGTTCGAGGCGTTAGGGTTATAATCAGGGTCTGAATTCATGCCAAACCCTGCTGAACCACGACATAATTGAATAAATACAAAATGAATATATATATATATGTAGATATTTATTTATTTATATTTATACGTATATACATATATATATATATACATGTAGACGCACACACACACACATTTCTGCATTTGTGATTGTGATTATCTGTTTGTCCTGGCCTGCGCTCAGATTCTCGGTCGAGCATCACTGGCATGTCGATGTCCATGGTGACGATCGAAGTCCTGCCTTCACCTGGCCATGGGTTTAGGGTTTAGGGCTTAGGGTTTTGGGTTTACTATATTCCCCTTAGAGCCTTAATAAAAACACTACTTTTAATATCCTCTTGGGTTTTATATAAACAAAAAAACCAAGAGGGATATAGTTTAGGGCTTCGGGTTTCGGGTGTAGGGCTCCTTTGAAAAACATTCGTATAGGGCCCTTGTATGCAAAATATCCAAATCCCAGTAAAGGTGTTGAACCCTAAACCCTAAACCCTCAACCCTAAACCCTAGACACGGAGCTCCACAAGTTCGCAGTTGCTTCCTCTTGTCGCGTCGGAGACATCACCCCCAACGTGGCCCGCTTGCTTCGCGATGAAGGAACCCCTACCTATGTGAGGTATTATGGTGTCGAATACCGTATCCCCAAAAGGACACCAACCACATGCACTCAGCAATATAAACCACAGTTACCCCTAAACCCTATAGCCCTCAACTCCGAACCCTGGACTCCTTCACTCATTGTCTTTCGGACGGCCTGTTCGAAGGGACATGTGCCGCTTCACATTCAGGAACTCGCGCTCACTCCCGGCCGGGACGTAACCTCGGTGTACCCCAAAAAGCCCAATGCCCAGTCCCTTTTTTTGAGGAATAGAGCTTAGTTTACATGGGGATCTTGAATTATAATATGATTTAAGGTATATACCTTCAGGCCTTCATCTCCATAGAGATCCTATAATTGTAACATGATAACATGATGTGCGGTCTGTTCCTGAATTGAGGCAACTTGGGCGCTTTGGCTAGGCGCGTGAGTGAGCGGACCGCAGAGGGTTGAGGAGCCAGCGGGAGGGGGGGGGGGGGTTCGGATCCCACTGCGGTTTGATTTGGGACTTTTGGGTTGGGCTTCACTGGGTTGGCCCCTTAAACCGTCTGACAAAAAGATTCCTAAATATAATCCTCTTAAACCCAATAAGGGAAAAAATTCCTAAATATGATCCTCTTAAACCCAATAAGGGAAAAAAGATTCCTAAATATGATCCTCTTAAACCCAATAAGGGAAAATGCAAGATGTCCCAAGAGCCTACCCAGTTCAGGACTCCATGACTGGCTGGCTGCCGGCAACATTCCGACTACCAGTGTTCAGGGTTTTGGTTTCAGGGGATCTTAATCGGCACAAACCCTAAACCCTAAACCCTAAACCCAAAACCCCCCTTGAAGTCGAAGTGCGAACATTCAGGGGGAAGGCGGGACCACCATCCGAGACCTTGTGCACCGTTTCGAGGATGCCTCGGATGGGCCAATGTTTCGGATTTAGGGGTTTGGGGTTTAGGGTTTAGGGTTTAGGGAACCCCCAAACCCTAAACCCTAAAACCTATACCCTAAACCCCAGAAAACCCAAAAGCCTTCAGAGTGTGTCGTTTTTATCCGTACTCGGAGCTTCCTGCCGGAGAAGCCTTCAGCTCAACATCCTCAACATGCACCCTTGCTTGGGTCTCAGGGTTTAAGGTTTAGGGTTTGGGGTTTAGGGTTTAGGGTTTAGGGTTTAAGGTTTAAGGTTTCGGGTTTGGGGTTGCTATCTTGCTGGCTGGGACCACTGCGCGTCCCAGGGAACGGTGCATGCCCTCATAGACGACACAAACAACTTGGGCTCCTGAAGCCCGCGAAACTGGACTATAGGGATAACCGAAACCCTAAACCCTAAACCCTTAAACCCTAAACCCTAAATCCGAAACCCCCAAACCCTGAACCCTAAACCCTGTGAGCCCCTGACTCCCAGCAGCAGAACTCACAGAAAAGCCGAGCCGCGCCCGCCAGAGTCATCTGTCAGAATGCTGACCTCAGATCCCGGCTGCTACTGCGGTAGGGTTTAGGGTTTAGGGTTTAGGGTTGAGGGTTGAGGGTTTAGGGTAAAGAGATTAGGGACTAGGGTTAGGGTTTGGGGTTTAGGAATTCGGGGTTAGGGTTTAACTAGGGTTTAGGGCTACTTCTGTAGGTTACGATTCTAGAACCCCTTATAGGATTCCTAGGTAGCCCACAAAAAAAGTAAGCAGGTTTTCTTGTAGGGTTTGAGGTTTTCGGGCTCGAGTTCGACTTTCAAGTCCGAAGCCTGGTCATTTAGGGGTTCGGGTTTAGGGTTTAGGGTTTAGGGTTTAGGGTTTAGGGTTTAGGGTTTAGGGTTCAGGGTGCAAGGGCAGACAAGGGCTCAGGGCACCGGGCCTCTTCAAGGACTTTAGGGGCTTCGGGGTTTCGGGGTAAAGGGTTTTAGGGTTTTAGGGTTTAGGGTTTAGGGTTTAGGGTTTCGGGTTTTAGGGTTTAGGGTTCCCATGCTGGGGGCTTGAACAGCCGTAAACGCCCAAAGAGACTCCATCAGTGACGCCACGTTGCTGGAAACCCCGACGCATCAGTGACCTCAATCATGTCAATGGGGATGCGGGTTCCTAACCCTAAACCCTAAACCCTAAACCCTAAACCCTAAACCCTAAACCCTAAACCCTAAACCCTAAACCCTGTGCCCGTGGCTGGGCTCCCGCAAGAAGCACCCCAACCATCAAAACAGTGCCAGAGAGCACTTAACATCTCCAAGCACTGCCCTAAACCCTAAGCCCTAAATCCTAAACCCCAAACCCTATAAGCCCTGAGAAGGAGGCCCCGATGATAATCCCTATTAAGGACTGCTAGTAGAAGGGCCCCTTATAAATCCTAAACCCTACTAAGGACTGTTCGCAGAAGGGGGGAACCTCCCAAGATTTCTGATGCTAACCAAAAGGTCTGATCTTGTAATGACGCTGCGTCTGTCCTGCAGCCATGTGCTGCGCAAACGCAGCAGCTCTGTTTGAGTGGCCGCTTCGGAGGTTTAGGGTTTAGGTAGGGACTAGGGTTTAGGTGGCTTCTAGCCCCCTGGCGGCCAACCCGAAACCCAGGCTGGCCCCGGTTTAGGGTTTAGGGTTTAGGTTTTAGGGCTCCCTTTTTGCAAAACTCTAAAAACCCAATGAGGGAAATTGCACCAACTCCCCAAGGTCATGCCTGGAACCCGAAACTGCGAACCAAAAGAGGGTTTAGGGTTAAGGGTTTGAGGCTTGAGGGTTAAAGGGCTCAGGGTTAAGGGTTGAAGGGTTCAAGGGTATGAGGGTTCATGGGCTCAGGTTGAGCGTTCAAGAGTCTAAGGGTTCCATGGCGTAAGGGTTCAAGGTTTAGGGTTTAGGGTCCTAACCCTAAACCCTAAACCCTAAACCCTAAACCCTAAACCCTAAACCCTAAAAGCCTAAAACCCTAAAAAGCCCAAACCCTGTTGGGGCCTCCAAGCGGTCTGTTTCCACAAGGGCCAGAGGGACCTCGTACTTCCTGAGGTAGAGCTCCTGGACGACGAGCCTTTAGGGTTCTAGGGGTTCTAGGGGTTCTTGGGTTTAGGGTTTAGGGTTTAGGGTTTAGGGTTTAGGGTTTAGGGTTTAGGGTTTAGGGTTCTAGGGGTTCTAGGGGTTCTTGGGTTTTAGGGTTTTGGGGTTTTAGGGTTTGAGGGTTTTAGGGTTTGAGGGTTTTAGGGTTCTAGGGGTTCTAGGGGTTCTTGGGTTTTAGGGTTTTGGGGTTTTAGGGTTTGAGGGTTTTAGGGTTTGAGGGTTTGAGGTAGAGCTCCTGGACGACGAGCTTTGGGGTTCTAGGGGTTTTAGGGTTTTAGGGTTTTAGGGTTTTAGGGTTTTAGGGTTCTAGGGTTTTAGGGTTTGAGGGTTTGAGGGTTTTAGGGTTTTAGGGTTTTAGGGTTCTAGGGTTCTAGGGTTCTAGGGGTTTTAGGGTTTTAGGGTTTTAGGGTTTTAGGGTTTTAGGGTTTTAGGGTTCTAGGGGTTTTGGGTTTTTTGGGTTTCAGGGTCTTGCTGTGTTGCGGTTTAAGGGTTCAGGGGCTTTAAGGTTTTAGGGTTTATGGTTTCGGCTCCAGTGCTTTAGGGGATTTTGGGTGTAGGGTTGCAATATCGTGTTAGGGTTTGCCTAAACCCTAAACCCTAAACCCTAAACCCTAAACCCTAAACCCTAAACCCTAAACCCTAAACCGGGCTTAGTGTTTTAGTGTTTTTGGGGGCTTCGGGTGGAGGGGTTTAAGGTTTTTATGGTTTGTTGAGTTTTAGGGTTTTTGTTTTTTGTTGGTTTTTACGGTTTGGCCAAGCAACCTGAGCTAGGGGAACTAAGGGTTCTACTCGGCATTCTAGAAGAAAGGAACAAGATGACTAGGTCAACTGCGAGGAAGAGATGGAAAAGACAGCCGTAAGCCCCTTGGTTGTTGCATCCGGACTCATTGCTGCCGCAGCCGTAGGGCCCAAAACCCAAACCCCAAACCCCCAAACCCCTAAACCCTAAACTGGTTCATAGTTGGGATAGTAATAAAAATTTAAAATTTTATTCTTATTGAGTTTAAGTACCCTTAAAAATGTAAAATGTTATCCCACTATGACAAAGTAAACAAGACCGTGAGACAAAAGGTGTGACAGGGAGAGTCCAGAAGGTTAGACAAGCTGTTGGGTTCCTCGTCAAGAGAGTTCCGATTGCATAGAGGGGAAATACCCGATTGTGAGTATATGAGGGGGGGGATTAAGGGTAACCCTAGACCCCAAACCCTAAACCCTAAATATGTTCAAACCTACTCCTGATGAGGGTAGAGGGAACCCGGACACGTGAATCGGAACAGTGCTCAAAACCCCCTGGTTCTTAGTAGGGAATGAGGGAATTCGGGCCCTACAGAGACCCTTCAAGGGATTGTATAGGGTACCTCATTCCCTCATTCCCCACTAAGAACCCCCTAAACCCTAAGGCCTTTTGTTGACCCCTAAACCCTAAATCCTAAACCCTAAACCCTACTCCCTCTATATGGGTACATGTATACATACATTTCTATTTACCCTTTAAGGGGTTTCCCTAGGAAGTTCAGCAAGGGGTCCATGATGGCGGGTGTAGACTGGATCTCCTCCATGCTGACTTGAAACTGAATCGTTTCCTTGCCAGGAACCCCTAAACCCTAAACCCTAAACCCTGAACCCTAAACCCTAAACCCTAAACCCTAAACCCTAAACCCTAAACCCTAAGCCCAGCCCGCACAAAAGCACCGTTGGCACTGGAGGACACTTCAAAAAACTAGGCCCAACATCAAGGCATCGAAGCAGTAAGTAGGGTTTAGGGTTTAGGGTTTAGGGTTTAGGGTTTAGGGTTTAGGGTTTAGGGTTTAGGGTTTAGGGTTTAGGGTTTAGGGTTTAGGGTTTAGAGTTTAGGGTTTAGGGTTGAGGGTTTAGGGTCCGTCGAAGCAACAGAGCAAGCACAACAATACAAGGCAAAGCCTTGTATATAACCCTGACAGCCCTGAAGCCGAGCCAGCAGCACCCTCAGCCTCTCCCCCCTAGCTCGCCCCCTTCGCACCTCTGAACAAGAATCCTAGGCAACATCCTCTCAAACTTCAGGGCTTAGGGCGTAGGGTTTAGGGCGAGCCTGGACCCGAAACCCTGACCCTCAAAACCAGGCGCTTGCACCTTGAACTCTGCTCAACCCCAACCCCCTCACCCCCCCCCCCCTCCAAACAAAAACTAGAAGCCCAACCCCTAAACCCTAGCATCTATAGATCAGAAATAGCCCACACAAGCAGACCCCCCAAAGACCCGGCCTTTAACCTCAACTCCACCCCCGCCTAAACCCTGAACCCTAAACTCTTTTGAACCTGGAAGCTGCTTCAAACCCTAAACCCTAAACCCTAAACCCTAAACCCTAAACCCTGAACCCTGAACCCTGAACCCTGAACCCTGAACCCTAAACCGTAAACCCTAAACCCTAACCAGCACAAACAAAAAGAAAAACTGGGGAGAACGCAGAACCACTAAACCCTAAACCCCCAAACCCTAAACCCCGAAACCCCTCCTGGGGTCTCACAGCCGAGGCGCGGGCGGACGCAAGACCTACGGGTCTTAGGGCTGAAAGAGGTTTAGGGTTTAGGGTTTAGGGTTTGGCGTTTAGGGTTTAGGGTTTACCCTTAACCCTAAAGCCCAAAAGTGTTGGGGCGGCGAGGCCCGAGAAACTTTCTGAAACATATTCGTAAAGATGATCCTCTTAAGGGCAAACATGGGGGGGGGGGGGTTTCTGGAATTAGGGGTGATTGGGCTCCGATACAAGGGAATCCTGCAAAGTGGGGACAAGATTCCCTCATTTTCGCAAACCCCTATATAAATGTCCCAAGGTCCTAACCCGGTTTGGGGTTTTGCGGTTTTCTTTTGCGGGGGGGCGAGGGTTGCCTTTTTGTTTCTGGGTTGAGGGTTGCAGTTTTAGGGGGTTTTTGTGTGGTTTGGGCCTTTACAGTGTTCTAGAGAGCCCAAGACCCCTTAGAGACTTTCTCTGCTAGGAGTTTCTCAGCTCGCCTAGCAAGTCACCGTCGCCACCACGCTCAGCAGAGCCCCAGGTCACAACAGACCCATCGCCCAGGATGGCAGCATAAGCCTCGCCGGTAGCTTGGACCTGCCTCACGTCCCTCAGCTGATCTTGAACATGACTGCTGTCACCGCCACAGAAAGCGGCACCCCAGGTCACAACGGACCCATCGCCTCGAATGGCAGCAAAAGCCTGGTTCGTAGCTTTTATCTGCTGAACGTCCTTGAGTTGACCCTGCACATGAGTGCTGTCGCCACCTTTCTCAGGATTGCCCCAAGTCACAACAGATCCATCACAAAGAATGGCAGCAAAAGCCATACTGGTAGCTTGGATCTGCCCCACATGCTTGAGGTGATCTTGCACATCACAGCTGACACCACCAGCGTGAGCACCGCCCCAAGTCACAACAGACCCATCGCCCAGAATGGCGGCAAAAGCCCCGCTGGTAGCTTGGAGCTGCCTAACGTCCTTGAGCTGATCTTGCACATAACTTGTGTTGGCACCAAAGAACTCATTGCCCCAGCTCACAACAGAGCCATCGCGGAGAATTGCAGCAAAAGCATATCTGGATGCTTGGATCTGCCTCACGTCCCTCAGCTGATCTTGAACACGACTGCTGTCACCGCCAGAGAAAGCAGCACCCCAGGTCACAACGGACCCATCGCCCAGAATCGCAGCAAAAGCCTGGCTGGTAGCTTTTATCCGCTGCACGTCCTTCAGCTGAGTCTGCACAGCACTGCTGCCGCCACCACAGTTAGCACTGCCCCAGGTCACAACAGACCCATCGCCCAGAATGGCAGCAAAAGCAACTTCTGTAGCTTCGACCTGCTGCACGTCCTTGAGCTGATCTTGCACGTGACTACTGTCGCCACCATACTCACCACGACCCAAGGTCAGAACCGACCCATCGCCCATTATGAAAGCAAAAGCGGTGGCAGATGCTTGGATCTGTTGTACATCCTTAAGGCGATCTTGTACCTCCCAGCAGTCGCCACCACAATCAGCACGCCCCCAGGTGACAACAGACCCATCGCCTAGTATGGCAGCAAAAGCCCCGTCGTTGCCGCAGACCTGGACGCTGCCAATCTTCAAGGTGAGTGTATCGCCACTGCGCAAGCCAGATTCCTCAAGGGTGCTTGCTCCATTCAGAACAGCTCCGGAGGAGTCCCAGAGTCTGCCCCTGCCGACTGCCAGCGACTTGCGTGCTCTGTTCATCAACTTTTCAACAGACTCGTCGTCCCCTGCTTCCACTGAAACCATCCTGCCGCTCAGCAGGCCAACCTCAATAGTAAGGGACATGGTGCCGCGCAGGCAACTCCTCACTAAGGCGGAGGACCACTGGACACTAATAATAGCCTGTCTGGAGTTTTGTGGCACCTATCGCGATGGGACTTACGGCGTTAGGGGATGATGAGACCAAACCCTAAACCTGAATTGTGAAGCGGCCAGAATCTGACGGTCGCAAGCATGGGCAACACGAGAAAACCATTAGCTATACTAAGTATGCGGGAAAGACTTTTCCTTCCCGTATTTAGTGGTCCCCATATTTGGTCGTCGTGCCCGGGGAGCTACAGTAGTTACAGTGAACAGGGCAACTCCTCACAAGAGCCCACTGTCCACAAAAACTTTGCCAGCAGGTAAACGTCGCAATGTGGAGGTTTAACCTAAGCCCTAAACCCTAAATCCTCGCACGGACTACGTAGTTGGGGGATGCCAGAGGGCTTACGGCGTAGGGCTTGAGGCATGGCGCTTACAGGCTTCAGGGTTGTGCCGTTGTTCGGCGCAGGGGGGGGGGGGGCGTAACACTTCAAGGCCTACAACGCCGAACAGAGGAGGGTTTAGGGTCTAGGCTTTAGGGATTAGGGTTTCCCCGCACCCCTCGTCGGGAGGGATGGCTAGACCCTTGATCCTGGGAATGGGAATCCAGGCTTTTGAGGTATAACATAGGGGATATAAGGCACCCCGTTCCCGAATTCCTTACTAAGAGGTTGAGCCTTAGGCAGCTGTGAGGCCCCCGCCAAGTACAAACCCTAACCCCCTATACCCCCCCCAAACCCTAAGCCCCAGACCCTAAACGCCCCCAAACCCTACACACTAAACCCCGAACCCCAAACCCTAAACCCCCAATGAAGCGGAGGCCTACATGGACTTTGGGGTGTCGGGCTTTGAGCCACGGACTGAGGGTTTAGGGTTTAGAGTTTAGTGTTTTTTTTAGGGTTTAGGGTTTAGGGCAAGCTAGACCGCCTAGTTGCCCTGAAATCTCTGCCCTGCCGGGAGTTCGCTAAGGTGAGAGCTTAGAAACTCCAGAAGACGAGGGCAAACCACCCAAATGGGTGTTTCCCAAAAAATGGGTATAACCCCTTATATACCCCAAAGAGAATAGAATCCCCTGAAAAGGCTGCCCCAAAAAGGGTACCGCTACGTTCGGAAACCCCAAAATCAGCGGGAGGCCTCTACCTGCACATGCGGATACCGGAACTCCAGTGCAACATGCATGGCGAGCAGGGGGGGAGGGGGGGGGGCTTAGGGTTTAGGGTTTAGGGTTTCGGGCTTAGGGCATTCAGACGTAGGGAGTTCTGACCCCGGAAAGGCTTTCTCTTTGCATGATAAGGACTCTCGCTCTCCCTCTCTCTGAACCCTAAACCCTAAACCCCAACCCCCTGAAACGCGGCGGGGCGGCTCCGAATGGAAGAGGAGGGCGGCAAAGAGACCGTGCTTGCAGGCGAAGGTGTCCAGGTTCTCCTGAACCCGAAACCCTGAACCCTAATTGGACCCTCTCTTGCAGCCGGTACTTGCCCCAAACCCTAAACCCTAAGCCCTAAACCCTGCAGGTTTAGTGTTTAGGGTTTAGGGGTTGAAGACCCACTGTGGTGTCCAGGTTCTCCTGGACGGGGGGGGGGGGGGGGGGAGGGAAGGCGGGGGGTTCGTAGGTACTCAAGACCTGGGAGTGCGAGTGTGTTTGCAAACAGCAAGTGCCTGTTTGGCTTGGTCTCTGGAACTATTGCGCCGAGTCGTAGTTTAGGGTAGTTTAAGGGTTTAGGGTTTAAGGGTTGTTTAAGGGTTTAGGGCTTATACCCTAAACCCTAAACCCTAAACCCTAAACCCTAAACCCTAAACCCTAAACCCTAAACCCTAAACCCTAAACCCTAAACCCAAACCCTGTAGGGTTTAGGATGCAAATTTTAAGCTTGGGGTTCTCTCCCCTTCGGAAACCTCACTACCATGGACGCCCCAACTTGGGATGTGTTTTCCCCCTTTTCCTAGCAGTCCTTCATTAGGGACCCTAAACCCTAAACCCTAAACCCTATAGTCCCTATTTAAGGACTGCTGGCATAGGGGGGGGAACATCCCAAGCCCCAACCCTTGAACCCAACAGGAGCTCTACAGCCCTAAGACTACGGTGTCTCCAACCATTTCAACCCCTTTCCAAGAACTTGTGGCCTAATTAAACCTCAAAACCTGAACCCTAAACTCCCAAACCCTAAACTCCCAAGCCCCAAATCCTAAACTCCCAAGCCCTAAACCCTAAACCCTAAACCCTAAACCCCATTGTTCGGGCCTGTCCCCTCTCCACCATAGTGATGTAGAGCCGAAAAGCCATGCGGGCGACCTGACGAGTCATGGGTTTAGGGTTTAGGGTTTAGGGTTTAGGGCTTAGGGTTTAGGGTTTAGGGTTTAGGGTTTAGGGTTTAGGGTTTAGGGTTTAGGGTTTAGGGTTTAGGGTTTAGGGTTTAGGGCTTCACTTGGTTTCAGCGTGGGTTGGTGCTCCGCGCACTGCAAGGTTTAGGGCTTAGCAGGTTTAGGGCCTCTACGGCACCATCGCCGATTTCAAGTTCAGGGCTGAGAGTTTAGGGTTTAAAATTTGGGGCTTAGAAGGTTTAGGACAAGCTGACCGATTTTTAGGTGGACTCGCCCCAGGAGTTGAAGTAAGAGCGGACCTGGATAACCTGTCCCCCCCCCCCCCCCGCCCCCCACCTGCCCGACCATATGCCCTAAACCCCTGAAACCCTCCTAAAGCCAACTCCCAAAACCAAATTCCTCCTACTTACATCCACAAGAACCCAGAGACCCTAAACCCTAAAAACTGGACGGTCGCAACAGCCAACACTGGTTTGTGAACTGAAGAAGCCCAAAGCCCCGCGTTTTAACCCCCTTGTTTGACCTTATGCAGCCCTGTACGGTAATTACACTCCCAAAAGTCGGAACATCATTCTCCTTATGCCGCAAGAGGGATACTAAACGAAATCCCAGCACTCATCGCCAATAAGCTATGTTCCAACTTTATGGAGTTTACTGGTTAAGGGAGGCGGCTTCAAGGGGGGATGTTTCTAGGGTCCTCATACTTCTCTGGGATGGGGTTCGGGGGCGGGGGGATATGCATCCCAAGGTTCCCTAATACTCCACACGACTCCCTAAGGCTCCCTAAGGCAAACCCTAAACCCTAAACCCTAAACCCTAAACCCTAAAGCGGTACCTAACCCCATGAACTCCTATCCCTTAAGAACCCCTATAGCCATTTCACGCTGTCTAGAGCGGCAAACCACCCTCGCCTATTCTAGACCCAGTTACCTCGGCCTGAAAGGGTACCCTTTTTGGTTTCAAGGGGCTTGCAAGGGAACCCAAACCCCCCCAAAAAAGGGCATAAGGGCCTACTCTGGGTCCTAGCATGGCTACTCCAAACCCTAAACCCTCAAACCTAAACCCTGAACCCTGAACTCTCCCTAAGCTTCCGTAGGTCCCAATCACAAGCCCCAGGTAGCCTGCTCCAACTCCGGATCGCTCACCTCTCCCAGAAAGCTGGCCGGGGGAGGGGGGGGGTTAGGGTTTAGGGTTTAGGGTTTAGGGTTTAGGGTTTAGGGTTTAGGGTTTAGGGTTTAGGGTTTAGGGTTTAGGGTTCAGGGTTCAGGGTTTCTCAGGGTTTTAAGGTTGAGGTTCTGTTTAGGGTTTGAGGGAGCACTGTGCTGACCATGCTCCCCTCTGCACCTTTCATGGGGCTAGGGTTTAGGGTTTAGGGTCTACCCTAAACCCTAAACCCCTAAACCCTAAACCCTAAACCCTAAATACCCTTAAACCCTAAACCCTAAACCCTAATCTACACCTTTCTTATTCTTGAAAGGCTTGAACTCCAACACCCCTGACATCTTCTGCATCCCAACGGCGCAGCCACTGCGGGAGCAATGACGGCAAAGCTGGGCCAACAGGTCGTCCCACAGTTTGTTGTCCTGAGCTGGTATCTGAAACTGGGATGGCCCTTAAAGCCCTCTGACAAATATTCCCCTGAACCCTAAACCCTAAAGACTAAACCCCAAACCCTAAACCCTAACCCCCAAACCCTAAACCCTAAACCCTACAGGATTGAGAGGGAGTTGCAAGGGGAACCTGCCTTCAGACCTGCATGCCAAAAAGGCGAGGTGGCCGTGGACTCTTACGCTCAGAGTGTGAGGTTGTATACACATGTGAACTGGCTCTAAACCCTAAACCCTTTGTGCGCCCTAAACCCTAAACCCTAAACTCCCCCCCCCCCCCCCCCACCTCTCCCAGCATCCAAATTGTGAGGAAAGGACGGGAAGCGCAATGCACTAGGGCTGCGGGGTTTAGGGGTTTGAGGCCTTGCTGCAAGGAACCCTTCGGCACGAAACCATAAACCCTAAACCCTAAACCCTAAACCCTAAACCCTGAACCCTGAACCCTGGCAGAGCTGAACTTTATAGTAGCGAAAACCAAGGATCACAGTTGATGTGCTGAAGCAAGGTCTGGTCACCTTAGGCCCAGTTCACATGGTCCGTTAGTATGGCCCCTTACTATAGGGTTTAGGGTTTAGGGTCCCTTACCTTCTTCTTAAGTTTCTGAAGTATGGGCCCTTGGGTTGTCTAGGGTATATACCGGGTGTATAAGGGGTCCCTTTTTGAGGGCCCAAAAAGATCATGTAACTACACTAAGACTCTGACTTCTGGTCCCTTTCGAGGGTTGCTATTCTAAGGCGGCCCCTAATTCTGAGGGTACCCGAAAAAGTGGACCATAATTTGAGCGAAGTGACCACATTTTGGAGGCTTCACGAGCTCTTGGTCTCAAACGGCGAAAAACAAGCCGCTGCGGCATGCTACTTTATAGGGTCTTAGAAGGCTTACAGCCTGCGCCGAAGGGCGACAGACTTTGTCTAAGGACCCTGTAAACTCTGCGAAGCCCTGACCGGGACCTTGGGCCTCACCTCTTTCGAGGGTTTTGAGTCAATGGCCTAAAGGGTTTAGGGTTTAGGGTTTAGGGTTTAGGGTTTAGGGTTTAGGGTTTAGGGTTTAGGGTTTAGGGTACCTACGCCCGAAGATTGAAATCGCAGCCCAACAATGACGAACAACGCTGATGCTTAAACTGGATACTTTGGGATGTTCCCCTTATACTCAAAGCCCTTTAATAAGGACTACAACTAGGGGGGTACTGCAAGCCGTATGAAGGACTGTTCGTATCAGGGGGAACATCCCAAAATAGCCCTAAATCCTAAACCCTTACACCTCAAAGACACAAGAAGGGAGTGACAGGAACTCTGATGCTTGAACTGGATACTTTGGGATGTTCCCCCTTATACTGACAGCCCTTTAATAAGGACTATAAGTAGGGGTTAATGTAATTAAATCCCGATTAAGGAGCTGTTCCTATATCTAAGGGGGGGGTACATCCCGATGCATACTCGAATCCCAGCATGCACCAACCTCAGCATGCAATGTCTGGTGCGCTTCATCTCAAGGAGTTGAAGTCCTGTGGCAGAAAACCTTTCAACCCGAAAACCCCAAACACCCCCCCAAAAAACCCTCAACCCTCAACCCTCAACCCTAAACCCTACCTACTTCAATAAGCCGGGGCACAAACCGCACCCACCTCGTCCGCCTCGTAGTGCAGCACCTCGCTCATGTCCTTGGAAACATGTCTGGTTTAGGTTTTCAGACCTTCGCCCTACACATTCATCCGCTACTTAAGGTACTATAGGGGTCGGAATAATTACTAATTAGTAGTATTCCGTTCTGGTAGTGCTATAATTCTGCTAGAGTAACCCCCAAAACCCTATTCGCATTCTTAGGCCACTATATTTTACTGTAAAACCCCCTGAATACAGGATATAATCCTAAACTACTTGGGGATGCATCTACGGACTGCCCCTTTGCCGAGCCCAGTGGCGACGGTGCCTTCGCGATAGCTTCGTGAAGCACCGTGGCCGCCCAGGGTCAAGCAAAGGAGAAGCCAGCATCGCATCATGGCGCGTTTAAGGTTTAGGGTTAGGGCTTAGGGTCCTAAACCCGAAATCCCAAGCTCAAGGGATTAAGACTCGGACCCCTGAGGTCGTACCCCTCAGGGTTTCCCTCAATGTACCCCGAAGATGGCCCTTCTTGCCTTGCCTTAGGCATCTTAAAAAAGGGCCCCAAACCCAAGGGTACAACCTTAGGGGTCCGAGCTAGAGTCCCCTGATAAACCCTAACCCCTAAACATCGGGTTTAGGGTTTAGGGTTTAGGGTTTAGGGTTTAGGGTTTAGGGTTTAGGGGAGCGGAGGAGGAGGCTCTTCGAGATTGAGGTCTGTCGACAGCCGCATGGCCCATCTCTCTAAAGTACTGGCCCACACCCACTCTTGCAGACCATGCTTTTCAGAACTGAGCAGTGAAGCAGCTAATGAAGCATCTCCTTCTATGGGGGGGGTTTCCTAAATTAGGGGTGCCTTATTGGGGCTCAAAAAAAAAGGGAATCCGACTATTTGGGGATCTATATTGGGGGTTGCGGTTTCGGCTTTACACGGTTTCGGGTTCTTCGCTCGAAGGGTCCATAGTGCCAAGGACTTTGAGGGGTCTGATTCTGCCAGCATTGGTAGTTTCGGCTTAGGCGGCCTAATGGTAGGGTTCTTTGGGTCCGTAGTAGGGGGCAAAAGCTCTGCAGAAGTATTCCACGGCCACAGCCACCTCTCTTCCTGCAACTAACCCCTCTCTCTCTCACGTACTTGCAACTAACCCCCGTAAATCCTAAACTCTAAACCCTAAATCCCCTCAAAGCAACAAAACCTAACCCCAAACCCTCCCTAAAGTCTATAACTTCACAACCACCCCACCAGCAAACCCTAAACCCTAAACCCCTAAATCCTAAACCCGAAACCCTAAGCCCTAAACCCTAAACCCAAACGCTCTTTTTCCACTCCTTTCGCTTGGTTTCTTTGAGGGCCGCCGGCTGCATGCACACCTTTGCTCTCTGTCCCTAAGGCTCCATGTACCTAAACAGGGGACGACTTACTCTCCCTAAACCCTAAACCCTAAACCCTAAACCCTAGACCCTAGACCCTAGACCCTAGACCCTAGACCCTAGACCCTAGACCCTAAACGGGGGACTTTCGGGCCCAAGTCTACTATATTGAGGTACATGGACTTTTAGGGTGTGAGAAAGTCTGAGCTTACAGGGTTTAGGGTTTAGGGTTTAGGGTAAGAGTTTACAAAGCCATAAAGTTTAGGCTGCAGTTGCCCGGCGGTTTCTGCCGAGAGAGAGAGGCAGGGTCCAGGGGCCTGTTACCGGGAAACCCTACTGCGAAACTAGAAGCCCCGAGACTCCCGAGGTTGTACCTTGGACTCTTAAGGTCGTACCCTTTGGGTTTTTGGGGAATTTTTTGAAAGATCCGTAGGCTAGTATAAGGGCCATACCAGGAGCAGGTCACGGGAACCTTTAGGGGTGCAACCTTAGCGGAACGAGTCTTAATCCCTTGAGAAACCCCCTAACTGTGCCTGAAACCTCCCCAAGTAGCCCCCAAAGGAACCCTAAACCCTAAACCCTAAACCCTAAACCTTAAACCCTAAACAAAAACCATTCCCTCAAGGGACCCATGGCCATCCTCCACCCTCATAGGCCCACGTTCTCCAAGCAGAAGGGACCCCAGAATTCAGGGCTTCAGGGCTTGGGGTTTCAAGTGTTCATGACGTACCGGTAACCCTAAACCCTAAACCCTAAACCCTAAACCCTAAACCCTAAACCCTAAACCCTAAACCCTAAACCCTAAACCCAACAGGTGCAGAGCTTCTTTGGAGGCCGGGTGGCGCTAGTCCTCGTCGTCAGACTCCGCTTTCGCTGGCTGCCGCATGGCCAGCAACTTCCTTCTTTTTGCAGCTCTAGGGTTTAGGGTTTAGGGTTTAGGGTTGAGGGAGGGTAGACCCAAGAGTAACCTAGGAATTAACAAGGGCGGCCTTTATGGTTTAAGGGGTCTTCTAGGTGAACCTAAACCCTGAAGGAAGGGAATTAGCCCCCACTCTGGGTCCTAGGTTGCGCTTGAAGGTTTCGGGTTGGGTAACTGGGGCTCAGGGTTTAAGGATTAGGGTTTAGGGTTGAGGTTACAAACCTCTTGAAACCCTAAGCGTTTAACCGACAGCCCTACCACTCAAAGCCCCCCCCCTACCCTCAACAAAACACTAAACACCTAAAACGCCCAGAGCCAACAAAAACACTTACAAAGCCCGAAAAAACCCTCAGGAGCCCTAACAAACCCTGAACCCTAAACCCACAACCCTAAACCCTAAACCCTGAACCCTAAACACCCACAACCCTAAACCCTAAACCCTAAACCCTAAACCCTCAACCCTCAACCCTCAACCCTAAACCCTAAACCCAAAACCCAACCCTGAGCTGGAGCCTGGACATCTGCTGCATGGACTCGCCGTGGAGGCCCCAGAGTTGCAAGGCATAACATCTCTCCTGCTCATGGGGGCTTGGGATGTTTTCCCTTGGGTTTAGGGTTTAGGGATAGGGTTTAGGGTTTAGGGTTTAGGGTTGAGGGTTGAGGGTTGAGGGTTGAGGGTTGAGGGTTTAGCCCTTTTGTGGGAAGACCCATGTCGTTCTTCACTTTATTCTCGGGGCTTATGGGGTTTGGGGCTTCGGGCTTGAGGGGTTACGTGGGCTTAGGCTTCACGGCTTGGGGGTTTTAGGGTGCTGAGGTTAGAGGTGTTAGGGTGCGGGGTTTAGGGTTTAGGGTTTAGGGTCTAGGGTCTAGGGTCTAGGGTTTAGCCCAAGTCTCCAAAACACTGCATCTTCTGCCTCTTGGGCTCTCAGCCAAGGGGCATTCATGTTCATGCAGATGGCTCATGACCCGAAACAAGGTAGTAAGGTTAGGACCAAATAGATCCCGATACCCTAAACCCTAAACCCTAAACCCTAAATCCTAAACCCTAAACCCTAAACCCTAAACCTAAACCCTAAACCCTACTTCTAACTTATAACCCAAGTTTGCAACTATCCATGAACCTCGCCTCTTAAGGGAATGCCTTTTCGGCCCGTAAAACCCAAGGAAGAAAGTCCATAGAGCCTTAAGCGGTAGACAATACTTGTTGGTTTAAAGGGGCTTATCGGTGAAGCTAAACGGGAAAAAAGGGAATAAGGGCGTAACCTGGGTCATAGCCCTGAACCCTAAACCCGAAAATAAAGGAAGGACCACCATAATCTGGTTATACTTGGAGGTTCATGGTACTTATTAACCAATTATAGCTGTACTTGTAGCTGCACTTCTAACCGTACAGGGCACTTCAGGGGCTTCTAAGTGGGCTTTAAAGTACAGTTATATCATTGGTTGATAAGTACCATGAACCTCCAAGTAGGGTTCAGGCCCACGGCCGCAACAGAGCCTCGGAACTTCGCGTCGCAACCACGCGGTGCGCTATGCCTTTTTGGCAATGGGACCCACGGGCCCAACTCCCCGTAATGAAGGTTTAGGGTTTAGGGTTTAGGGTTTAGGGTTTAGGGTTTAGGGTTTAGGGTTTAGGATTTAGGATTTAGGGTTTAGGGTTTAGGGTTTAGGGTTTAGGGTTTAGGGAAACTAACAGGGATTTTCAGCTCAGGAACTATTAGTTGCATTTCCTACATAGGGGGGTAAGTCGGGCTCTCTGCAGCAGTGCTAAGCAAACCCTAAACCCTAAGCCCTAAACCCTAAGAGTTCGGTAGCCGAACTCGCAAGAGTGCCGGTTCAGATGATCAAAGCGCAGCGGGTTTCACCACAGCTTAGGGTTTAGGATCTAGGATTTAGGGTTTAGGGTAAGTTGGAACATGGTTCAAGGGATGCCTTTTGGGGTATGGGGATAAGGATGCCCCAGCCTTTTTTTAAATTTTGGAGCTTACTGGAACGCAGGGCATGTTGGGTCGAGCGGGAGCCCAGGCCAAACAAAACCACTCGAGCGCCTACCCTGTACACCCTAAACTGCCTTCTAACAACCGCAAACCCTATACCCTAAACCATATAAACCTTAAACCACATAAACACACACAAACCACACATAAACCACATAAACCCTAAACCCTAAGCCCTGAACCCTAAACCCTAAACTCTAAACCCGAAACCCGAAACCCTAAACGCCCAACCCTAAACCCATACCTAATCCCCAAACCCTACAAACCCTATAACGCCCTAAACCCTTCTAACGTCTAGAGACCCAAAGAACCCTCAATACAGCGTATTTCAAGACTGTACCTAAAATTGTATTAATAGCCCCTCTAAAGATTCAGGTGTGTTCCTTCATAAAGGGGTAACCCGAAACCTCAAACCCTAATCAATCCCTAAGCCTGTTCCTTACTCTAGAATACACCCTAAACCCTAAACGCTAAACCCTAAACCATACTAACGCCTGTAGACCCAACCGAGGTCTCAAGAAACGCGGGCGCGCGGCGCTCGGAGAGGTGCAAAACCAGGGTGTCGGCATGAGGAGCCACCCTGCGTCATCAGGGGTGCGGGGGTGGGTGAGGGAGTTCATGATAGAGGCATACTTTGAAGCTCCTTCGACTTCGTGAGTAGGGTTTGAAAGGCGGGTTGTGGGGATTAGAATAGTGTGTCTACCGGATACTAAGTAGGCTTACTAAGTCAAAAGAGCTTCCAAGTATGTGGGGGGGTGGAGATGATGGTCCCTTTTTGGGGGTGCCCTAAATATTCGGGGCCGCTTCATAACAAGGATCCCAAAAGAACGCTAAACCCTCAACCCTAAACCCTAAACCCTAAAACCCACTAAAACCCTAAACCCTAAACCCAAACTGCGGGGGCTGGATGGGATGCTCGGACTTGGCAGCCAGTATCCGTATTACAATAACGGCACCCTTCCTGGGGGTTGGTTGTTTTATAAGGGAACCTTGGGTACCACTGGGCTACCACCCTCCCAGTTCAACATTAGATTTGATATTGGTGTCCTAAACCCGAAACCCTAAACCCTGATTAACCCTTTTCTGATAACCCAGACTGTTAACGTCAGCCTAAACCCTGAACCCTGAACCCTAAAACCTAAACCCTAAACCCCAAACCCTGAACCCTAAACCCGAACTAACCCCCCTAAACCCTTAAACTCTGAACCCTAAACCCTAAAACCCAAACCAAGCAGAAAGTCCGGCCTGAGTCGCGGCTGCTTTCGCGCTGCGCTCGGCGCGACCGCCGCGCTGGGATCTGATAGGAAGATGTCCAGGCCGCCCTTGTAAGGCTTAGGGAGGGTTTAGGGTTTAGGGTTTAGGGTTTAGGGTTTAGGGTTTTAGGGTTTAGGGTTTAGGGTTTAGGGTTTAGGGTTTAGGGTTTAGGGTTTAGGGTTTAGAGTTTAGGGTTTAGGGTTAGGGTTCAGGGTTCAGGGTTTAGGACTCAGAGGACTTAGGGGGGTTGAGGCCGAGGGCTTATAGGGGTTTGTGCGTTGGTTTAGGATTTAGGGCGTTTCGGGCTTACCGTTAGGGGCCGTTTAGGGCTTCTGGAGCTTAGGGGGCGCTCATGGGGCACTCAAAACCGAGAAACCCCTTTGGGGCGCAGCTTGAAACCCTAAACCCTCAGAGATCAGGCGAAAGGATTTTAGGGTTTGTAGGACGGCCCCGGGTTCGGAGCTTTGTGGGGGTTCCATTTGGGGGTCCTTAAAGCGCTCCTTTACGAGCTTCTACACAGGTTGGGGGCGGGGATCCTTTAAGGACTCCTTAAAGAGATTCGGCGGTTCAGGATATAGGGTTTCTTTCGGGTGTAGGGTGTTTTTTGGGGGGTGAGCCTGGACCCTAAACCCCCAAACCCTGAAACCCCAAATGTCAACTGTTGAAGGTCAGACCCCTTGAAAAGGGGCAGGTTTCACTAGCCGATGCTTTGGTGCTGTCCGTGTCTTACCACGCTTACGGCTTTGGGGCTAAAGGCCTAGGGTTTAAGGTTTAGGGTTTAGGTTAAGGTTCAGGGCTTTCCGGGTAGAGCGATGTTTAACACTTCTGTGTTGAGGGCTTGGGTCTGTCGGTGTGGGACCACACTCCTAGAGTTGCCCCAGCCAGGCCTCCTTGTAAAGGGTTCAAAGTTTAGGGTTTAGGGTTTAGAGTAGTTTTCGAGCCCTAAACCCTAAACCCTAAACCCTAGACCCTAGACCCTAAACCCTAAACCCTAAACCGTGCTCGACTGCTGCCCTTTCTGCCCAGCCCGTTCCCGCTCTAAGCCCTGAACCCCTAAGTTCTAACCGCTACTGTTCAGGGTTTAGGGTTTAGGGTTTCGGGTCGAGGGTTTTCCTACAGTTCAGTTTGAAAAGGAGACCCTAAAGCAAAGATATGCGCAGGCACACTGCCGGGCAACCGAGTATCCCAAACCCCGGACACTAAACACACAAAAAAACCCTAAACAACCCCAAAACCCCTAAGACAGTAAACCCTAAACCCTAAACCCCCCCCAAATCCCAAAATTTCCCGAATTAACCTTAGAGTCCATGCTGTCTCCCTCATCTTTTCAAGTCTCCAGCCGCGGTAGGTGAAGTGGACGCACCGAGAGACTTAAATTCAAAGCCCTTCAATTACGGTTTAGGGTTTAGGGTTTAGGGTTTAGGGTTTAGGGTTTAGGGTTTAGGGTTTAGGGTTTAGGATCCTGAACAATACTTCGCTTGAGGGTTTGGGGTTTAGAGATACAATAGAGGGCTCCCCATTAGGGTTTGGGGGTTAGGGATATGAATAGCAGGCTCCCTCATCTTGTCCTTGATTCCTTACCCAGACCCCCTGGAAGGACCGAAGAAGTAGACCCCCTTAAGGGTTCCGAAAAATTACCCCATGGTAGTATAGGGTACTATTCGGGGTTCTACTTGCTGGATCCTCCCTGGGGTGTGGGTAAGGGGTCAAGGAGGTTCTATGCACCGCCCTCAAGGGATTCCACAGTGTGACATCTCTTCAGGGAGCTCCCCAAAGAGCCCAATACCCCTCAATTAAGGAACAGGTTTAGGGTTTAGGTTTGAGGGTTTAGAGTTTAGGGGTTACCCCTTCATGAAGGAATATACCTGAATTTCTAAGAGGGGACATTTCCTTATTTTGAGTGGCATTGGGCTCTTGAGGTCTTCAGTCCTGACAGCCCTAAACCCTAAACCCTAAACCCTAGGCCCTAAACCCTAAACCCTAAACCCTAAACCCTAAACCCATTGCCAGTCAGTCTTGATAGGGCCTCTGCAGGGCGGCCGCCTGTCCTAAGATCACGGCAGCTCTCTGAGGCCTCATCGCCTGGCCGCAAACCCTAAACCCTAAACCCTAAACCCTAAACCCTAAACCCTAAACCCTAAACCCTAAACCCTAAACCCTAAACCCTAAACCCTAAACCCTAAACCCTAAACCCTAAACCCTAACCCTAAACCCTAAACCCTAAACCCTAAACCCTAAACCCTAAATCCTAAACGGCCCTAAACCCTCATCGCCTGAAGCTGGCGAATGTTGCTGAGGACGCCCTCACCGGCAGACTTCGGTCCTTGCAGAGGACATGAACCCTAAACGGGCTTATGCTTCATCTTGCCTTACTAGGACTTAAGAGAAGTAGAAGGGTCTCTGACCCCCAACTTTGGGGTTCTGTTCGTTTCCAAGGTTCTGGCGGCTTCCAGGTGTATGAGACCCGGGCTCCGCGCGCTGCTTGGCGCTGGGAAGGAGCCACCCAAGCAACGGCGGCCATCGCCGCACAGTCTCGAGTGCCGGGGTGTCTGAGGCTCCTAAAAACTGAACTTGGAAACGAAAGTTTAAGCTGTTTCTTGGGAATGAGAGTACCCAAAAAACTATTTTTTTTAAGAATTTCCAAGTATGCCCAAGGCTCTTGAAATCTCATGATGGAGCCGGACCTTGCTCCGGCTTTCAAGAGCAATTGCCGGACTTCCTCATGGCCCTTGCCTGTTGCCAGGTCCAGCGCTGTTTGCCCCCCTAGGTCAAGCCAATTCTTTTCAGCTGCGGCCTCCAGGAGTAGCATCACCACGTCCTCGAAACCACTGCCGGCCGCATGCATCAGCGCGGTATACCCGCGACTGTCACGCAAGTCCACCCCAGCGCCGGCGTCAAGCAGCAAGCGCACCAGAAGCGTTTGACCCGTGCGTGCTGCGACCATCAGTGGCGTTCTTTCGCCCCGGATGCGGCTGCGGACATCCACGCGAGCACCAGCCTCCAGGAGAAGCCGCGCGACCTCGAAGCAGCCGGTGTCTGCGTGGACCGTCGACAGCGCCACCATCAAGGCCGTGTCGTGACCATCGCGCTCACCCTTAACGGCGTCGTCTGGGTCCATGGGGATTTGCAGCATCGCTTCAACCTCAGGGCATGTCAAAACGTGGCCTTGGGTCTTGAGGGTTTTCTAGAGTTTTGTTAGAACACCTGTGGATATAACACCCTAAGTTAGCCACCCATGAATCATAAAAACCTATTCAACCCATGACACTCCCTATAAACAATCTATACAAAACCCACTAAGCCCTAAACCCTAAACCCTAGACACTAAACTGCATGAGCAGCCTTAACCACGTTGCCATCCCTGGCTGCGAACACCAGCGCTCTCCGCTGGTCATCGGAAACATCGGAGAACGTCAAAACCACAACCTCAGGGGTTTTCGGAAAGGCTAGGGTTTAGGGTTTAGGGTTTAGGGTTTAGGGGTTTGGGGTTTGGGGTTTAGGGTTTAGGGTTTAGGGTTTAGGGTTTAGGGTTTAGGGTTTAGGGAAACATCATGACACCAATATTGCCCATGTAAGGAAGAATGTGCTTATTTTTGGTGTTCTGAAGTTCTGAAGCAAAATCGTGGAAGCAGGGGGGGAGGGGGCGTTCGCTCAGGTGTCCGTTTCAATGGCAGCTCTTTGAGGCTTATGGGGCTTCTTAAGGGCCCCTGCGACTTGGCGGACTTCTGAACCCCTCCTAAAAGTTCCCACCTTTAGGATCCTTATTGTAGTTTCCACAAAAAAACCCTAAACCCTAAACCCTGTAAACCCTAAACCCTACAATTTCCCAAGAGCAAGCCAGAAGAAAGCCAAGTCAACCTGCAGATCCATCTCAGAATCCAGCTTGACGCCATCTTCCAAAGTGCAGCCCTCGTGCAACAGCCTCTGCCTGAAGCGCGGCGGCAGTCCTCTTACTTCTCCAAGAACCAAGGGAACAAAGGTTAAACTCTAATGATTTTTCCTACCAAAATAAGGAAACCCAAACAAGTTTAAAGCTCAGCTGTTGGAGAAGTAAGTCCTTGCTGCTCGTGCAGCCGCTGCTTCAAGGCGCGCACATCGCTCAGCTCCTCGAGAGGAACGCGCGCCAACTCTTCCCCCGAGAGCTGCGTGATGCGCAACATGGCCCAGCCGCAGCTCGCGAGCTTAAGCTCCTACACCTTGGGGCCGAAATGAAGCCCGAAAACTCGGGGGGTCGCATATCCTATACTGCTCTATTTCCTGGTAAGGTATGTGAACCATAAACCCTTTTAAAGGGTTCATGTCGTCCCCAAGGCAGCTCAAGGCCTTCAGTCCTGCATTGATGTTGTGCACCATGAGGAATTGGGTTGTTGGATCGAGCATATTCTAGCATGCTTGAGGTTCCCCCAATCCACAAAAGCTGAGATGAGGGGCAGAGAGAGCTGACATCTACCTTGTTTCTGTCAGTGGCGCACTGAAAGCCATGCATAATGCTCTCGCTTCAGCTGTAAACTGTAAACGGCTCCAGCGGTCGCAATGGACGCAAGCAGAGCAGCCCATGCAGGACAGGCACAGAAGCCCTAAATCCCAAACCCGTACACGGACCCAACAGCGTCCTCTCTTGCTTCCGAGATGCAGGATCTCCCCCCACAGGATCCCAGTCGTTGATGTAGTACGTGCAGGACAGCCCTGCATGTACTGCTGGCCCAGACTTGCAAGTTCAACATGGCTGGATAACGCGCACTACAAAGAGAGAGAGAGAGAGGGACATATATATATATATATATATATTCTTAATTGACTATTAATGTCCATTTCCCTGTATGTATATTGACATATGGATATAGATATAGATGTACATATATGTATATATGTATATGTATGTATGTATATATATACACACATACACCTGTTTGCGGGTAGTTCCGTAGAAAAACCCACGAGCCTAAGCCCTGCTACCCATTGCCCCTTACTTGGAGGTTCATGGTACTTATTAACCAATTATCACTGTACTTACAACTGTACTTATCACCATATTAGGGCACTTAAGGGGGGCTCATAAGTGGGTTATAAGTACCCTAAACCCTAAACCCTAAACCCTAAACCCTAAACCCTAAACCCTAAACCCTAAACCCTAAACCCTAAACCCCGAGTCTGCCACCAGGGTGCGCATGCCATTGTCGGGTAGCCCTTGATCCTCCCCGCTGTGGGGGTTGTCAATATGGACCTTGGAAATTAAATTAGGGTTTAGGGCTTAGGGTTTGGGGGGTAGGGTTTAGGGTTTAGGGTTTAGGGTTTAGGGTTTAGGGTTTAGGGTTTGGGGTTTAGGGTTTAGGGCTTAGGGTTTAGGGTTTAGGGCGAACGGGGCTTCCGTCTTGCAATGGTGGCAGTAGGGGGTTTGTGGGTTTATGCAGGGCTTCTCTGGTTGAGGGCTTCCAGTAGTGGTTTGCAGAGCTGTGGTGAGGGCTTAATCGCTCACGCTTAGGCCTTCAAGTGAAACCACGTCGGTCTCTTTTGGGGGGTGCGTGGCATTTCTGCGGCAGCTTCTGCATTCCGATCTACCTTGGTGCCACTTGGGCTCAAATGGCCCAAGACCCTGATTTCCTCATTTGGTGCCGTGTGGTGTCTGGGCCCCGAAAGTCCTCAAAACCTGTAGAGTCAGGGGGTTTAGAACTTTGGTACCCTAAACCCTAAACCCTAAACCCTAAACCCTAAACCCTAAACCAACCTCCCAGCATTACCGCCAAGTCGCGCTGTACTGCCGCTCCCCGGTGTAGCAGGTAAGAAGAGGCTGCCCGAGCCGATCGAAGGATACCTGGGAGCCGAAGTCCCCGGTTTAGGGTTTAGGGTTCAGGGTTCAGGGTTTAGGGTGCAGGGCTTAGGGTGTAGGGTTTAGGGTTTCGGGTCTAAGTTCCTCGTCCCTGTAACTTTGAAGCCACCACGACCGCGAAGCCGACATGGGTTAGGGCACACCAATCCTGGGCTAAAAGTTCTAAGCCCGAAAAACGCAAGAACCCCAAACCCTAAACCCTAAACCCTAAACCCTAAACCCTAAACCCTAAACCCTAAACCCTAAACCCGGGCACTCCTAGGTCCTGGGCCCCAAAAATTTACTTGCAAGCCCGGACCGTTCTCCGAAGTCCAGCAAGCCCCCAGCCCCGAAACCCCCCTAAACCCCCTAAACAACCTCAACCCCAAGAACCTAAATCCTAAACCCTCTAAGCCACAAACCCTAATTTCTAAACCCCCTAAACGCCGAACCCTAAACCCTAAACCCTAAACCCCAAACCCCCTAAACCCAAACAATCCTTCGCGAAGCTTGGGGCACTCCCATCTCCTTCTCCAGGAGCGGACCAAGTCCTTGCCGACATGTCAGGTCTGGGGTTTAAGGTTTAGGGTTTAAGGTTTAGGGTTTAGGATTCAGGGTTTAAGGTTTAGGGCTTAGGGTTTAGGGTTTAGCTCGAAACCCGAAGCCCCTACATCAACCCGTGTGATGGCGCCCATGATCTATATAGGTTTTCGAGATTTTGGGCCTCCCTCCCCACCAAGCCTGCGCAGAAGTCGGCCATGTTCTTGCCAAGGAGTTTCCTGATGTCGCGCTCCACACACAGGGGTACCCGAAACCCTCAATCCTAACCCTGGAGACGAACCGATCCCTTATTGCTCTCATGCTTCTAGGTAACCCAAAACCCAAAACCCTAAACCCTAAACCCTTAAAAAAGCGACCCGCAGTGCCCCATGGGCAATGGGATGACTGGCGATGCTCGAAGGCGGCCTATACATGCTGATACCATAGGAGGACCCAAAAGGGGTAAGGCCTCCGCATGCATCCTGGCATCCCATAAGCCCTTAGGTTTAGGGTCTTAAGCTCTGTTGAAGTGCCAGTGCTCCAAAAGTAACGATGCTTGTGTGAACGGGTCATGCGCAAGGAATGGACCCAGGTTGCTCATCAATCCAGGTTCCGAAATGCTGACGAGTTCATCCCCTGACCCTAAGCCCTAAGCCTTTTCGCACCACAAATCCTCAACCACAGTCCCGCCCTAAGCCCTGATCCCAAACTGCATCGGTGTACTCTAAACCCTAAACCCTAAACCCTCTTCATCCAGGGCACAGCGCGTTCTTCAGCTGGATGGCCTTGCAGTCGGATTCGCCTCAACGCAGGGGGCGGTTCAAGTTCAGGGTTTTGGCGTTGCAGGGCTTAGGGCTTGGGGCTTGGGGCTTGGGGCTTAGGGCTTAGGGCTTGGGGCTTGGGGCTTAGGGCTTAGGCCTTAGGGCTTGGGGCTTAGGGCTTAGGGCTTAGAGCTTAGGGAATAGGGTTGAGGGTTTGGGGCTTAGGGTTTAGGGAGTTGAGGGTACAGGACTTCTTTTTGCCAGGGTTTCTAGGGGTTCAGGGCAGGCTCACCAGTTCAGACCACGGAAGCCTGGAGCAACCGAAGGAAATGAGACACCTGCCGGTTTGTTGTAGGTCACCCAGGGCCTAGGGTTCAATTAGGGCTTACATGGGACAGTTTAGTAGTTACTACCCCTAATTCGTAGATATATAACCCATAGAACCGTAGGTAAAGAGGGTTCTAGATAGGTTCTAAGATCATGAGCAGCTTTCACAATAAGAGTCTCATGAAAGGAGGGAGCTCGAACCCACCCAACGCGGCAAGGCTTGCGATGTCTCCGTCGCGCTTGTAAGGCTTCGGGTGACGACTCGGAGGTTCAGGGTTTGGGGGTTTAGGGTTTAGGGTTTAAGGGTTTAGGGTTTAGGGTCAGGACTTTGCGCCTACTTGACTAGTTCAAGACGCTAATTGCACGACCTTTGGGAGCTTCAGTGTAGTTTTTCAATTGAGGAGTGCAGTAAACTACCGGGGGCCCCCTCTGAACTACATGTCTACAAGTCATATAATATGGGTATACTCCTAGACCCTAGACGCTAAACCCAAAGTCTAAACCCTCAACCCTAAACCCCCCTGGACTCTCCCGCTTGGCCGAGGGTCGAATCCAAACGGCTTTGTCAACATCCTGCGGGAGGGGTGGTCAGGTCCCTGTGCAACATCAGGGTTTAGGGTTTAGGGTTTGGGGTGTAGGGTTAAGGGTTTAGGGTTCTTCTGAAAGGTTGAGCAAGTTAGGGCTTAGCGCGAGTGTAGGAGGCTTGGGGTCATATGGGTCCTTTTGACGTTCAAGCCTTCGACGCTCACACTGGCAAGGCATTTATCCGCAAGCCTGCCTGTTGACCCTAAACCCTAAACCCTGAAACCCTGAAACCCTTAACCCCAAACCCTGAACCCTAAGCGGTAAGGGCTTAGGGCTTAGAGTTTAGGGGTGCTAGTTGTGTCTTACCCCAGATTTTAAGGGTGTGGGGTTACCGGGGCCAAAGGGGAATTGACCGTGCATGTATAAATCTAGATGTGTATATAGTATATGCGTCCGGACTGATGTGTTTTAAGTGTTCGGCGGCGTCTTTGTGCCTTATTACTTTGTGGTTTGGGGAATAGAAAGCACTGTAAGCCTCAAGCCTAGAAGCACCACAAGCTCTCTCAACACTTATATCCCCACAGGCTGTCGGCCCTCAGGAGTGTCCTCCCCTACGCAGCCCTGAGACCGCGTGGCTTCAGACAGCTCATCTGCCAAACCCCTGAACCCTGTAGCCTCATGTTTATTTCTTCCGACGAGCACTCCTTCTAAGGTTTGATTCAGGGTTTCCTGGTAGCCCAGCAAGCTTTGCATAAGGGTACCCTTTTGTTGGGGATGGCTTCTTTATAAGGGAACCTTGAACCAAAGAAAAGGAAAGGTCACCACTTTGCTACGAAAGGTTAGATTCAGGGTTTAAACCCTAGGCCCTAAACCCTAAACCCTAAACCCTGAGGTTAACCGCGTCCTGCAGCGCTTGTCGCCAAAGCTGTGCTTCCAGAAGGCTCCGGTCGTCGTGGACCCGCATGGGCGGCTTGAACTCGCCTCTGGGGTTTAGGGTTTAGGGTTTAGGGTTTAGGGTTTAGGGTTTTTGGGCGTGTTTCATACGGGGGAGGGTAGGGGGGGGGAGGGGGAGAGGGGGGCGGGGTGCATCCCTTCGAGGGGAGGCGATGATGTTGACGAACCCACTACCGAAAGCTGGATGCGGGTCTGAAGCAACCCCCCTAACCCCTGAACTTTAAACCCTAAACCCTAAACCCTAAACCCTAAACCCTAAACCCTAAACCCTAAACCCTAAACCCTAAACCCTAAACCCAACCCCCCCCCCCCCCCCGCCACCAAGCCCTAAGCGTCGAATTCTCACGTTCAAAGCCTGTAAGGACAGCAATTGGGTTCTCTCGTTGAAGTCAGAACCTAAACCCAAAACTCCCTAAACCCTAACCCGAGACGCAAAACCCTAAACACTAACTAAACCAAACCCTAAACCCTAAACTCCCTAAACCCCCTAAACCCTAAACCCAACAAACCCTAAACCCAACAAACCCTAAACCCTAAACCCTAAACCCTAAACCCTAAACCCAGCAAACCCTCCCCGACTGCCAGCCTTCT
This sequence comes from Symbiodinium natans, assembly GCA_905221605.1. Taxonomy (NCBI): domain Eukaryota; class Dinophyceae; order Suessiales; family Symbiodiniaceae; genus Symbiodinium; species Symbiodinium natans. The sequence goes on along the minus strand of CAJNDS010000591.1, from coordinate 712,219 downwards.
TCCCAGAGGCTCTCCGCCTCATCCAGGGCAGTGAAGACCTCGGCTTCGACTCGCGTCTTGCAGAAAGGATTGGGTTTAGGGTTTAGGGTTTAGGGTTTAGGGTTTGGGGTTTAGGGTTTAGGGTTTAGGGTTTAGGGTTTAGGGTTTAGGGTTTAGGGTTTCGGGTTTGGGGTTTGGGGTTTAGGGTTTAGGGTTTGGGGTTTAGGGTTTGGGGTTTGGGGTTTGGGGTTTGGGGTTTGGGGTTTAGGCCGATTTAGGGTGCAGGGGTGATTCAATGAAGGCACAGGCCGTTTGCATCCTAAACCTTCTCTCCCTCTCAACCGCTAGGCCCCGCCCCGTATAAATCCACAGCAATAAACATGATGTGTAATGTCTTGTTGGGCTTGGCATTTAACCCTAAATGCCCCCTTAGACTAGCCCGAAACCCTAAACCTTAATAAGCCCTAGACCCGAAAACCTGTTCCCTAAACCCCAAACCGTCCTCATGGCCACAAACCCGGAGAGAAATCATGTCACTTCTCAAGCCCTACACCCTACACCCTAAAACCCTAAAGCCTAAACCCCAAACCCCAAACCCTAAACCCTAAACCCTAACCCTAAACCCTAAACCCTAAACCCTAATCAGGGTTAAGGAGGACTCCGGTATCTTCGCCCCGGCACGATCTCCTTGGGAGCGTTGGCTTGCACAAGGCAGACGCCCTTCTCCTTCGAAGCTGGAAGCTGTGAGGTTGGGGTTTAGGGTTTAGGGTTTAGGGTTTAGGGTTTAGGGTTTAGGGTTTAGGGTTTAGGGTTTAGGGTTTAGGGTTTATTAGGGTTTAGGGTTTAGGGTTTAGGGTTTGGGTTTAGGGCTTAGGGTTTAGGGCTTAGGGTTTATGGTTTAGGCTTAGGGTTTAGGGTTCAGGGTTCAGGGTCTAGGGTTTTGGTTTTGGGGTTTAGGGTTCAGGGTCATCCTACAGCCTGAGCAGCTCTTGATGTGCCCCAAGCCCTAAGCCCCAAGCCCCAAGCCCTAAATCCTACATCCTAAAGCCCAAACCCTAAACCTACCTCTAGCCTGCGGCCCTCCATTCCGCGCAAGACGTGCACGTCTCCTTGAGAACCTGAACGATCTTCTGCGCGGCGAGCCTGAGGAGCAGCCCATTATAATGCTTAAATCCTCTAAACCCTAAACCCTAAACCCTAAACCCTGAACCCTGAACCCTGAACCCTAAACCCTACCGAAAAGCCCTGTTAATATCCTAGACCGCTGGGGCACCAAGAAAGGGAACCCAGTTTCTGCGTTGGGGGTGATTAAGGGAGCTCCATTCTGATCGAAGAAGGCTGCACCGGGTCATGCGGGTGGGGGAAGGGACTCCTAGGAACCTTGAACCCAAAATACCCGAAACCCATCCGCCGTAACCCAAGAGCCCCAAACCCTAAAACCCCAAGAAAACCCCCAGAACCCTCTCTAAACCCTACAAATCCCCGATATAAATCCTATAAACCCCCTAGCCATAAACCCCCTAAACCTCCTAGCAACCCCCATAAACCTCCTTTTTCCGCCCCCTATACAGAAACCCCAGAAACCCTAACGAAGCATCTCTGTGCCATCAGGCTGCATCCCATCTGGCTCATCCTGCATCCCTGGATCTTGGGCTTCTAGGGGAGCTTGGGGACTCCTACGGGGGGGTACATTTTTTGGCTTAAGGGTAAGGGACTCCTACAAAGCCGTTTTGTTGGGGGGGACTCCTACGGGGGTATGTTTTGGGCCTGAGGGTAAGGGGACTCGGTGTTTTTTGGGGACTCCTAGAGGGGTATTTTTTGGGGGTCCATGTACCTCAGTATAGGAAGCACCTAAGAATACCTTAAGGCCCCAAGTAGTCCCTATTTAGGTACCCATGGACCCTTAGGGGTAAAGAGCCATAAGCATCCCTAAGCCAAAACATCCCTAGGCCCTAAACCCTAATAATTAGGGGTCTAGGCCTTTGAGTTTAGGATCCCAATGTGAAGGGGTTTAAGGTTTATAGGGTTTAGGGTTTAGGGTTTAGGGCGGAAGCAAAGAGAGTGCTGAGCTACACGCAGGGTGAAAACCCTGTTTTACAGCCTGAGGTCCTGGGATTCCAGGGGTTTAGGGTGTAGGAAACTTTCGACAGCTCAGCTTCTCGAGACAACAGGCTCGAACTGCCTGTATCATTCTCCTACGAACAGGATACACCTCCTTCAGCCATATAGGGGCCGACAAAAAGTCTTAAACCCCAGAGGGTTTAGGGTTTAGGGTTTAGGGTTTAGGGTTTAGGGTTTAGGGTTTGGGGTTTCGGGTCTAGGGTCCCCACGACATGCTGCCGAGGGTCGGATGTCGAAGTCGTTACCCGCCTCTGTGGGGCCGCGTTCGATCGGACCTGACAAGGCGTTGGGGCTTCCAGCCCGACAGGGTTTGTAGGGTTTATAGGGTTTATAGCATTTGTAAGGGTTATAGGGTTTGTAGGGTTTATAGGGCTTATAGCATTTGTAAGGGTTATAGGGTTTGTAGGGTTTATAGGGTTGATAGGGTTCAGGGTTGCCCTTTTTCACCTAGACCCAGAAGTAAGAAGGGGACCCTTTTTGCTTTGAAGGGGCTTATAAGGGACCCTCAGCTTCAAGCCCGATAGGGTTCACGGTCAGTGTGGTTTTCCGGAAACCCAATGCAACGGTAGAAAGAAGGCCCTGAAGCACCATTTTTCACGCTCCAGCATTGCCTTGCAGTAACCCACGTGCCCGTGTTTTTTTTTCCGTAGGGCCACAAAAACCTCAACACAAGAGTCTCTGAGTAGATTCTAAACCTAATCCCTAAACCCTATAGACCCTAATGCAAGAGTCTCTGAGCAGAACCTCCAGCAACTCCAGCCAAAAAAACCGGCTTGCAACCCGGTTTAGGGTTTCGGGTTTAGGGTTTCAAAAAAAGGCGGTGCTCTCACGCCTTCCGTGTCCCCGTCGGCCCATCGCATGGCTTCCTCCGATCAGTCTGTGCTTGGCGACAATTGACAAGGGTTTCTGCAGCACCATCTCCAAGGGTTTAGGGTTTAGGATTTAGGGTTTAGGGGTTAGGGATTAGGACCCTGCGCGAACCCGAACTCCTCAAAAACACACATGCGACACACAAACACTCTAAGCATAGTGTCCTGAACGTTAACGAGTCCTAGTTCAGTCCTGGCAGTATACCCGAACCTTCTTTTTTGCATCCGGAGCTGGAGAAGTGAAAGCTACGCAGCAAGTTTACCCAAAACCCCAAACCCTGAATCCTGAACCCTGAATCCCAAACCCTAAACCCTAAACCCTAAACCCCAAACCCCAAACCCTGGACCCTGAACCCTTGCGAGCCCCCACTCTCTCCCCGTAAGACCGGTACGTCCTTGGAGGCCTTGGTCTTGATCTTCTCCTTTTTCTCCTCAGTCTCCAAAGGTGTTGTCCCTCGCAAAAAAACACGGCCCAGAAGGGGGGTTTAGGGTTTAGGGTTTAGGGTTTAGGGTTTAGGGTTTAGGGTTTAGGGTTTAGGGTTTAGGGTTTAGGGTGAGGGGATGTGACCCGGATGATGCAAGTAAACAAGAAGGGTGTGCAATCATGATGGTCTAAGTGGTGGCTTGGGGAGCTCTCTGATGCCCTAAGCCCTTAAAAGCCCAAAGCCCTAAATCCACCCTCCGCCCCTAATATAGGGGCCTTAATTAGAATAGGGTTTGGGGGGGTCATTGTAACAGCATAACCCAAGGGAATACTATCAGTAGCTATTCCGACCCCTACATGAAGACCGCCGTGTGGCGATGTAGGGGTCTCTTGATTTGGGCCAATCCTAATACCGTACCCCCCCCAACCCTAAACCCTAAACCCTACACCGTGATGCCAGGTCTCGCCCATGGCTCCCCACACACTGGAGCCGCGGTGCCTATACGCTAAGGCCAACTCAGAGTCGGGGGCGGGCGGAACTACCTCTGAGAGCCAAAAGCCGGGCCCAAAGAATGAGCGCTCCCGCCATCCCCCCCCGCTCACCATCGACCCCAAAACACGCAACCTGAACACGCATGAACCCTACCCTATAAAGCTTGTGCAACAGGCTTCTGTGTACCCTAAGCCCTAAACCCTAAACTCTAAGCAGGGCATGAAGAACCGACTCACAGGCTAAATACCTACACTTCTTGACCCTAAACCCTAAACCCTAAACCCAAAACGCCTCGAAACCCTACACCCTACACCTGATAATCCCTAAACCCTATACACCTTCTCAAGCCTCAGCCTAACCTCTAACCCGGAGCTCTAGGCACACAGGGGTTTATGGCTTGGGTTTTAACTGGCTATTGTTTAGGCGTGCGACCCTAGTGATAACTACCACTATATAAATAAACAAACGATTCTGTGAGAAGACCTTCATTATTTGGCACGTTCTTGCTGCACTCAATAGTTCTCATTCGCTGGCTTGCAGGCTCTCAATAAGCTTGAAGACGCATGTTGCGTTCATGTGTTCATCGTTTTACTTCATAAGCTCGCTTGTAAAACTACTGAACTCGCTTTCTTCAACAATATTTACGACTTTCCCCATCATGAGCCTATAAACCTCAGTCCCAAACCCTAGACCCTTTTTACAAGACCCTGAATCCTAAACCTTAAACCCTAAACCCTAAACCCTAAACCCTAAACCCTACAACGCATAAGCCGCGCGAGGAAGCTTGTCGCCTTTGGGATGCCTCGGCCTGGCACTCGGAGCATGAAGGCTCCTGTTGTCGCAGACTTTGGGGGATCTAGGGCTCAAAGGGTTGAGAAGGAGCTGGGGTTTAGGGTTTAGGGTTTAGGGTTTAGGGTTTAGGGTTTAGGGTTTAGGGTTAGGGTTTAGGGTTAAGGGTTTAAGGGTTTAGGGGTTTAGGGGTCTAGGGGTTTAGGGTTTGGATTGACGAAACCAGGCCAGCTTTCGTGCAGGGAGGGCTCCTCGCTTATCTAACATGCTAAGCACGTGTAGTCGGGGACTGATGCCATGGCACGTATTAACCCTCCTTCGGCAGCCAAAATACACCTACACAAAACTCGGGAAAACCATGAACCCTATAATCTTTGGATGTAAGGTCATCTGTCAAGCATCCACCTTGATGTATCGGGGCGCTGAGGCTCGAACTTTGGGGGGGACAAGTATGAGGTGCATGGGCCCTTATGAACCCTAAACCCTAAACCCTAAACCCTGAACCCTAAACCCTGAACCCTAAACGCTGAACCCTAAAAACCCTAAACCCTAAACCCTGAACCCTATAAACCCTAAACCCAAAAAAAAAAATACAGGGCTCGTAGGGCATTGCAGTATTCATGGGCCCCGCTCAGAGCACCGCAGCCGGCAGCCGACAGCCAGCGCGCGTCAGGCGGCGAAGTCGTGCTGGAACTTGCATGCGTCCTTACAGGGGGGGCTTAGGGTTTAGGGTTTGGGGTTTAGGGCTTAGGGTTTAGGCTTATACGGCTACATAGGATTTAGGGTTTCGGGTGCTGTTTAGGGTTGAGGGCGTGAACAAGTTCTTAAGGTTTGAGGATCAGGGCGATGGTCTTAGGGTTTAGGGTTCAGGGTTTAGGGGTTCTGGGCTGAGGCAACAGCTCCCAGCCTTACACCCTAAACCTTACTTTTCCAATCACCAAGCCAGAACAAGGTTGAACTGCCTTCCTCCTACTAAGTGTTTAAGGAAACCAAACAAAAAGAAAGACCCCCGAAGCAGGGCTTGATCCTTCTTACTAGATAAGGAAACCCAGAAAGTGTTAGGGTTTAGGGTTTAGGGTTTAGGGTTTAGGGTTTAGGGTTTAGGGTAAGTATACAGTTCAGCGCAAAAAAAACTCTAAACCGCAGCTCGGCGTCGCCGCGGGGACAAGTCCCTGTCCTGGGCAAGTCGCGGGCTGGAAACTTCGAGGCTTCCGGGCCTCCAATTCTAGGGTTTAGGGTTTAGGGTTTGGGGTTTAGGGTTTGGGGTTTAGGGTTTAGGGTTCTTCAGGGAGGGGGGGTTGATTCAAGGGGGGTCGGTACCTAGACAATTTGAGCTTATAGGGAGTACAAGGGAAGCTTGGGTTGCACACCTTGACCCCCCTCCCTTAGGAACCCAAGCCTCGCGCAACCCCTATGTACGGGCTGACTTCTCTAGGGAGGAATTCAGGTTTAGGGTTTAACTAGGGTTTAGGGTTTAGGGTTTCGAGGGTTAAAGGGTAGCCATTGGGGTTCTGAAGGGAAGCCCGCAAGCACCCAACCCTAAGCCCACAAGCGCCAAACTTTCAAACCGTCCTCCAAAGCTGCGCATGGCTACTGGCATGGCTTACAGGGTGTTGAGGCTTGTAGGGTCTTGGGGATCAGGGTTTTTGCTAAGTTTCCGAGGCCTAGGAGAGCCCTAACATGGTTATAAGCGCAGTTATAAGTACACTTATAATTGGTTTATAAGTACCATGAACTCCAAGTACAGATGGAGCTTAAGACCTGTGTGTGCACGAGCATATGCATCTGCTGTATATGTACGGGTTCGGGTATGCACGCGTGCGTGGCGGATATGTGTCTGGACATGTACACGCAAGTACACATTGCATGTGAGCATGCATGTTGACATATGCATTTACTTATCAGTATGAGTCAGTATGCATGTATGTATGTCTGTCTGTCTTTACAAGTACGTCTGTATGAACGTCAAACTGCGAAAGTGTTTTCTGTACTTGTATACATACTTGTATGAATGCTTGTATACATTTATAGATTCATACATACATACATGCATACATACATACGAAAAATACAGACTGAATACGTATACGTATACGTACATGCATACATAAACGTAAATGTATACGTATACATATACATACATATACATGCATATACATGCATATACATACATATACATACACATACATACACATGCACACAGACACATACAGAAACATACATGAACATACAGAAACATACATACACATACATACATATACATACATGTACATACATACATACATACATACATACATACATACATACATACATACATACATACATACATACATACATACATACATACATGTACATACATACATACATACATACATACATACATACATACATACATACATACATACATACATGTACATACATGTACATACATACATGCATGCATGCATGCATGCATGCATGCATGCATGCATAGATTTCTACGCACACACACACTACACATGTACTTCCACATGTATATGTACGAAGGGCATTGACTAATGTCAGCACTAAATGTGTTTAAAAAAAACGCCGGGAGGATGATCATTCCTAATGTTCTTATGTACGTATAGGCATAAATACAGAGCCATCTATCGAGAGCCCAAGGGCAGGCCACGTGCGCAAACAAAGAACCATGGCGTGCCAAGGGACTAAATAGCTAAAGGAGGGACCTTTATAAGGGACCTTAGGGGTTCTTTAGGGTTTTTGTTGGGGGACTAGTTGGGTATAACGGGGGCTTAATAAATCAGGTGTGTATATATGTATATAGGGGTATATAGGGGAAAAAGATTGAGGGCCCCTTCTAGGGGTCCCTGAAGCGTGCCAAGCATCCGCTTCATGTCCCAGCAAGTCATATCACTGGACTTGCCCTTGCTCATGCCTTTCCTCAGTGGGGTTTTCGGGTTTTTTGGTGGAGTTTTGAGGAGCTTTTCCATGGTTTCCCTGAACTGCTTCTGCCGGCTCTTGATCACCATGGGCCCTGTCATTCAAGACCGTACGCTAGTCGTTGAAGTCCGGCGCTTACATTGGGTATTGCCCGCGCGTAGCGATGCCTAGTAGGGTACATGCTATACTCCCCTTAACAGACTAGCGAAAGTGATATTTTGAATATACCCTTGGGCGTATTTATGAAAAAAAAAAATCAACCGGGGGCCATGGCATGAACCAAGCTTAGGGTTTAGGGCTTTTTTTGCCACCCGCCCAGCTGACACTCAGGCAGGGTTTAGGGTTTAGGGTTTAGGGTTTAGGGTTTAGGGTTTAGGGTTTAGGGTTTAGGGTTTAGGGTTTAGGGTTTAGGGTTTAGGGTTTAGGGTTGAAGGAAAGCAGCAGATCCCGGTTCTTGGAACATGCTGAGGGCTTCTGGTCTTCAAACAGGTATGGCCCTAAACCCTAAACCCTAAACCCTAAACCCTAAACCCTAAACCCTAAACCCTCTGCCCTAAACCCTAAACCCTAAAGCCTTCCGAGGGGGTTTAGGGTTGGGAGCCCACCCAGGTTTTCACGTCCGTGTTCGTCGGTTAGAGCCCAGGAAACTTTGGGAGGATCCAAAAAGCAGATCCCTTTAAGGGTTTAGGGTTTAGGGTTTGGGAGACTGACCCAATAGTAGTTTGCCCTTGGGCACAAAATAACCCCAAAACCTCTTGTGCCCAGAAACCCTAAAATAAAAGTCCTTAGCCTTCGGAATAGGGTACGGGGGTTCTACTTTGTGGATCCTTCCAGGGGTCCGGGGCGGAGTACCAGGCTTCGTTGTGGTAGGGATGGGCTATTGGTGAGGCTCGGCGTTACGGAAATTCGGGCACATGCTTTTTGCCTAAGCAATTCCAAAACGCTTGGGGCTTAACGGGTCTTATAAGGGAACCTATAACCCGAGAAAAAAAAGGGAGCTCGGGTTCTAGCAACTCCCAACTGGAGAACTGTGCGAGTCTTGGTAGCCCAGTCTCCTGAGGGTACCCCCTTTTGGGTTGGACCCCCCCCTCACCCCTCGCCCCCCAGGGAAAAAGGTACCACGCTACCAAGCAGTGCATCGCAAGCTCTTCATGAACATGGGCTGCCAGATGTTCAGGCCTCTCAGCACGAACCGGCCAGAACTCCCCGGTAGCCCAAAACCGCCCCTAAACCCTAAACCCTAAACCCAAAACCAAAAGGCTCAGAGCGGCCAGGGGAGGTACTTCATGACAGACTTTGGGGCTTAGGGATTGGGGTTTAGGGTTTAGGGTTTAGGGTTTAGTTTAGGGTTTAGGGTTTGGGGTTTGGGGTTTGGGGTTTGGGGTTTGGGGTTTGGGGTTTGGGGTTTGGGGTTTGGGGTTTAGGGTTTGGCGAATGTAGCTCTTTCTGGCCTTTCCGGTTTAGGGTTGAGGTTCTGGGGTCCATGGTTCGTGGCTCTTAGCAGAGAGCCTTAATTAAGGAACATACCTTACATTTTAAAGACGTATATTCCCTATGTAATGGGTATTGGTCTCTTTGGGCAGCAGCTCTACTAAACCCTAAACCCTAAACCCTAAACCCTAAACCCTGATACTCTACTACCCGACCAGGGTTTTTTGTGGGCCTTGCGGCCTGCGTAGCTCCTCCAGCAGGTCGACCAGTGGCCCGACACACAAACCTCCTGCACATTCCTTCACCTTGAATCATTGAAAGACCCTAAACCCTAAACCCTAAACCCTAAACCCCAAACCCCAAACCCCAAACCCTAAACCCTAAACCCCAAACCCCTGCAAGCCCTGGAACCAGCTAGTCCGGGAGCACTGTGAAGGCACTGCTGGCCTCCTCCCATCATCCCCTTGCCCATTCCTTAGCTGGGCCGGTTTGGCAACCAGAAGGCGGAATGTTCCCCACTTTCACCCCTAAACCCCTAAACCCAAAACCCCAAACCCCAAACCCCAAACCCCAAACCTGAATTCAGCCCCAAACCCCAAAGTGCGCCCTCATCGAACCTTGAAGCCTCACACAAGCACTTTTGGGCCATCCTGTGTCTTGAAGTAACCAGGAACCCCGAACGCAAAGGCATGCAATTCCTGAAAGCAGCAAGACACTGGGTTGAGGGTTTAGGGTTTTAGGGTTTAGGGGTTTTAGGGTTTAGGGTGTTAGGGTTTAGGGATTTAGGGTTTAGGAGTTCGAGGTTTTTCGGGGCCTTGGGGGTTTGAATTTAGGGTTCAGGGTGAACCCCTAAGCCTGGGTGTGGGAATGGGGGCATCCCCCCTCGCATCCGCGCACCCGGCATGGGCTGCGACTGAGGGGCCCTTCATGCCAAACATACCTCGGACTGCTTCCCAGGATTCTTGGGGGGAAGTCTTAATAAAAGCCTCAAAACCCAAAACCCCAAAACCGGTAAGCCAAAACCCAAGCCTTACACCCTCAATCCGGGCAATTTCCCCTCCCCTCAACCGATCTCAGCATATTGCTTTACAGGGCAAAAGCCGCTCTTGTAGCTGAGAACAGGGTTTAGGGTTTAGGGTTTAGGTGGGCACAGGTGGGAGTACCGAGACCCCCCCGCTGCTGCTTCCGAATCTCTCGTGGGAGGTTCGTGCAGTGCAGTACCACCAGAAAAAGAGTTGGGTCCCCCTACATTAAAGGGCTATATAGGGCACATGATGTTGCAGGCACCTAATCCCCAAGATTCCCATCCAGAACTCGCAAGTCAGCAAGAAAGCGCGTCTCACAAGCTGGCATATTGGGCGTGTTTTTGGGCTCTCAGTACGAGGCCGTGCTTGTTCAAAACCAAGCCCTTGAACCCTAAACGTGAAACCTCAAGCCCTCCAACCCGAAACCCCAAGCCCTTCAAAAATGAACCGCAACCCTCTCCTTTTTCAACCCTAAGCCCTAAACCCTAACCCCGAACCCCTAACCCCTAAACCCCAACGCCGCCACAAGCTCGCACAAAATCAGGGGAACCAAACCATCCGAGGGAGAGCCGTGCTGCTGAGTAGTAGGGAATGGGGGAATGAGGCATCCTATATACTAAACCCTAAACCCTAAACCCTAAACCCTAAACCCTAAACCCTAAACCCTCGTTCCCTACTAACCAACAGTAAGGAGTTCGGCCCAGGAGCTTCCCAACTGTTGCAGGAACTGCGCCTGCTGGCCTAGGAGCTGCACCTCCTTGGCCTGGGTTTAGGGTTTAGGGTTAAGGGTTAAGGGTTAAGGGTTTAGGGCTTAGGGTTTAGGGTTTAGGAGCCCCCTGAAACCTCCCGGAGCACCACTACTACTTAAAGGGGGGGCACTGAGGGTTCGGGGTTTAGGGTCTTGAGTTTAGGGACTGTTGAAACCTGATTCGTTACGAAACTAGACGGACAGGAGGCTGGTTTAGGCGCGTTCAGGGTTAGGCTACCCTTTCTGGTTTAAAGTGTCTTATGTGGGAAAAGGGAATAAGGGGCCGACACTGGATCCTAGAGAAAGAGCCCCCAAGATCTTTGACGGTTTAGGGTTTAAGGTTTGGGGTTTAGGGTTTAGAGGAACCGGAGAAATTTGCCCACATACACTGAGCCATCCACTTCTGCGCACCCAACCCCGAAGCCTGCGCCTCCTTTCTCAAGGCTTCGCTGAAAACCTGAAACCTGGAAAACCCATATTTCGCCCCCTCAAACCCCCTCAACCCTAAACCACCCCACCCACCCCCGAAGCCCCCCACCGAGGTCCTTCCACCCCCCCCGCCCAGGCAATGACGAGGTGCGGTGGGGCCTTTCTCTTCCATGGACACCTTGAACCTGATTTCAGGGCTTCAGAGCTTATGGGTTGGGATGTTCCGTCCTTATACTAAGAGTCCTTATTCGGGATGTTCGGGATTATAATGGGGGGTATATCTGCCTACTAAGGACTGCTAGTGTGAGGGGAGAACATCCCAACTTCTAGGGCATTCGAGCGCTTGCCTTGTGACGTTCGTTCACTTGTTGGTAGGGGCTGAGGGTCGAGGGGTTGAGGGCTCATCCTCAGGGTCCATGTACCTCACAATCAGGAAGTCGTTTGAGATCCAAGCAGTCCCTATTTAGGTACGCGGTACGTGGACCTAAAGGGTTAGGGTAAGCGATGATCATGTATACTGTGGGTCGAGTCTTGGGCTCATGGCTTCATGGGATGAGGATGTGCGCTTCGAAACACCAAAGCCTTCTTGAAAGCTCCTTTGACTTAGTCAGTCTACTTAGTATCCCTAGAAACCGATTCTCATCCCCATAATACACCTTGTTAACCCCACTTACTAAGTCAAATGTCAAAAAGGGCTTCCAGGTTGTACGTAGAGGGTGAACGGGGATTTAAAATTGACGCTTTAGGCGTCAGGGTTCAGCCCCAAACCGTAGACCCAGAAACCAAACGACCTCAAACCCTGAACCCTAAACTAAACTCTAAACCCCTAAACCCCTCAACCCCTGAACCCCTGAACCCCTGAACCCCTGAACCTCTGAACCCCTGAACCCCTGAACCCCTGAACCCCTGAACCCCTGAACCCTGAACCCTAAACCCTAAACCCTAAACCCTAAACCCCATCGATCCGGCGGCAAGTGGCTTGCATTGACAGCCTTGGGCGCCCTGGCCGCCTTGCAGCTCGTGCCTCAGCACGAAAATGTCCTCTGTCAAGTTGAAGAGGGTCCGAAGTGTGGGGTTTAGGGTTCAGGGTTTAGGGGTTTAGGGGCTTAGGGGTTTAGGGTTTAGGGGGTTTAGGGGTTTAGGGGTTTAGGGGTTTTAGGGGTTTTAGGGGTTTAGGGGTTTAGGGTTTGGGGACCTTGGGGCTTTAGGAAGTAGTGCTTAGGGCTTTTAAGTTAAGGGCCTAGGAGCAGTAAGTGTTTAAGGGTTTAGGGGCTTAGGGCCTTAAGGGTTCAAGGTTTGGGGCTCAAGTTGATGGCACTTCAGTTCAGGCCCAAGGGGTTATGGGTTGCAAGGGCTTTCTTAGTGTAGTCGCATGGGCTCTGAAAAGGGGAGCCCTGGTATACCCTTATGTACCCGGTACCCAAGCCCCCCTGTCATCAGATCATCAGAACCTTTTGAGGAGGGTAAGGGACTTTAAACCCTAAACCCTAAACCCTAAACCCCCAACCCTAAACCCTAAGCCCTAAGCCCTAAGCCCTAAGCTGCAGAGTAAGGAGCCATATATTCAGGGACAACTACTATGAGAGCTTAGGCACTTCGATGCCCCGAACCCTCGCTGCTTCCGGTCTCCATCTAGTCGCGCACCAAACCCTACCTTAGCACCCTGAACTTGAAGGGTTTTGGGGTTTAGGGTTGAGGGTTTAAGCTTACCCTAAACCTTTAGCCCTAAACCCTAAACTCTTAACCCTAAACCCTCTCTCCAAAATGCCGAGCCCCAGGACTTTCAAACCAACCAAGCCTGACAGCAGGCTTTGGTGCGGCAATCTCAATATTGCCATGCAACATACTAGGGGTTTAGGGTTTAGGGTTTAGGGTTTAGGGACCCAGATTTCTGCAGGCTTAGAAGGGACAGGAAGCCTGCTTGGAACCCCTCACAACTGCAACCACTTCTTGCTAGAACGCCTCAACCCGTTTCGCAACCCCACAGCCCTAAACCACTCAAGCCCGCAGCCCTTCTAATAAGCACGCACCCCTACGCCACTAAACCACAAAAACGAAGACCGTAATTGAGGCGCTAGGCCCCCGCAGCCCTGAACCCTCAACCCTCCAGCCTAAACCACGAAACGCACTTCAATCCTCAGCCCAAAAACCTTTCTAGGTACATCACGGGTTTAGGGTTTAGGGTTTAGGGTTTAGGGCTTCCCAAGGTTTTCGAGGTTTCGGTGGCCCACTCCCTGCAATGTCCTGCTCTGGAAATGCCTCGCAGGTGATGAAGCCATACCTGGGCTTTAGGGTTTGGGATTTAGGGTTTGGGGTTTAGGGTTTGGGGTTTGGGGTTTAGGGTTTGGGGTTTAGGGTTTTGGTTCGGGCTTTCGGGCTTAGGGTTTTGGGGCTGCGGGCTTAGGGGTTTCGGGTCTTGGGGGACAGACTTCCAAGGCTTCTCAATGCTCAAGGGGCCACTTGCGCCTCGATCTGCCAAAGCTTCGTTTCCACGGGAATCTTAGGGTAGCTACATGGGCCCTTAAAAGGGTACCCCTTAGATACCCCCTATATACCCTATATGGATTAAGGGCCCCTACATCAGAACCCTGTAAAGGAGGTAAGGGACCAAATTAGGGGCCCATGCAACTACTAATAAAAATGATATTCTTAATATCCCTAAACCCTAAACCCTAAACCCAAAATAATTCTCAAGGGGGATAGAGACTTTAGAGGGAACGCCCTAGCCGGAAGCTTATGAAAGGCCTTCGGCGGATGGGCTCAGGGTTTAGGGTTTAGGAGGGTCGGCCCCCCCCTTTCTGGCGCTACTTCTGAGGGTTACTTAGGGTTTAGGGTTTAGGGTTTAGGGTTTAGGGTTTCGAAGCTTAGGGAAGCTGGCGCTCGGCTCCGTTCTGCCAATCTGGTCCCTGCCGAGGACGGAAACCCTCAACTGATGCATCCCAGGATGATCCGCTAGCCGTTGGGGTGCTCCAGAGTGCATATTGCAACCCTGTAAAGAGCCTGAAGCCCTACTGAACCCAAGATCCTGAACCCTAAACCCCTTTTACGGCTAGGACTGCTGCACTGCCTGCCTGGGACGAAGTCTCTGCATCCAAGAAGTCAAGTGCCACTCGCACACGCGCACCCCACTGACCCTAAAACCTAAACCCCAAAGCCTAAACGCTAAACCCTGAATCCTAAACCCTGAACCCTAGACCGCACCTGAACCCTAAGGCAACAGAGCCCATCCTGGTACTCTGCAAGACAGGAGGCCCCTTCCTTAGCTGCAGCACAAGGACAGCAGGGTTTAGGGTTTAGGGCTTAGGGTTGAGGGTTGAGGGTTTAGGGTGGTGGGTTCAGGGTTTAGGGTTGGGCTTCGTGGCTAGGAGGTTGAGACCGGCGGCCCACATGGGAGCCTTTCCGTTTAGGGTTTCGGGTGTCGGGTTTAGGGTTTAGGGATTAGGGTGCCCCTAAACCTCCAGAGCCCTGAGCCAGGGTACGACAAGAACCAGGCCGCCAAGGCCCAGAAACCCCAGCCCACCAGAAGGTTGATGGTTTGGGGTTTAGGGTTTAGGGTTTGGGGTTTGGGGTTTGGGGTGTAGGGTTTAGGGTTTGGGGTTTAGGGCATCCCGGAACGTACTCCACACCACTTCGGGCTTCGGTGTGCTTGGGGTTGAGAGTTTGGGGCTTGCGCGTGGTGTGCTCCAAGTCTTTGGGCACCTTTTGCGGTGCCAGCGTCGCCGGGTTGAACGACTTGAACTCGCCAAAGTACGAGGCCTGCGCCGGTTGCTGAGGGTTTGGGCTCAGGGGTTAGGGTTTAGGGCGAGGGGTTTGGCATTTTGGGGTTTATAGGGTTCAGTTTATGGTTTCAGGGTTTTGGGGTCCAGGTCTTGGTGCTTAGTTTGGCCCCGGACAAAACCCAAAGGGCAAAGTTGTTCAAGAACCCCCGAACAAATGAAAGATAATAATCCGTGTTTATCCTTATAAGGAAAAGCATGTTGAGTTTTCTGGGGATTCTTCCTTATGAGCGACGTAAAAGGGATCAATATCTGTTTTATTGGAGGGTCCTGGAGGAAAAAAAATAGACACGGGGCAGCACTTTGGTTCTGGCACCCACATGCTCAGCTTCCCGGGGACGAGGGTGTATAGCGCGTTTAGGACTTCTACAGATTCAGAGGGTCCAGAAACGGTTTGTATGGGGTATATGCAGGAGCTGTATTAGGATTATATAGGTTAAAAACCTGGGGATATGTACAGGGAGCACACTCGCAGCTCCCTGACTTAGGTAGTTTGGAGGTCGGCTTGCGCCACGACGCACAAGAGGCGCACCCCCAGGTACGGAGCAATGAGTTCTCAAGACGAGTTTGCCACAGTAACCTCGGAAAAGTTAGGCAAGGGGACCTGTCTTGGTTTTTTACTTTTTTTTCTGCCACCCGCCAAGCAGACCAGCCACACTGTGGGGTTTAGGGTTTAAACATGTACCACTGAACAGACGAAACCCAGCAACTAGACCTTAACGCTATACTCTGGACAACGCGTTCGACAATCCAGCCCAGCATTCCCCACATCTTTGTGCAATCCACGCCTCATCAGGCGTGCCGATGACCACGACATTCTCGGCCTGCGTGCCCTTCTCCGTCCTTTGCTTCACGGCTCAGGGCGCTATGATGTCTGGGTAAGAAGAACGAGCGCTGTCATAGTACAGTCTGGCTGGTTCCTGGTAGAGAATGAGGGAACCTATATCATCCCTTGAAGGGTATGTAGAACCCTACGTCCCTCATTCCCTACTAAGAACCGGGGGGGTGGCTTTCGCGGCGGTCGCAACTGTCAGGCCTTTATACTCGAAGAAGCAGCTTCTGAGAGGTCTTCGGGTTCTGCCTTGTTGGGCTTGTTAACAATTCAATCCTCTGAGCATATATCGCGATATGATCATGTTTCAAAATTGTATTTCAATTGTTCATTATGGCTTGGGATGTGCCCCAACATACTAACAGTCCTTGATAGGGATTAGAGAACACCCTCTTGCAATCCCTATAAGGACTGTTAGTATAAGGGGGAACATCCCAAATTCTGGCATGGGATGTGTGGGTGTTGAGCTGATTCAAAACCTAAAACCCTAAAACCCCAAACCCTAAACCCTAAACCGTTCTTTATTTTAAATTTGTTATGCGATGCGGTTCCCTGCGACGTGATAAGGCATCCTGCCTTTTTCAATGCTGCCAGTCACTCAGACCAGCCCTAGGTTGAAGTTTCGGTTAGGGTTTGGGGTTTGGGGTTTATGGTTTAGGGTTTGGGGTTTGGGGTTTAAGGTTTAGGCGTAAAGCCCAGCTGAAGCCAAGCGAATCAGTATCCCCAAGTTCCGTAAACTAGCCGGAAGCGGAGAGAAACCCTAGATCCAAGAGTAACCTAGGAACAATACAAAGGGTACCCTTTTTGGTCCAACAGGGCGTAGAAGAGAACCTCATTTTTTGTGGCTCCGGAGACCAAGGCCAGGGCGACTGCCAAACTCAGGTACAAGGGAACCTAAACCCTAACCCCTAACCCCTAACCCCTAAAACCTAAACCCTAAACCCTAAAAGGGAACCCAAACCCTAAAAACAAGAGGTGCTACTCTGAGTCCTCGATCAATATTCCCAAAGTCCAAGCGTCTGCTTGCAGGAAAACTGCACGTTTGTCCCCTTCTCGACACAGATGCCTGCTTCCGGAAGTCAATCTTTCCACAGTCTTGCAAAAAAAAAAATCCGCACTTCGACCTGCTGTAAATCTGAGGGCTGGCCTCTGCGATTCTTGGCGAAGCCCTAAACCCCTCAGCCCGAATCCCCCCCGCCCCCTGCCCCCCTGCCCCCCTCCCCCCCCCCCCCCCCCCCCCCCCCCCCCCCCCCCCCCCCCCCCCCCCCCCACAGCTGCAGGCCTTTCAGGTCTCGCTTGTA
The DNA here is from genome assembly GCA_905221605.1 of Symbiodinium natans. NCBI lineage: Eukaryota > Dinophyceae > Suessiales > Symbiodiniaceae > Symbiodinium > Symbiodinium natans. Next base: position 695,080 of record CAJNDS010000591.1, on the reverse strand, counting down.
CCTTGGCTCTTCATGGCGTCATAGGGCTATAGGGCTCATAGAGCTCATAGGGCTTGCAGGGTGCAGGGTTACCCCAAACCCTAAACCCTAAACCCTAAACCCTAATGACTTTTCTTTCTTGGGTAAGGGTGTCGATGGCAGTCTTTGCCTTTGCCTTCGAAGAGGAGCCCAGGCCCGGAGCCCCATAAATACCCTAAACCCTAAACCCTAAACCCTAAACCCTAAACCCTAAAGGTCTTAGGGTTTAGAGGGTTGAGGGCTTAGGGCGCTTAAAACCTGCAACCCTGAAACCCTAAAGCCCTTACCTCCCCACAAGGTGGGGAACCCAAACCCAAAACAAAGGAAATCAGGGCCTACTCCTAAACCCTAAACCCTAAACCCTAAACCCTAAACCCTAAACCTGCAACTCGAAAACCCTCAAACCCTTGAGTTCCCACCGAGGCTCAAGAAGACGTCCTGGCCATTGCACTCGATGAAGCCCCAGCCCTGGCCATGATGGTGCGTTCGAGTTTAGGGTTTAGGGTTTAGGGTTTAGGGTTTAGGGTTTAGGGTTTAGGGTTTGGGGTTTAGGGTTCAGGGTTCAGGGTTCAGGGTTGAGGGTTCAGGGTTTAGGGTGCCAGCTGACTGTATGGAACATACTTTGGGATGTTCCCCCTTATGTTAACAGCCCTTAATATCAATTATTGTACCCTTTGTTCGAATCCCTAGAAGGGGCTGTTGGTATATAAGGGGAACATCCCAACAGATACTACTACTGTCATGGAGAAATATGTTGGTGTAGAAAAAATAAGGGACCCCCGTAGACCCCGAATAGTAGGATCCCTAAACACCCCATATATAAGACAGGGCCACAAGCCTTGATCAATCCCCTGCCAATTCGAGGTTTGCATGGTTTCGGCCACAGGCGTTGGGAGGGCTTCCTAGGGCTTGGGGGGTGGGGGGGGGAACCCTAACCCCTAAACCCTAAACCCTAAACCTTAAACCCTAAACCCTAGACCCCTACACCCTAAACCCATGCTTGTGCAAAGGGCTTAGGGCTTTAGGGCTTTAGGGCTTACGGGGCTTAGCGCTACGGGGCTTAGGATGCTTTCGCTCAAGCCCAGCTCTTGAAGGTCAAAAAGATGCCAGGCTGTTGGTTCGGGTTTAGGGTTTAGGGTTTAGGGTTTAGGGTTTAGGGTTTAGGGTTTAGGGGTTTAGGGTTTAGGGTTAGGGTTTAGGCACCTGCAGCACCAACAGCACCTGGTAAATCAATGAATAAATTTAGTTTAAATATTGAAGAAAATAAATATACTGTTAAAAATTTAATGAGATTGGTTAAATGGAGATGAAAATGCAAGAAAAAATTTAAAAGAATATATGGATAATCAAAGAAAACATAAAATAGCACCACATAAATTTATACCAGTTACAACAAATCAGAATATTTTAAATGATAATTGTGATGATGAATTATTATTTCGTGGAAGTCAACGAAATAATAATAATAATAATAATAATATATCAAGAACAAGTTACCGTCTCGTCCCCAAAAATCCGAGTTCCCTGCTGTGTGGGCAAGAAGGAACGAGGATGGCCCTGAGAAAACCCTCTGAAAAGTATTCCTGAATATCATCCTCTTAAGCCCAATAAGAGAACATGTAACACGTCCGATAAGATGCCCCCAAAACTTTACCCAGAGGCAGCCCCCGCCTTGTGCGGGTTGAAGGACTTCACAGTCCCCGTCAAGGCCATGCTTGGCTCAGCGCATCACCCGCGCTCCGCCACCCCACCAAAGGGCCCTTGCGAGCCTCAACAAAATGTTCGCGCACGTGCCCAGGGCAGCCGGGTTTGGCCGATTGAAGCCTTGAAAACAAGCCGGGTTTAGGGTTTAGAAAGTTTAGGGTTCAGGGTTTAGGGAGCTTATACGTGGGCTACAAGTACAGTAATGATTGGTTAATAAGTAGCCCAAACTGCCCAAACCTGCAAGTACTGCCTACTGCATACTATACTGTGCCGGGTTGCTGTCAAGGGCCCTGTATGCGCTCTTGCAGAAACCTAATGGGGGTTTCCAAAACCCTGTTGGGGGTTCCTACAATACGGAAAGTCAGAGCTCCTGAACAGCAACCCACTAAGGGTTTAGGGTTTAGGCCGGTTTAGGGTTTAGGGCTTAGGCACTATAGTGCTTGCTATCCAGCCATTTGTTAAGGATACGGTGTGCCAGTATGGACAACCCCCCCCCCGCCCCTCCCCCTGTTGTAGACCCGGAGCTACTGCATCAACATCCTGACGTCCCGTAGTGGGCAGACGGAGGGTGTCGAGACTATGATACCCCTCGTCGGTCTCCCCACACTCTATAAGCCCTTCCCGAAGCGTCCATGCACCTCGTTATTTTATACTAGGGCCCCAAAGTCCCTGCATGGGAGCCAAGTAGTCACTATTTAGGTACATGGACCCTTAAAGCTTCTCCCTAAACCCTAAACCCTAAACCCTTAAAGCTTCTTTTCAAGCAACCCATCAGGTCCAGAAACGAGGCTTCACAGACCCCGAGGCAGGTTCCCAAGGTCAGGATGCCGGGAGACTCCCTTTTTTCATGAGTTTAGGGTTTAGGGTTTAGGGCTAGGGTTTAGGGTTTAGGGTTTAGGGTACAGGGTTTAGGGTTTAGAATTTATGGTTTAGTCTCGGAAGTAGACACTGCAAGGAAGCAGCTAAGGATCTAAAGTTACAGTAAAGCACCACGAAGTATCAAGTCAACTTTTCGATCCTCAAGCCTTCCCTGCCATCCCGAAGAGTCCAAGGGGGTTGATCTTGAGCCGGAGCCTTGTTCCGACCCCTGAATTGCCATCATCAGATTTCTCCGTGCTTAGGCCCTAAACCCTAAACCCTAAACCCTAAACCCTAAACCCTAAACCCTAAACCCTGAACCCTGAACCCTGAACCCTGAACCCTGAACCCTGAACCCTGAACCCTACATGCCTAGAAAGGCAATGCGCAAGTGAAGCGACCTTTTTAACCGTCTTAAGTTCCACCGATTCTGGGAAAGCTTCTCGCGCTCTTTTGGATGCCTCAGCCTGTCCCTTAGCGCGGTTTACGGGTTAGGGCCAGGGTTTAGGTTTAGGGTTTAGGGTTTAGGGGCTTAGTGACCTGTAAACCCTAAACCCTAAACCCTAAACCCTAAACCCCAAATAACCTGTATGCCCATAACCCAGCCCACTCCAGGGGCGACAAGCCCGCGCAGTTGCATTCTTCTAGGACGCCCACACAATCCCCTACCAGGACGGGCTATTGTAACCCTAAACCCTAAACCCTAAACCCGTAAAAAGGCCCCTTAAAGGGTTGATTATGGTGATTATAGGGCCGAATGACCCATCCTTGTAAGCCCGATACTAACCCCCTGCAAACCGTTCTAAATTCCAGAATCACGTGTTTGTGTGCTGTCACTAGGGTGTTGTCGCCAAGTTGACTCTTAGGGTTTCCGCTAAACCCTAAACCCTAAACCCTGAACCCCAAACCCTAGGTAACCTTTTATTATTATTCTTTTTTTTTTGGGGGGGGGGAGGTGGGGGGGGGGTGGGGGGGGGCAAGCATCCTCCGACGCTGACCTTCCGACTCTCAATGGTGCATTGAACTGTTCGGCAGTTTCTGGCGGGTGTGGAAGCACAGGAGCTTCATCTTCTTCTCATAGGGTTCTTAAGGGAGAGGGGCTCAAGGGGGGTGTGCAACCCAAGGTTCCCTACTACTCCCTAAGGCTCCCCAAGCTTCCCTAAGGTTCCCTAGGTACCTACCCCCCATGCATCCCCCTCCCTAAGAACCCTAAACCCTAAAAAGCCCTAAACCCTAAACCCTAAACCAGCATTACAGATTCAAACCGCTCCCGAGTGAAGATTGAACCTCCGACACCTTGCCCACACACCTTCGGTGCCTTGTGCAACCCCTCTGGGGCGATTCCAAACCCTTCACTTAAACCCTTTTAATGTCCTAAACCCTAAATCCTAAACCCTAAATCCTAAACCCTAAACCTAAACTTTCAGAGTCTAGGATGTGCAGGGTTCGAGAGTCACCAAGGCGGGAGGTGGTAGGTTCGTGGGTGGCTGGAGTAAGGGTTGAAGAAGCCGCTCACTCCTGTGCCCAACCCGGCGTGCACGGCATTCTGGCATGGACACCTAGTCCTCAAGCAGGGCACAGAACTGCGGAAGGTTTAGGGTTTCTAGCGTTTATACGGTTCACAGGGTTTACAGGTTTCTAGGGTTCATAGGGTTTGGGGTTTAGCCCCTAAGCCATCCCCGCTGGATCTTCCATACCTGACAAGTCGACGGCTTCCTTCTGCAACCCAAACAAAGGACAACAGGAAATACCCCCCAAAACCCTACACCCCAAAACCTAAACCCTACGCCCTAAACCCTACTCGACCAACAGGAAATACCCCCCAAAACCCTACACCCTAAAACCTAAACCCTACTCGACCCTGAACCCTAAAATTGTAGGGCTCTTGGGCGCTTCGTAGCCCGTGCACGCTTGAGGCCTCTAGGGAGCTAACGTTGACAGGGGACTAAAGGAGGGACCCGTATAAGGGACCTGCGGATCTAACGTAGGGGCTTCTTAGGTCTATAGGGAATATATATATATATATGCATATATATATATATAAGTATATGTATATATTAATATATATATATATATATATATGTATTTATTTATTTATATTTATATTTATATTTATATTTATATATACATATTAACATATATATATATATATATAGTATGTGATGAAAGGTTATATAGTGGAATAAGATGTGGGATCCCTCTAAAAGTCCCTCCTTGTATCCCTTTTAATCGCGTGCCGCAGGAGCAGCTTCAGATGTGGCGGGCCCAAGCACGAAACACGCTTGGGTTTAAACACGATGTTTCCCTTCTTCCATCCCGGGGGGGGCCCTAAACCCGAAAAATCCGGAAAAAGCTAAGCCCTTAACCCTAAACTCCTCTATCTCTCTCTCTCTCTCTCTCTCTCTTTCTCTCTCTGTGGCGCTCGGAGACCCTAAAATCCTAAACCCTAAATCCTGCCCCCTATATAGTATGGTTTAGGGTCTCGGTTGAGGGGGGGGGAAAGGGCTCTGGTTGCTTCGGACCTGCGGAGTTGACTGCGTTTTCTTGTGGCTTTGAAATTAATCTGGGCGGCCGACTTCATTAAGGGCAGTCGTACGAGAATCCTAAGAGGCTGACATTGACAATTTTTACAGGTAAGTTTCCTTGCGTCGGGGATCGGAGGTGCCCCTCTGGAAATTGGGAAGACCATCGGCACCCCAAAACATTCTGACCCGAATCTTGCACACTCAAACTAACATTCTGAGCATATGTGCCTGGTTCACAAAATCTCCCCCCTGGTTCACAAAATCTCTCCCCTCCTCTACTCCTACTTGCCTCTTCTCACTTCTGAGCCTTTTGCCGATATTTGTGTCTTTGCATTGGCATACCCACCAGAAATCCACGTATTGGCAGTGCCCTAAACTACGGTCTCTGGTGGGGCAGGTGGATCGATGGAGAGATCTCGTGGTCCTCAGCTCTGAGGATACTCCGCCGGCTGCGCATAAAGGGCATAATGTACGTCGACCATCGTTGGAACGAGCTCGGCAGCTTGCGCTTGGGGCTGGAGATAGGGGTGTACGAATGTCGGGTACGTTCTTTGGGGGCCTTCTGAAACAGGGAATCGTTCTATTTGGGGGTCCAGTTGAGGGTCCACTTATCTTCGCAAACCCCCAGATTTCGTAGAGCTAATAAGGCTTCGGGGTCCAGGGGTCTGTGGAGTTTGGAGCGCACGGAGCTTCTAAGGGTCTAGGGATGCCTAAACCCTGAGCCCTAAGCCCTAAGCCCTAAGCCCTAAGCGCTAAGCCCTAAGCCCTAAGGCCTAAACCCAAAACCCATTCCGTGTTGGGTTCGGCCTGCATGGTCTGAGACTTCAATGGTTCTTGGGGAATGCGGCGCTGGAGTGAGGGGCTTAAGGTGTGCATGAGGCTCAGGGTTGAGATGTTCAGGGATTGGAATCTCGAGGTCTAGTCTAGGGTGGTCTAGTGTCATGCCCACATATCTGCATGTGAGTTCTGGTTGCCGTAAACAGCTCGTTGCAAGCAAATTGGGCCGCAGTTGTTCTAACATTATCTTCCCTAAATGCCACTTGAATGAAAAACATGCTTTTGAGACGATGCTGAGACACATAACTCCTATACATCCTTTCGCAGCAACCTTCAGTCCCCAAGTCCCCTTAATAAGCCCGATGCCCTAAACAGCGTTTCCAGCCATAAACCCTTTCTTGCCCAGACAATGTTTGCTAAACCCTGAATTCCAAACCCAAGTTTAATTAGAACAACGCCGGCTGGTGTGAGAAAAATAAACCGGGCTGGAACTGCTCCGCAGGCGAGCCTGCCGAGCTGTGGAACCTGAGAAAATCGGCCGTTCAGGCTGCCGGCGGTTGTTTAGGGTTTAGGGTTCAGGGTTTAGGGTTTAGGGTTCAGGGTTCAGGGTTTAGGGTTTAGGGTTTAGGGTTTAGGGTTTAGGGTTACCTACTGATTCTTCATAGGGAATGAGGGACTCAGGCACCTCATATCCCTCTCAGGGCTCCTATATCACTGCCCTCATTCCGAACCATTTAGGGTTTAGGGTTTAGGGTTTAGGGTTTAGGGTTTAGGGCTTGATGACAGGCAGTGACCGTGTCCCTTGCAGGAACACAGGTACCCAAAGAGCGCCTCTTCCAGGATGTCAGCGCGAGAGATTGCAGGATCCGCCGAGCGCGGTGGTGGTGAATGTGGGGTTTGGGACTTAAGGATTTAGGGCTTAACTAAGGTTTTGGGTTTTAGGGTCCAGTTGTTTTTTTTTGGGCGGGGGGTTGGGCCCAGAACCAGTGACACGGATGTAGGTGCGCTGGCGATATGACAGGCTCCTATGCGTCGCGTCACACATCGCCACCATGTTTCGGCTGCTGCACATCCCGGCTGCCGACAAAACCCTAAACCCTAAACCCTAAACCCTAAACCCTAAACCCTAAACCGCAGATCTACACTGGCTTTGGTTTGCTGCACACTCAGCATGGCCCCAGGGCTTTTACGGTTGGGGGATTCCCTGGGCAAGACCGACACGCCACGCCGACCTACCCAAGACCCTAAAACTCCAAGAGTTGTGGTACCCCACTGCCTGCGCTGCGTCGGAAGTGCCAGCTCATCTCCAGCCACCCCTCGTGCGCCGGGTTTAGGCTTAGGGTTTTTAGGGTTCGGGTTAAGGTTGGCCCTTTAATCCCTCTGAAACACTACTATTATGCTTAAGAACCCCCCAAAGAAACAGACACACACACACACACACACAAATGCAAAATATTCTTCCTTATAAGGGCTATATAGGGATGATGATTTTGTGTTTTTTGAGGGGGTTCTTAAGCAAATAGTAGAACATATTCAAGGTTAAGTCCCATGTACTTGACCTGGATAGCGCGAAAAAAGTGGCATTCCTAACTCCCGCGCTGCCCTGGTGCCCCAACATTTGTTTAGGGTTTAGGGTTTAGGGTTAGGGTTTAGGGTTTAGGGCCCCTCCTTGGGGCTTCAATGGGTAGATGTAGTTGGGATTATACACAGGGATTTGCGAGGTTGTATTTTCCATTCCCTACGGGTTCATGTAATTAAATGGGAACTATTCGGGTCGTGCAGTACTTCGAAAACAGAGAATGTGGAGCAAAGTACAGGGGTTTTAGGTACATGGACTGGGTATGTATAGCCGCATGTAGGCAACTACGACATGACGCCCCATTAAACTTCAAGTACCGACAACTGGAAGCTTGCACCACCTCTGGCGCAATTGTTGGGAAAGCTCCTGGCCCTCTTGCAACAAACCATAGATAGTGTCGCAACGAACAGGCTGCCTCAAAGGTATTCTGAGAGTTGCTGCTTGCATCTGCCTTTGCCCTAAACCCCAAACTCTAAACCCGAAACCCGAAATCCTAGAGACCTTGCTGCCCAAACTTGGGTGACTGTCCCATTCACGGACAACAGGGGCCCTTGTGGACATGCTCCTGCACATGCATGCCTGGATGCGGAGACGTAGACAGAAGGACAAAGCTAAAACCAAAGGGTCAATATTTGTAGTACTATTATGGAACTAGGTACCCAAAAACCATCCTAAATTGGGTTTTGGGGCACCTAATTCCATAATGGTACTACCAATGGACCCTCTGGGTAACTTCTAAACACTCGAACCCCCTGAATTGACTGCCCGGCCTCGTAACGCGCGTGCCCTTGGCCGGGTACACGGAAGCACCTAAGCGGAGCCGGGTTTAGGGTTTAGGGTTTAGGGTTTAGGGTTTAGGGTTTAAACTTGTATTATTGCTGACCTACTGAATTCGGGCCCGTTTTGGGGGGTTTATGGTCTAGGGTTTTGGGTGAGATGTGTAAAGCATCATGTTGCGACCTTGTTCCTTGCCCGCCTAGGCCAAGCCCATATTGCTTCTAACCAAATACGAACAACCCTAAACCCCAAACCCCAAACCCTAAACCCTAAACCCTAAACCCTAAACCCTAAAACCCTAAACCCTAAACTGCCTGGAAGCCCCTGCCTTGCCAGGCGACCCTGAACGCAGCCACAACCCTAAGGGTCCATGTATCTCAGCATTATCTACTCCGAACCCTATAGAGCAAGTACTTGAAGACCCAAGTAGTCCCTATTTAGGTACATGGACCCTTAGCGTAACCCACAGGGTCCATGTCTGTACGAGGCTGAAAAAAGCCCCTTTTCGAGGTTAGGGTCAGGCAGTTTGCTGGACCAGGGGTTAACGGAGGATTAGAGTGCAGGATGCGCAGGGGAGGGAGTTGCAGGAATTTCGGAATCCCTAGACCCTTAACCCTAAACGAGTGGGAGCATGGGGGGGGGGTGGCCTGCCCGCAGAGCGCCTGCGACAGCTGATGATGAGGCTCCTGGTGGGTTTTGGGCTGAGGGAGACGAAACGTTTCAAGTACGAACATGCAGTCGGTGTTTAGGGTTTAGGGTTTAGGGTTTAGGGTTTAGGGCAGCCAAGGAATCTGCAGGGTTATGCCTTCCTTTCTTCCACGTCTCAAGCTGCATGTGCTGCAAGTCTACAGTCTCATAGCTCCGCTCCAGCCAGCCCCGAAACTCCTGAATGATAAGCTGATCCATAATGTTGGCTGGAAGAATCCGTTTAGGGTTTAGGGTTTAGGGTTTAGGGTTTAGGGTTTAGGGTTTAGGGTTTGGGGTTACGGGTTTGGGGTTTGGGTTTGTGAAACCCTGCCTCTTTTTGCAGCAGAGCTACTGCTACTGTGCCTATGGAATTGGATGCCGATCGACTTGACGGCCAATGGAATGGGTTTGATGACTCATGCCCCCACCAAGATCTCCTGCAGAAGCAACCACGCTTGGAGCAAGCTTGAAATTATTGAAAGGCAAAGCTACACCTTAAAACCAACCATAAAACATGGAACCTATACCCCAAAAACATCAACCCTATACTACCCTAGACTTGCCTGAAACCTCTTCTAACCCGACTACGAAGCCCTAAAGCCCTCAACCGCATACACTCTATAAATCCAAAACTCTCCCCCCCCCCCCCCCCCCCCCCCCCCCCTAAAACCCTACAAACTCCTAAGCCCCCTCACCCTAAACCCTAAACCCTAAACCCTAAACCCTAAACCCTAAACCCTAAACCCTAAACGCTGGCGCTCCGCTGGAGCGACCAACGGAGCCCGATCGCGGCCGGCTCAGAGAGCCTGTGCAGCAGAGCAAAGCAGGCTTGAGAGTTTAAGGTTCATAGGGTGCATGGGGTGCATGGGGTTCATGGGGTTTAGGGTTTAGGGTCTAGGGTCTAGGGCTCCTGGCTTAGGGAAGGCTCATACCTGGGACCCTCTTGACCTACAGTTTTCTGGGCTATGCCTACGAGTTAAGGGTAGCTACTAGGAACATGTAGGTAAATAGTGTCCCGGGTAGGGTTATAAGGTTGTTTGGGTTTAGGGTCAAGTATAAGGTTTAATTACAGGGTTCGTAGGGTCTAGGGTATGCGGCCTGAAGGATCATCCTCATAGGGTTCGTAGAGGTTCCCCTGTAATCCAGGTGCAGGGTTTAGGGTTTAGGGTTTAGGGTTTAGGGTTTAGGGTTTAGGGTTTAGGGTTTAGGGTTTAGGGTTTAGGGTTTAGGGTTTAGGGTTTAGGGTTTAGGGTTTAGAATCATTCAAGACGCCGGCTTTGGGATCTTTAAATTTCCGGGCTTCTAGGTTGAAGCCGGGGGCCTTGCAACGTAATTATACAGGTATGAATATGACGGGTTAGGACCTAGTCTCACAAAGTCCAGGTTTGTACTTTGCTTGGCTTGAGGCTGCTGTGAGTCGAGCTTTGAACGAGTTGAAAGGGTTGAACCTTCCAGACCCGTCTGTGGAGGGTTCTGTAAATAAATACGCACCACCTTCGTCGTTTCCCCTATCCCTAGGGCTCGTGGGTTGAAGGTGCAGGTCCTCCTGCATAGACAGATCATGCACAAAAGGAGACGCGGCAAAGAAGGCAAGGCCGAAAGCCTAAACCCCACAATCACATCAACCCTGGGACCGAATTTTACCTGCATTTTAGTATCAATGTCCCTTAATTTGTAGGTACAACCCATAAAACTGTAGGTAAAGAGGGTCCCAGGTAAACCCGGAACTCGAATTCGTAAACCCTAAACCCTAAACCCTAAACCCTAAACCCTAAACCCTAAACCTTACAGGGAACCTAACCCTGAGTCTCCCAGCCGGTGAGCGACGCGATCAACCCTGCAGAAGGTGCCGATGCCTTGGGAGGAGCTTCGGGGTGTTTCCTTAAACCCTAAGCCCTAACCCTAAACCCCTAACCCCTAACCCCAAACCCCAAACCCCAAACCCTAAACCCTAAAGTCTAAACCCTAACCCTAAACCCTAAACGGCTTTATGGGACTATGGGTTAGACTGTGTGCCTTTCCGCCATGGCGCAGGGCCCATAGCTGGGGGGAGCATTGAGAGGCCAATTGGGCCCTAAACCCTAAACCCTAAACCCTAAACCCTAAATTGCTAAAGCTGCCAAAGCCTTACAAACCCTAAAAGGGGGGTTTCCGGCATGAGCGGGCACCTTCTTGGGGTCCGTATTGTAAGAGGATCCTACTACTGGGGATCTATATTCGGAGTCTCCGATTTTCGAAAACCCCCAAATCTTCCCCGTCCCTGCGCCCCAATCCTAAATCCTAAACCCTAAACCCTAATCCGGAACCCCAGATCCTGGACTCTCAGCGCCGCGCCGAGCCCTTCATCCTCGGAGGCGTGTGGTCGCTGCCCGTGCCTCGAGGCACAACATCTTGCTCGCGCTCCCAACTCGGCTATCTTTAAAGGACCTAAACCCTAAACCCTAAACCCTAAACCCTAACCCTAAACCCTAACCCCTAAACCCTAAACCCCTAAACCCCTAAACCCCTAACCCCCTCAACCCTAAACCCCATGACGGTGTTGTTGGCCGAGTGCCAGGCTCCCAGGGCTTTTTGTCGCCGTGGCGAAGTCTTTGCCGACCTTGCGTTGGCGGAAACTGGAAATAGCCCTAAACCCTAAACCCTAAATCCTAAAACCCCAAATACTAGCCTGACCCCTTAACCACTCGGCATCGCTCGAGTTCTTTCACCCTAAAGCATCCTCCCCCCCCCCCCCCCAAAAAAAAAAAAAAAAAGAAGCGAGGGCGAAACCATGGACACCTTGTCCATGCAGGAGGGGGCATCCTGCCAACTCAGAGCTCTCAGGGCCAGGGGCTGGTAGCTGCCTCACTTTAGCTGCCTTTCTCGGTTGTACAAGCTTGGGTTTTCAGGGGTTGGGTCGAGGGTTGAGGGCTTAGGGCTTAGGGCTTAGGGCTTAGGGCTTAGGGCTTAGGGTTCGGGGTTGAGGGTTCAGAGTTTTGGCCGGGGTTTTGGTTTTTGGGATTTTTTTGGGTCCTCGCCTAAACCCTAAACCCCGAACCCTAAACCCTAAATTCTAAACCCTAAACGGAAAGGCTCCCACGTGGGCCGCCCGTCTCGACCTCCTCCCCAGCCCAACCCTAAACAAGAGCTACTGCGGTGCTGCGGAATGCCCAGAACTGCAATGGGAGGTGGCAGGGGTGGCTGTGCACTGAAGATCACCAAAACGTGTAAGCCGTCAAGCACTAGGGTTTAGGGTTTAGGGTTTAGTGTAGCCATATAATACAAACCCTAAACCCTGAACCACTGAATCCCTCCCAAACTTGTTGTCGTCCTCCAGAGATAACTCCGACGTGTAGGTGCCTTGAGCAGACAATTCGAAGGGGGTTAAACCCCAAACCCTGATCCCAAACTCCCAAACTCTAAACCCTAAACCCTACACCCTTGTTGCCGGTGGGCATTTCGAGTTCCGCTGAGTTCCCTGGCGCACAAAGAGTAAACCTTCAATTGCGCGGTTTAGGGGGCTTAGGATTTGAGGTTTGGGAATCTGCCCATCTATCTACCTATACGTGATTTACGGGTGTTTTGGGTAGCATTATATATATATATATACATATATATATATGTATTAAAACATACATATGTATATATATATATATGTATGAACAGACCCCAGAGCGTTATAAAGTCTACCCGAGCCAGCTACGAAGCAGCAGAAACCCAAGTAGCCTCTCGCAGAGCCAAGGCTGGGGCCGTTCGTCGTCATGCGCGTGTAGTCCACCGTGGGAAGCGGCTGGGATCGTTTTGGGTTTTAGGGCTTAGGGTTTAGGGCTTGGGGTTTGGGGTTTAGGGTTTGGGGTTTAGGGTTTGGGGTTTAGGGTTTCGCAAAGGCCATGGTGGTGTTGATTGTAGGGCTTCGGGCTCGCCAGCTTTTGGGGTTTACAGTGGGCTGTTTTTTGCTTAGGGCTTCGGGCTGGTTATCTTATTTTCATGTTTGTGTTCTGTGTTCACCCCGGATGTGTGGTAGCCCACCGTGCCCCACATGGTCACACACACACACACACCACTCCCAGCTATGCACACAAACTCCCGGCAGGAAATTTCACCCAAAAAAACCCCAAAACTTTAATGGCGAGAGACTGTATCTCCGGACATGAAGGACATGCCTAAACCCTGAACCCTAAACTCTAATACACAGGATGAAAAGCCTGAAGCCCAGGCCATCAGCCCAAAACCCTGAATCTGAACACTCATAAGAATTTTCTTTTTCTTTTTATTATTTCTTTTTTTTGCGGGGGGCGAGGGCGGGGTCCTATTCTACAGTGTGTTGCTTATGGTTACGGGCATTTGGCCCCCACCCCCTCCTAAACCCTAAACCCTAAACCCTAAACCCTAAACCCTAACCCCCCCCCCCTCCACGCCCCCTTGGGATTGATGGCATCAGTCCGTCGTGGCCTCCTCCGTGCTCGCAGTGCCTGGCTCCTCCGCCGCAGGAAAGACGCCACCCAGAAGCCCTTTTTGATGGAGGGGTTTAGGGTTTAGGGTTTAGGGTTTAGGGTTTAGGGTTTAGGGTTTAGGGTTTAGAGACCCATAAGCCCGAAACTCTATGAACCCGATAAACCCTAAACCCATAAGGCCTGACACCGAAGGGGAGGGTGCAAGTTCAGGTTTGGCACATCGACTCCTCAGCCTGTCGTGGACTCCAGTTGTGGCTTTAAACCTGGACCATACACCCCCGAAACCTCTTTCCCTAAACCCTAAACCCTAAACCCTAAACCCTGAACCCTGAACCCTAGACCCTTGAAGGTTTTTTGGATTCCAGGTTTCCAGATATCTTCTTCAGAGGCCGGATCACGGGGAGCTAGCCCACCCCAAGAGGGGGCCCGAAATTACCATCACCACGAAACCGCGAAGAAGGCCCCCCGTCTCAACAAACTCCCAGCTCCGAGGGTGGGCCTTCGCCTACCCTACGAAGGCTCAATTCCGGCTGAGGGTGCTTAGGGTTTAGGGTTCCCTGAACCCTAAACCCTAAACCCCCTAAACCTCAATCCTAAACCCTAAACCCTCCTCTCGAAGCCGCTGCACGCATGTCAACGCCCTGCAAGCCCCGCTCCTTCGGGCAGGGTGCTCCAGTCACTGGCTCGCCAATGCCTCCGCAACCCATGATCATGGGTCTTACATGACTCTACAAGGGGTCTAGGGTTCAGGGTTGGTGAGGGCTTCGGCTTGTGACTCACTACCCAAAGAGCCGAATACCCCTTAATTCAGGAATCTACCGTAATTCATATAGGAACCCTGAACATGATAGAATAAACCCTAAACCCGAAAGACTCTTGTGCAAGAGGCCTGGGCCAGGGCTTCCACCGATCGACCTGAGCGGCCATGCCAAATGCCTTAAACCCTAAACCCTAAACCCTAAACCCTAAACCCTAAACCCTAAACCCTAAACCCTAAACCCTAAACCCTAAACCCTAAACCCTAAACCACCCTAAACCCGAAACCTGAACCGGTCCGCTGGTGATCCGTAACATCCCAGCAGTTTGGGAGATTCCTATACTAAGGAATATTTTGAGGCGGTATATTACATCAGCGGGGTCACAAGTTGGGCTCCGCCCCGGGCTCCCGAAGCAATCCAGTCAGGGTCCTTGGGGTCTAAGCGCCATGAGGACATCAGCCCAGGCCCAGGGTCAGGATTCGAGTGTACCGATGGGCCAGAGCAATGGAAGGGCCAAGACATCACGTGAGCACAAAGGCCTGGGTGCTTACCAATGCACACAAACAAACAAACGAACGACCCAGGGTGGACTCGAACCACCATGATTTGTGGCTGCGAATCTCTGGAGGAGAGTCAGCAAGGTTACCCCCTATTTGGGGCTTTAGGGTTGCGTTGGGTATGGTCAAGTTGGAAAGTGTAAAACACCCGGGTTTTTGACTCATTCCGGTTTTCGGAACCAGGAGGACACGCCACTGATCCCTCGAAGGGCGGGCGCATTTTCTTGAAAATGAGTGTTTCGCCTAGGCGGGAGCCTTGTTTTGAAAGGCAGGAAAACCGAAAAGTTGGGTATACCATGTTTTAGGTGTTTTGAGCTTATTTGTAGGGATTTTTGAGGGTACTTTTTGGGGCTTGCATGTCCTTGTGTATGTGTCGAAAAGAGGCGTCGGGAAGGTTTGGGCTTGGACTGCTTTCAAGAGAGGATTTGGAATGTTTGGGCTTGGACTGCTTTGGGGATGCTTGGGCTTGAAGGTTTTGGTCAAAAAGGCTTTGGGAAGGTTTGGGCTTGGACTGCTTTGGTGGGCTTGAAGGTTCAGGCAAGAAAGGATTTTGGGATGCTTGGGGCCGTTTTTTTTTTCGTGGGGGAGATGCCTGCAGCAAGTGCTATGTAAATTCCCAACATGGATATTCCCAACATGGATATTCCCAACCCCCCCCCCCCCCCAACCCCCAAGCTGGAAACCCCAGGAAACGCAGGGCACACGAGGGTGCGTCCTACCACACACAAGCCTAAACCCTAAACCCTAAACCCTAAACCCCAAACCCCGACACTGGAGCTGCGGAGTATTGGGATGCCGCACTCCGTGATTCCCTCCGCTGCAGCCTCTGCCGCAGCGGATAGCAGCTCCTCATCAGGCGAATCCCCCAGCTGTCTTGGGTGGGGGGGGGGGGGGGGGGGGGGGTTTAGGGTTTAGGGTTTAGGGTTTCGGGTTTCGGGTTCAGGGCTTAGGGTTTGGGATGTAGGGTTTAGGGTTCGTTGTCATGGTCTGGTTGTTGTCTTCTTAAAGCGATTTCTTTGCTTAGTTCTTTTTGAAAGCTCCTAGCTCTCTTTCTTTATGATGGTCTGTCTTCGGCCTTTATTTCAACACAAACTCCCAACTTTTAGGGTTTAGGGTTTAGGGTTGCGGGGTCCTCAATCTCCCCACGGTCGACCTTCCGCTTGACAAGGTCCAAGGCCTGGGAGGAAAGAGGCAAATCAAGGTTTAGGGTTTAGAGTTTAGGGTTTAGGGGTTATAGAGGCTTAGGATTCATGCATGGGGTTGGTCTCGCGAGTACAGGCTGATTCAGGAATGATGAGGCCTGGGCTTCAGCAGGTATCTAAACTGGATTGCCCTTAAAACCCTTTGGAAGACATGTTTGCATATAGGGCTTAGGGCTCAGGGTTGAGGGTTTAGGGTTTTGTTTAGGGTTTAGGGTTTAGGGTTTAGGGTTTAGGGTTTAGGGTTTAGGGTTTAGGGAAAGCCAACCGAAGTCAGTGATTAGGTAGTTCGGTCATAGCCTGTCGGTCACATCGAGGGGCTCGCTTAGACAGTCAGGGTTTAGGGTTTAGGGTTTAGGGTTTAGGGTTTGGGGTTTGGGGTTTGGGGTTTAGGGTTTAGGGTTTAGGTTATCCCGTAGAAACCCGATCATCATCCCCTAAACCCGAAACCCGAAACCCGAAACCCTGCCCTACCCCTACTTAGTAGGTCAGAAGAGCTTCCGCGTACCTACTCCGCGGTCCCCAAGTTCCACAGTTCATGTCATTGTCTCTCAAAAACCCCAAACCCCAAACCCCAAACCCTAAACCCTAAACCCTAAACCCCCCCCCCCCCCAAAAAAAGAAAAACCCAGCCTCCTTTTCCCGGACTCTGCACCAAACAGCCCCCTCGACCCTAAACCCTAAACCCACTTTTGCTTCGACCCGAGACCCGGGCTGACCGGAGATCCACCTCCAGTGAAGTGATCTTGGTGGCAACAGCCTCTCAAAAGAGGGATTAGGGTTTAGGGTTTAGGGTTTGGGGTTTAGGGTTTGGGGTCTAGGGTTTGGGGTTAGGGTTTAGGGTTTGGGGTCAGGGCTTAGGGATTGGGTTTAGGGTTTAGGGTTTGGGGTTTGGGGTTTAGGGGTTCACTGGTTGTTTAGGGTCTAAATTTAGGGCTTAGGGTTTGGGGGTTTAGGGGTTCACTGGTTGTTTAGGGTCTAAATTTAGGGTTTAGGGTTTGGGGTTTAGGGGTTCACTGGTTGTTTGGGGGTTTAAGTTTAGGGTTTAGGGTGTGGGGTTTGGGGTTCACTGCTTGTTCAGGGTCCAAATTTAGGGTTTAGGGTTTGGGGTTCACTGGCTGTTAAGGGTCTATTTCTTGCGTGTTTAGGGTTCGGGGTTCTTTGCAGTCCTGTTCCAAGCGATGCCCAATTTGATTTCTTGAGCTCCGTGCAACGATGGGGCATAAACAAACCCTACACCTCGATCTGCCAAGCCCAACACCTTTACCTGTAGGAGCAGGGGCTAGCCCTAAACCCTAAACCCTAAACCCTGCACCCTAAAGCCCCCAGCTCAGGTAGTTCCGGGCCTCCGTGGCTGTGCCCGGCCCTATGGCTCGGTGCCGTTGAGAGTCCAAGGCTACTTGTTCCTCTGCCCCTGAGACCTAGAAACTGAACCCCCTAAAACCTGAACCGCTCAGTTCCTAAACCCCTGGAACCCAGAAAGCCTGAAACCCCAAAATGAACCCCAAGCCTAAGCCCCATAATTACCCTAAACTCTAAACCCTAAGCACCTAAAGTTTTTTTGGGTTTTCCTGCCACCCAGGCTTAAGGTCCACTTGGGCGTTGGGCTTCGGACTTTCGCGCTTCTAGGGTTGGGATTTGAGGGTCTCAGGGTTGCAGGTTTTTAGGGTTTAACGGCCCTAGCCCTTATAAAACCCCTCAGCCCTGAACCCAAAATCCTACCCATGGCTTGTACTTGGAAGCTCTTTTGACTTTTGTAAGTCTTCTCAGTATACCTCAGAAGCCTGATTCTAACCCACCTTCCTAAGCCTACTTACGAAGTCAAAGGGCTTCCAAGTAGGGGTGTTCAGCGCCTGGTGTTGTCCTGCCAGCTCCGCCGAAAGAGCGAGCTGCTCCTGCTGGTGGTACCCTTTGTTGCTGAACCCTAAACCCTAAAGCCTAAACCCTAAAGCCTAAACCCTAAACCCTAACCCCGAAACCCTAAACCCTACCTGACTCCAGAGAGTAACGTGGCAACTAGCAAGAAGCAAGAATCTAGAGGTATAGGTCAATTGTGGAATCGACAGGGTCATTTACTTTTCTTGGGTTTTTTGGTGGGCTTGTGGAACTGCGTCTAACACGCACAATTTTGTTTTAGGACGTATAGACCCTAAACGCCCACAGCACAAACTCTGGAGTAAGGAATAGGTGGTGACCCCCCCCCCCCCACATAACCTCAAGTCCCAAGCGTCGTTCTGGGGTTTAGGGTTCAAGGGTTTCGGGCTTGGGGTGTTCAGCCCAGGAAACCCCAAAAAGACGCTAACGCCCTAAACCCCTGACACCCTAACACCCTAAACCCTAGGGTAAAAAGCCTCCAAAACCGCCTTTACCCTTTACCCTGAACCCTACATGCAAAATAAACCCCCAATGAACCCTAAACCAACCCTAAACAAACCATAATTAGCCCCTAAACCCTAAACCCTAAACCCTAAACCCTGAACCCTGAACCCTGAACCCTATAAACCCCAAACCCTATAAACCCTAAACCCGAACCCCCCCCCCCCCCCCAACCCGCCCCTACCATCCCGACTGTCTCTGGCGCCTCTAGCTCTTCACGGCTCGCTTTGCAATCCAGGGAGTGGAGCACCTCGGTTTAGGGTTTAGGGTTTAGGGTTTAAGGTTTAGGGTTTGCTTAAGTTACAGGGTAAAAGGAGGGACCCCTAGAAGGGACCCCTCATCTTCTTCTCCTATATAACCCCAAAAAAGTCCTTATGTACCCACGTAGCCCCCAAATAACCCCTAAATAACCCCCAAGGTCCCTTATCAGGGTCCCTCCTTTAGTCCCTTGATTAAGAACCCCAACAAAATCTAAAGATAATGATCCCAAGATTGCCCTAGTAAATTTTTTTTGTTGTTTGAGATTTTCTGGGGCTTAGGGTTTAGGGTTGAGGCAAACCCTAAACCCTAAACCCAAGACCCTAAACCCTAGACCCTAGACCTTCAACCCAAAATCCGAGTAACTTGAACCCTAATAGGGTTTCGGGTAACGGTGTAGGCATTATACCCATTATTCTGAAGAATTTTGAATAGGAGGACTTCATTTATTGCGGGGTTTACGATATTAGGGGCACCCTGTTGGGTCCCCATTATATGGGGATTCTACTGTTTGGGGGGGGGGGGGTCTATATCAGGGGTCCCTTATTTTCGTAAACAAGCATATCAGGCCGAGATGCTGGAGGGGTTTCTGACAATAGGGGTACTCCACTTCTACCCCAATAGAATAGAATCCTCTGAAATGTACTGTCGGAAACCCCCATTTAAGAATCACTCCGGGCCTAAACCCTAAACCCGAAACCCTGAACCCTAAACCACTCCGGGCAGGCCTGGCGAATGGACGCCTCCAAATGGTCGACCTTCGCCGAGGTGACCTCTCAAGGGAGTCAAAGCTTGGACCCGCTTAGAGTTTAGGGTTTAGGGTTAAGGTTTAGGGTCCAGGTTTATAGGGTTTAGGGTCAAGCTTGGACCCCACGGGGTTTGGGGTTTAGGGTTTAGCGTTCAGGGTTTAGGTATAGCCCTAGTAAGGGCTGTCCTTCAGATGGGTGTTTCCGAAAATAGGGGTGCCCTTTTTGGGCGTCCCTGTTCAGGGTGTTCAGGGGATCCTATTCTATTTGGGGTGCAAAAGGGGTACCCCCCTATTTTGGGAAATGCAAATCTTCTCCTAATCAATGGGGCCCTTATATCTCTTAGGGGGTTTGAGGTCGAATCCCATCTCAACCCTGAACCCCCAACCCTCTAGCAGTAGAGAGAATCTGTCGTGAACCGAACCTGGGAGGGTTTCCCCCCTTGGTACACAGGGTGGAGAGCTTATAGGGTTACAGGGTTGACTAGACCCAGAAGTAACCTAGGAATAAGAAGGGCGACCTTGTTGTCCAAAGGGGCTTATCAAGGGAACCTGAGCCCCAGACAAAAAGAAGAAGGGCCGACTCAGTCCCTGGGCACATCACGAGAACCCTAAACCCTAAACCCTAAACCCCAATACAGAGTTCAGAGTCTTTCTGCGCCTGTCAGAGCCAGACCCTGGGATGAACCCCGGAGAGGCCCCTGCACCCCTAATTTGGGGAACAGGGAGCCCGAGTAGTCAGGGCTCCCTAAAGGTTTGTAAACCCTAAACCCTAAACCCTAAACCCTAAACCCTAAACCCTAAACCCTAAACCCGTTTACGGAACAACCTGGCTCCCTTGCATTGGGCACTTTTCGACTTCCCACGGCACAGAGCGGATGGCTTGCCGTTCACCGAGGGCAGGTGGCCCCAAAGCAATGGTACCATTCCTGAGGGTTTAGGGTTTAGGGTTTCGACTCACGCACTCGCTGAAGCAGGCAAGGATGCTGTCCGGGTCGGTTGCAAAGCTCGAGTTTAGGGCTTAGGGTTTAGGGTCGCGAGATGTAGTTGCACAGAAGCCCGCATGTGGCTGTGGCAACTGATAGCTACGCTTGAAGTCTGCACTCAAATTCAACATAGCGCCGAGACTCGTGCAGCCGCGCGTGCAATGCCTCCTTCACGGCTTGTTCAGTGCTATTGATGAGGTTCCGCATCTGCCAGGGATCCTGACCAACGTCATAGAGCTCGGCGAAATCCACATTGTCAAACTCGATGGGCGCCTTCTCTACTATTTGCTAAGACCCCCCCCCCCCCCAAAAAAAAAAAAAGCAAACTCAACCATATTCGTCCTTATAAGGGCAGTATAGGGATTATTCTTGTATTTTGGGAGGGGATCTTAAGCAAATAGTAGTTCTGAGTAGACAGCCACGCTTTGACTGTGCGCGGGTGCAACACCTACATTATCTGGTCTGGGTCTGAGATCTACGTGAACAGCGGCCAATCTGGCGCCTCTGACAATCGACCGGTTTGGAACTCCGCATAGAGCGCTCTCTGCCCAGCAGAAAAATCCTTGGTAGCCCAGTAACCATATTTTGTAATAAGGGCACCCTTGTGGGTTGGTTATTTCATATAAGGGAACCTTGAACCCCCCGAAAAGGGCAAAGGGTACCACTGGGCTACCAAGAATCACGAAGGGCAATGAAATTGTTAGCAGGGGTCTCCGTGTAATAGCAGCCAGCTTCTAACTTCGCCTCCCTGGAGCACCAGCAGTCTTTGTTCTTTGCCAAATCTCCACACCAGCTGTCGGCCAGGGGATATGCCTTAGGGGCTGAATACCCTAGCCCAAAAAAGGTCAACCGCTTTTTTTAAGTGTTATATGACCAAAAAGGTTAAAGGTTTAACTACCCAACTCCTAAGATGCTGAAGTGTTCGGGCAGTTCGTCACACACTTGGAGTTGTAGTCCACGTAGTAATACTCGATGAACCTGAGTACTTTGTAGCCGGTCCATGTACCTAAATAGGGACTACTTGGGCCTTAAAGTACTATGAGGTACATGGACCCTTAGCGCTATAAGGGTTTAAACCCCAAACCCTAAACCCTAAACCCCAAACCCCTGAATCCCCTGAGCGCGACCTGGGGGGCCCTATACAAATTTAAATGTCTATGAGCCATTAAGGGTAAATAGGGATTAGGACCCATGGAAATTTAAAATCTATTCTATATCCACCCCACCGACTAGGCCTTCTGAAACCCAGGCGCAGCTCCTGTCTCCAAGATTGCGCCGCTTCTGCCGGCCCCGGAAGGGTTTGCAAATGAAGCTGGGCAGACTCAGGCAGCTCTGCCTGTTTAGGGTTTAGGGTTTAGGGTTTAGGGTTTAGGGTTTAGGGTTTAGGGTTTAGGGTTTAGGGTTTAGGGTTTAGGGTGTTTGGACTCAGGGGCCTTGGGGTTTCTGGCATGCTTAGGAGCTCCCCCTTTCTTAGTGAAAGGTAGCAAACACTTGGAGGTAGCTTGGGCTTAGGATTTGTAGGGTTTAGGGTTTAGGGTTTAGGGTTTAGGGTTTAGGGTTTAGGGTTTAGGGACCTTATTACTTATTGGACACGTATAATTAACCCTACTTGTAGCTGCCCATGAACCTTCTAAACCCTCAACCCTTCATACCCTAGACCCCTAAGCCCTTTTGTGGCAGGCTTGCCAAGCACCGCAGGAATGTTCAAGTATGCAGTCCTGACAATCGATTCAGGCTGCTTGACTTGGGGACTCTTGGGAGGGGTCTAGGGTCTGCCCTAAACCCTAAACCCTAAACCCTAAACCCTAAACCCCAAGCCCCTAAACCCTAAACCCTAAACCCTAAACCCTAAACCCTAAACCCTAAACCCTAAACCCTAAACCCTAAACCCTAAACCCTAAACCCTAAACCCTAAACCCGACTCAGAGTTTAGGGACTCTTTGGGCCTCAAGCTCCGGGTCGATGAGGAAGCGGGCGACGGACCTCCCATCATAGTGCGGAGGTGCCTCCAACCTGGCGGTTTAGGGTTTAGGGTTTAGGGTTTAGGGTTTAGGGTTTAGGGTTTAGGGTTTAGGGTTTAGGGTGCAGTGACGTGGGACGAGGAGGGACCCTGAACCCAGGGGAGATTTTGATGGTTTGAGGGGGCGGGGAAGTGGGGGCATCTTATAGGATGTAGGGATTTCTAGCCTAGAACCCTAAAACCCCAAACGCTGCAGCCTGAAAACCCCGAAAAACGCCAAACGAAAACCTCCAGTAACCCTAAACCCTAAACCCTAAACCCTAAGCCCACCCTGCGAGGCCCAGGAGAGTCGGCGCGATGTCGACCTGGAAAGGGCTTTGCAGGTAGACCTAAGTGCCCTAAAAACACTTGAATACCCTTAAATACCCCCAAAACCCTTAAATTACCCTAAAAGCCCCTAAATGGTTTAAGGTTACCAGTTTGGGAGGGTTTAGACCTAAGTGCCCTAAAAACCCTTGAATACCCCTAAATACCCCCAAAACCCCTAAAATACCCAAAAAAAACCCTAAAGAGTTTAAGGTTAGCTAGTGGAATTCCAGTTTGGGAGGGTTTAGGGTTTAGCTAGTGCCTTAAAATGGGGATGTTCATGGAATAGGAGAAGCCCAAAGCCCCAAATCCTAGACCCTAAACCCTAACCCTAAAGCCTACCCCAATCTTCGGAAAATTCCCCACATGGACCCGGCGCCTGCGTGCCCGGTGCACTGAAGTGAGAGCCCGGTCGGATTCCGGGACCCCTCGCAAGTAGGTGGATCTTTGTGTCCCACTCCTGAACTCGCAGAAGTCTATTTTATAAGGGCTTAGGGCCAGCTTCGGGTTTAGGGTTTATAGGGTTTAGGGTTTAGGTTTTAGGGTTTAGGGTTTAGGGTTCAGGGTTTGGGGTTTAGGCTCGTCGTCTTTCTGCTCGGTGCCTTGCAAAGGATACATCCGCGATGCCGCAGACCCCCTTACCGCAGGAATCTGGGTCGCTCTGCTGCTCATGCTACCGAAGCCCGTCTGATGGGACTCCAATGGACAACTTCTGGTGGGGTAATCGAAAACAAGCAAAAGTCACAGCAAAACTTTAGGGTTTAGTAAAGGGTCTAAGGGAGAGGGAAACCCTGAACCCCAAACCCGAAACCCTAAACCCCAAACCCCAAACTCCGACCCTCTCTTGTGGCAACTATTGCATAGGGGCCGAAGGTCAGACCCAAGAGTAACCAAAACATGAAGCGGGTGCTTTTTTCTGGTGTATGAACAGGTCTATTCAAGGAGCCCAAATCCCCCCCCAAAAAGGGGAATATGGGCCCCGTCTGGATCCGGGCTAAACCCCACTCCCTAACCCTCCCAAGCTGAACTTTTGCTGAAGTCAGAAGCCCCCAAAGAAAGTGTACACTCTCAGCTCGGTAGGGGGGCTCTAGTATCCCAGAAAGTGTAAGGCGTGCTCACTCAGCTACTAAGTTCCACTTCCCTCTGCACCATGAATAGGATGCTTAGACACCTCTCGGCTTCACACTGTTGGGGATGGAACGATTTTGTTTCTTGTTTTGTCTACGGTTTAGGGTTTAGGGCTTATAAGGTTTTTTAGGTTTTAGGGTTTCGGGGGGGGGCATGAAAACTACAGGCTTGTGAAGGAGCTCAAGTGTCCGAGGACTTCATGGAGAGCTTGCTCTTCACAGCGCCCTCACCACCCTAAACCCTAAACCCTAAACCCTAAACCCTAAACCCTAAACCCTAAACCCTAAACCCTAAACCCTAAACCCCACCCCCCAACACCTGAAGCACCTGCGGGTTTGTTTTGAAGCGCGGCGGCCAGACATCTGAACGGAGGCCTAGATCCTGGGGGACGAAATGAACCCTGAAAGGGTTCATGGTTCATATTGCCTTACTCGGACTTATCGAAGTATAGGGTAGATGACCCCAAAACCCTAAGCCTAAACCCTATAAACCCTAAACCCTAAACCCTAAACCCTAAACCCTAAGGTTCATTTTGTCCCCAAAGATGCGGACCGGGCCAGCCAAGCCAATTCCTCGTCTCTTTGCTGCTCGGAGATGCTCCGAGCAGAGCGAACTTTTGCCTCTCCCTCCTCCGCATGCGTCAAGGCGACGGGTTCGATCACCTATACTTGGAGCCCTAACGGAGATTAGATTTTTGCTGTTTCTTAGGAACTATCTGGTACTCAAGAATAAAAAATGATTCCCAAGTGTCCCTAAGTAAGTCACTGGCTTCGGGTAGTCCACGCCATAGCGGAAGGCATGTGGGGACGAGCCACGCCTACTGGGAAGGCGCAGCGGAAAGCGCGCACGCGCTTTGGGGAGGAAGAAGGCGACGATCTTTTGCCAGAGAGAGCCTGCGCGGGCGCTTCCGGGTGCAGTTGCCGGCTCCTCTTCTTGCACGGTGGGCGGACCTTGGAAGCCCCGTAAGAAAGGCATCCTGCGCAGGCTTGTGGACCTTGATGCCCATCTGATGCCCTTCGGATCCAAGCGCCAGGGCTCCCTGGCCAGAGTCGGGGGTAACGATGCAAGCTCAGGAAGCCATCTCTTGACATAAACGGCATCCGGGTCGTGCACGACCCCTGCCTCCTTGGTAGCCCAGCAATCGTTCTGATAAAAGCATCCTGGTCCTCTTTTGGCTTAACTACTTTAAAGGCAAACCCAGAATCCCCGCCCCCCCCCCCCCCCCCCCCCCCCAAAAAAAAAAAAAAAACAGTAAAGGGTACCACTGACCTACCAAGCCTCCAAGATCTCCCGGCATTGCTGCCGGTTTTGAGGTTGGGGCTTGTGGGGGTTGATGGGTTCCAGGCACCCATAGACCCAGTTGAACCAGTTCAACGTGGGCTCATAGTCAACCTGAGATGTGCTTCAAGCCCTTGGAAAATATATATATATATATATATATATATGAATATATATATATATACATATGAATATATATATATATATATATATATATGAATATGAATATGTATGAATATATATGAATATATATATATATATATGAATAGGCCCCCTTATAAAGAGAGAAGGGACATGACAAAACTCTCTTCCCCAAGCACAACCCAGCAGCAAGTATGGACTCAAACCACTCTCCTCCCATTCGCCAGTCGAGGCCCAGGTCGGAGATGAGAAACCACCCTGCACACAAGCGGCAGATGTGCTTACAGTAGCCAGTGATCTTCAACTCTCGCATGGAGCTGTCGATGAATGGGAACCCGGTGCGGCCATCAATCCAAGCTTGCAGCAGACCTTGATCTGAAGACCAACACCAGGATGCCAAATGCTGGTGGTTCCTTGGGGCTTCCTCCTGATTCTGGCGAATGACCTTGTCTCGGCCACCGATCTTGAATATGCTGTTGCCCGCCTCGATACTTCCAAAGCGCACGAAGTCGCGCCAGAGGAGCTCGCGTATGATTCTATGGGAGACGTTATAGGGACTTCGAATCCCGATGCCCGAGTGTGTGTATGTCTGCGTCTCCCTCGCCGTAGACCTCGCCCTTTCTTGATACGCCAAGATGTAGCGCTGGACCTCCTCGTAGAGTAATCTCGGGGACAGGCAGCCATGAGCAAGCCATGGGGACAACCTCGAGGTTGCCTCGTCGTCCAGAGGGCTTCTGTATAAGCTTCTCACAGATGTTGCGCCCACGTAGTCAAGAGCCAGCCGGTCTTCGTCCCAGATGTACTCCCGCACCCTCGCAAGGGCAGCCGTCTCACCTCCCTGCCAACGAAACTCCACATGAGGGCTAGTGCTCTCTTGCGCCAAGAAATTCTTTCCCATGACCTCCTCCGCTTGTGGAACTTGCTCGCATGCTCTTTGCCAGTGGACAGCTTTCTCAGGACCAGTTGCAAAGTCAGGCTCATGCCATGCAGATGGCCTCGGAGAGACGCCCCGCACGCGCCCGAGAAAAACCTCGATCTCCTTGAACGCGGCTCGGTCTTTGGTAGCAAAGGGCAAGTCATCATGGTGAAGCAACTCATAGCCCCAGTGAAGCTGAAGTGAACCTGCCCCATTTTGACGCAGCACCTGCTGGACCTGCCGCTGAATGCGAAGCTCTTCACTGCACACCTCATGAAATGCGAAGACGGCGTTGATGGCGTAGTCCTTGCAGAGCTCCCGGAAGCACTCTGCTGTGGACACGTTCGTGCGCATGTTGAGCCGATGGCCTTTCGATTCGAGCCTGCTGGCAAGGTCCTCCAAGGCCTCCAACTGAAACTGCGTTCGCACGACTCCCGTTTTTGGGAAGCCGCAGAGAGTCGTCTTGCCCTCATACCAGAAGGGATCGAACACGTAGAGATGTAAGACTGGCAAGTTGTCTGCATGTGCTGCCTTTAGCGCAGCATGGTCGTGCGTGCGTAGGTCTGTGCACTTAAACCAGACGACGTTGATAAGGGGCTTGGACCCTCCAGATGAACAAACGCATTGCAGGAAGATGGCCCAAAAAAGCTTCGACATTCCACGGCCCTTCTGGCTTAGGTTTTTGCGGGGTGAGTCTCGCAACATGGCTTCAGCCGTAAACTGCGGTTGCGCGCGCACCCACAGATATTTCGGGTTTAGATTAAAGTCGGCTTGGCAGCAACAGTGAAAATGGTACACCGTGTATAGATCCCTGTATACGGTGAATAAAGCAGATGTCTCCTGCTGTCAAGGCTCGTAGACGTGGCGCTTGTCCATTGGGATGTTGAACTGGCCTAGTTGGAAACCATGGTCGCTTGAGAAGAACACGTAGGTGTTGTCGAGCTGGCCGAGCTCTTCCACTTTCCTGGAAAGGCTACTAAACAAACCTCCTAAACTATAGGGTTTAGGGTTTAGGGTTTATAATAGGGTTTAGGGTTTAGGGTTTAGGGTTACAAGCTGTCATAGCAAGCAGACGAACATATTAGCTATGCAATCCCTAATGTATATGGTCTTCTAACAGCAACCCAGCTTCCCGATCACCTCTGCAATCAAGTCATCGACCGACAGCAGCGTGCGCCAGCGGTTCTTGAAAACGCCGGTGATGACGCTGGAGGCATCCGGGGTCAAGAGCGGCTCCTACAGCATTTTCTTGGCTGGACACAGCAAGGAACATTGGTAACGCTCCAACAACCACCACTGGAGAACACCCAAAACCCTAAACCCCAAACCCCAAACCCTAAACCCTAGCAAAACCAGGTTCCGTGGCGATGTTGCCATGATGGCCTTGCCGGCTGGCAGCAGAGCAGTTCCAGTTCTCGGCCCGAGGCTCGTGCTCCGGCCAGGAGGGGTCCCAGGTGTCGCGGTACCATGGAGCCGGATTAAACCTAGTTCATGGTTGGGAGAATATTAAAGATTCAAAACTGATATTCCTTATTGGGTTTAAGTACCTTAAAAATGTAACATGGCACCCAACTTTGACAAAGAAACGGCTCATGGGCGGCTTTTGGGGCGATGTACGCCATGAAAGGCCGGCCTTGATCGATGGCCTTCTCGATGAAAGCCACCGACATATTCCCGATCACAGACGTGCCTTTTGGTAGCCCTCTAAAGATGTATTTTTTAAAGCTAAAGTTTAGCTTTAAACATACATCTTTAGAGCTAGTTAAGTAACCATCTTCTACTAAGGGCACCCTTTTTCTTTTGGGTTGGTTACTTTAGAAGGGAACCCAGAAATCCCCAAAAAGGGTGCCAGGGTACCCCGGGCTAGCAAGACTACTCTAAACCCTAAACCCTGAACCCTAAACCCTAAACCCCAAACCCCAAACCCCGAACCGAAAAGAAGGGAAAAGGCAGGGAAAAGGGGGTACCACTGGGATCCAAGATGCTGTAGTTCGAGGGGGCGTTGCTGAACTTGACCCAGCCCTCTGGGAGCCCCTCAACGCCACTGACCATGAACTTCCTTAGGGGGCTCCCTAAACCCAAAACCCAAAACCCAAAACCCAAAACCCTAAACCCTAAACCCTAAACCCTAAACCCAGGCTAATTGAGCCTTGCAAATTAAATATTTTATCTACACCCTCTGCAAAACAGCATGAAGATATGTTTTCTCTGGGAGCTCTCTTGGGGTTAGTATAAACAATGACAAAACCCAACCCTAAATGTAGAACATCGAAATCCCTACTTGTGGAGTTCATATGAGCAATATTGACAAAACCCGCCCCCCATCGTCCGCAAGCTTCGGGGCAAAGTAGTCGCCGCCGTCGTTTGCAAACCACACGTCGAACCCAGGCGGCACAGTCTGGGGCATCACGTTCCTGGGCTGCATTCCACATGAACACATCTGAACTTAGCAGCCCAGTAACCACATCACAATAAGGGGGCCCTTTTTTTGGTTGGTTGTTGTATAAGGGAAGCCAGAACCCAAACAAAAGGGTAAAGGGCACCACTGGGCTACCAAGTGAATTAGCCTACAGAAGATGAACATCGAACGTCTCTTGCACCCCTATAGCCCTGGTAGGCTCTAGTCACTCTAGTCAGCAAAATGCCCTGCCATGAAGAGCGCAGCCCTGCGTCAGATACTTGCCGAACATGCCGGTCGTGTAGCCCGCCGAGTGCAGGCGCCGCACGAAGGTGTCGCCATTGACCTTGCTGTAGTTCACGTGCATGCCGGCACCTGGCCCAGCCACTTGCCTAAGTTGGCCCTCTGAAAGGCACAGCAGCAAATATGAAGCCAGCAAGCAAAGCAAGCTTCAAAGAGCCTAACCTTGTACTACCCTCTGGGACCTAGTGGCTTGATGTTGTGGAAATATCGGCCGCTCAGGAGAGTCGAGCGCGAGGGGCTGCAGATGGGAACATGAATGTACCAGTTCTCCGCCCAGATCCCGGCATCACTCAGCAGGCGCTTGGTCTTCGGCATGGGCGTGGCACCTCCCGGGCTGGTTGGGGGGAAGGAGCCTCCAAGCACCTGATCCTGGTCATCCGTGAGTATCCAGATGATGTTCGGCACCTTCAGCACCCCCTCTGATGCTGTCCTGGCTGGGCGAAGCGCCAGCAGTGCTCGAGAATCTTCTCTGCCAGGCTCTTGACCCAAGTTTCTCATGCCGACCCAGAGCATCACGATTGCAGCGGCGATGCCCAGCAATGTGGGTAGCATTGTTGCTATCGGCATCGGACACGGACAGCGACAGCTTTCCTAATCCGATGCGTTGACCCCTCGGAAATTTAATGTGGGACGCAGTGCACACTGGGAGTGAGACTGTGCAACTGCAATCCTGTGAATCCTGCAACTACCTCGCCTGCAAGAAGTGTTCGCAAAGACGTACATGTGGGCCCGGGAAAGCCTACTGCTTCTGCCCTGACCGACCATGCAAAACCAGCCTGCTGGCTCCTTGTATACAAAGCTTCCACCAGAGGGACTAAAGAAGGGTGGGACGCGGCGCTGTCAGGCTTACAATGTTAGGCTTGCTATGCAGCGCTGGCCAAAGCAGGTGAAGCCCTGCTCCAGCTCCTCGACGTCAGAATCAGCGAGGCTAGCTTGCTGGCTTGTTCGGGAAGGCATGAAGCCAACAGCGGCTCCGAAGCGGAAGCCATGAAGCTCCCACAAGGCCCTGAAACCCAACCCCCTAAACCTGAAATCCTAAACCCTAAACCCTAAACCCTAATCCCTAAACCCTAAACCCTAAACCCTGAACTGCGGGATCGACATCTGAGGCCTCCTGGGTGGTCTGCACTGGCGAGTCGCTACCTTCCGGGAGACCAACATGGCGGGATTCGAGGTTTCAATGGCCCGCGCTCGCGTCGAAGCTGTAGTTTCATGGGCCCTTAAGAATGGTCCCCTACCTCCTTCCTAAGGTTCTGGTGTATGGGCCCTTCATTTGTGTAGAGTATATCAGGGCTGTGTCAGGGAACGACCCTTAGAATCGCACGAGGCAGGCAAGGCACTCAGCAGGCGTTTCACAGGGTCAAAGCCCAAGAACCGCATGTGATTCCTGAAACTGAAGGGGGAACTTTGGGGATCCTAAACCCTAAACCCTAGACCCTAGACCCTAAACCCTAAACCTTCGAAGGAGATATGGGGACACCTATGACATTAGAGGCTCAACTAGGGCTCAGGGCTTTTACTTTGCTTGCCTCCCGGCCACCGTTTGCGCGTGCTACCCTACAGACCCTACACTCTCAAGTCCTAACTACAAACCATAAATCCTCGACCCTCGTGCGCGCCCTTAACCTTCATGAAACCTGAGTAACCCTGAACCCTAAACAAACCCTGAACCCTAAACCCTAGACCCTTTATAGGGCGCGGTTCCATGGTTGTAGTCATTCTAGGAGTTCAGAGTTTGCAGATCCGCTGAGGCTGCTGAGGACTCCACGGCACGGGGACATCTCGCCACGGCAAGGGGTGGCGTCCTTGCAGGGTTTAGGGTTTAGGGTTTAGGGCTAGGAGCCAAGCAAGACCCAAGAGCCAGCACTCGCGTACAAAACAGGGAAACTTCACAGGACGATGATGCCCAAGTAAGCTATGCGTGCGGATACTCAAGATGGGGGGGGGGGGTCGTTCGGTGCCCAATCTCAGTTTAGAAGCCCTTCCTTGCACAACGGATTGTGATTGGAAACAAGAAAGGAACGGATACCACCGCGGAACGTAGCAAAAGAGGGTTTAAGGGAGCACTTGTGTATTCCTGCTGCGATGGGGGAGCGTGAGGTTTAGGACAGCCCTGTGCAGTTGCTGGTCAGGCCTCGAAAACCGAGGTTCCTTTTTGGGTCCTGTTTTTTGATGCACCCATTTTTTGGGGCACCTGCAAAAAAAAAGGACCATCATAGCGAACTGGGCGACAAGAGGTGTCAACCCCCGTTTTTCCCCCTAACCCTAAACCCCCTAAGGCCGTGGCAGCTTTTTGCTGCAGCCCCTCCACGGCCATCAGGACCTTGGGCATATAGCGGGTTTATATTTCTTGTATCCCCAAAAGGCCACCAGGTATATACACTCACCAATCTTAACAAGGAACCCTATATACACGCACCAAAAACAGCAATATATACCCTGCTTCATATAGAGTGTATCAGGTTCAGGGCCCAGGTAACCCTGGTGGTTTAGGGCCAAAAGGCTTGTCGAACTAATGGTCCGCCAAGGCTAGGGTTTAGGGTTTAGGGTTTAGGGTTTAGGGTTTAGGGTTTAGGGTTTAGGGTTTAGGGTTTAGGGTTTAGGGTTTAGGGTTTAGGGTTTAAGGTTTAGGGTTTAGGGTTTAGGGTTTAGGGTTCCGGGTTTAGGGCTTAGGGCTTGGGGCTTGGGGCTTAGGGTTTAGGCTTTAGGGTTTAGGGCTTAGGTTGTTCGGGAGCGGCACACGCTACTACCCACTTGGAAGAACATCTACCTGTTTATCGTTTAAACCAGTCCCCACCCGCCAGTAGCAAGACTCCCCCCGAATTCAGGAACAAACCTAAAAACACAAATAAAGAAACAACATTAACCCGAAATGGGGTTTAG
Source organism: Symbiodinium natans (assembly GCA_905221605.1). Lineage (NCBI taxonomy): Eukaryota > Dinophyceae > Suessiales > Symbiodiniaceae > Symbiodinium > Symbiodinium natans. The sequence goes on along the minus strand of CAJNDS010000591.1, from coordinate 663,470 downwards.
TCGCTCACCCCGGGTTTAGGAATTCGCCACCCGTCTGGCATAAGCCCCACGGGCCTAACGCTGCAACTGCACAAGATTCAAACCAAACCCTGAGCCCAAATTAAGCGTCGGTAGGTGAGGGCACAAAATGTCATTGTCCGAATGCATGCCGTGACCTCACTGTTCTGATAGCTCATGCATTGAAACCCTAAACCCGAAGCCCTCTCAACCCCAAAGCCGTTCCCTAAACCCTAAACCCTAAACCCCAAAAACGTTCCCCAGGGTTCCGGTCACTCTCCAGGTTCTGCTCCAACATGTCCATCTTCTCGACCTTTGCCTTGCAAAGTCTAGGGTTTAGGGTTTCAAATTTAGGGTTTCGGGACTTTTTGCCCACTTCTCCTCGATTTGCGGGCTTAGGTGTTAGGGTTTAGGATTTTGGGACGTTTCTGCCCTTCTGCACAGGTAAGGTTTAGGGTTTTGGGTCTATGGCTTTCGGAGGTTGGCGGTGAGTGTTCAGTAAGGACTTCGGATCTAGGGTTTCCCAGAACCCTCAAACCCAAAACCCAAAACCCAAAACCCAAAACCCTAAACCCTAAACCCTAAACCACCTAAACCCTAAAAACTCTACGTAAACCCCAAAAGCTGGGAACAATTGCGGGTTGGGGGGGGGGGCTCTGGGAGGTGGGTCGCTTCGGGCTTTCGGGTTTCGGGTTTGGGGCCTGAGGGCCTTGGTACCCCAGTAACCATACTGCAATAAGGGCACCCTTCTTTGGTTGGTTAGTTTATAAGGGAACCTTGAAGCAACAGAGACAAAAAAGGAAAAGGGTACCACTGGGCAACGCAGGGGCTTAAGGGTGACTTGAGGTTTGGGGTGTCGGATCAGTTCGTCTGGCCCCCAGAAAATAAAGCCTTGACACCTTAAACTCCGAGCGTACGACCAAACTCACAAAAAAGAAGCCAGAGAAGCTTCTGCCAAGCAAAACCCATACCCCATAACCCTGAACCCTAAACCCTAAACCCTAAACCCTAAACCTCCAAGTAGGGTTTAGGGGTTTGAGGCTTAGGTGGCAAGACAGCGCCTCCCACTCGCGGCGAAGAGTGGCGCGGTCGTTCTCCAGACTGAAGTGAAGCCTCAGGACATGTGCGGACGGGCTCATGGGCATCAAGGAACCCTGCATAAACCCTAAAGCCCAAACCCTGAACCCTAAACCCTAGACCCTAAACCCTGAAGCCTAAACCCCAAAGCCCAAACCCCAAGACGAGCGGGTCAAACCCTCCAAGACTAGACCCAGGAGTAACCTAGCAACAAAAAGGGTACCCCTGTCGGTTTTCAGGGGATTGCAAGGGAGCCCCAACCCCAAAGAAAGGAAATCAGGGCCTACTACGGGTCCTAAACCCTAAAACCCTGAACCCTCAACCCTAAACCCCAAACCCGAAACCCTAAACCCTAAACCCCAAGACGAGTGGGTCAAGCCTCCCAGAAGGGCCCCCCGACTGATAGACCCTAAACCCTAAACCCTAAACCCTAAACCCTAAACCCTAAACCCTAAACCCTAAACCCTAAACCCTAAACCCTAAACCCTAAACCCTCCACGAAGGACCCCGGCTGCTGCTGATGGCGCTCCATGGCGGCAGCGACCTCGGCCACCTGCCTCTTCTCCGCCTTCCGAGGGTTTGGGGTTTAGGGTTTTCGGGTTTCGGGTTTGGGGTTTAGGGTTTGGGGTTTAGGGTTTGGGGTTTGGGGTTCGGGGTTTAGGGTTTACGGGGTTTAGGGTGTATAGAGTTTAGGGCTTAGAGTTCAGGATTTCGGGTTTAGGGTTCGGGGTTTATTTAGGGTTTCGGGTTCAGGTTAAGACGACATGTTGTTTGGAAGACGACGTTGACAGGGATCACCATTGTATTTGCGTGTACGATGCCAACTTGAGTTCATTTCGTCCCCAGAATCCCAGCAGAGCGAGGCTTTCCGCAGACATGTTCGGCTTAGGGCCTCAGGGTTTAGGGTTCAGGGAGTATAAACCCTAAACCCTAAACCCTAAACCCTAAACCCTAAACCCTAAACCCTAGACCCTAGACCCTAGACCCTAGTAGGGGACTGGGGCCGCCAGCACTCACTCAGATGGGTTCTGAAGCCCAGGCACTCCACAGGATGAAAGGCTGAAAAGGATCAAGGCGGATCAAGGGCATCGTTTTGGGATGTTAGGGTTTAGGGTTTAGGGTTTAGGGTTTAGGGTTCAGGTCCCCCTCCCCCCCTATACTGACAGTCCTGAATCTGGATTACAATACCCCCCCCCCCCCATTAGAATCCCTGTTACGGACTGTATTAGTAGACGGGGAACATCCCAAGCTTCAGGCTGTTCTACGAAACAGGGTCCCTGGCTGGGTCCTTAGAAGAAGGGTTTAGGGTTTAGGGTTTAGGGATTGAATGATTGAGGACCTGCAGAGGGGTACATAACTTAGAGGCCTCGCCATGTCGAAGTGTACTTGGTGGCCCAGCAACTTTATGTTGATAAGGGCACCCTTTCTTGTTTTGGTTACTTACTCTTTTAAGGAACTTGAACCAAAAAAAGGGTCAATGGGCTTTTCTTGTCTTGGCTATTTTTTCTAGGGAACCTTGAACCAAAAAAGGGGAAATGGGCACCACTGGGCTACCAAGTGTGCAGCTTAGGGTTGAAGGAGAGAACTCCCCGAGTTTCCTCGATAGAGAGAGAGGGAGGACGGTGCCTTTGAGGCCAGGCTGTCCTTGATTGAAGCGACATCCGGGAGATCCTGCAAAGAGCGGTGGCAAGAATTGGGCCTACACTTCAACTAAGAGGGACTAGATGTTCTGGTCTACCTGAAACTTTAAGGTAGCCATAAGAGCAGAGCCTACAGCACCAAATTTCAGGGTGTGGAGCCCAATAGCCGCTGAGAAGTTTGAGGATGTAGGTGAAGCTGCCCAAGAGTAGTGGCGACGGGAAGCAGCATTCCTCCATGTGTGGGGCTTTCAGGCCTACGAGCCCCAGACAGCAAGCATGGTTTAGGGTTTAGGGTTTAGGGTTTAGGGTTTAGGGTTTAGGGTTTAGGGTTCAGGGTCTCAGATGAAATCACGAAGTGAGGTGGCGCTCATCCTGGGCTCCCTTCATCTACCGGCGCGACCCCGGATGCTGGCTCCAAAAGCCCTAGGGTTGGGGCACAGCCTCAACTCCTAAGCCCGCTTTCTAAGCTCCGAAATCCCCTAGGGTTTAGGGTTTAGGGTTGAGGGTTGAGGGTTTAGGGTTGAGGGTTGAGGGTGTTAGCGCAAGGCTGCTGCATTTCGCGTTCCGGGTTTGGGGGGGGGCTCTGGGCCCTGAGTGTCCACGGAAAGCCTGACGAGGCTAAGCAGAATCGACCTCAACTCATGGCCGCCCTTTTGCAAGTGGACTGAGCTAGACTCCCTCAACTTTGAACCCAGGAACCGTATGCAGCAAAGCTCTATACATACACCCCATAACCTAACACCTCTCCGGATGATACTAAGCCCTCACTCCCTCCCCCCCTGCAATACTCAATACCCGCAGTATCGCACATTGAATGCGAAACAGGGAGCATCGAGTAATAGCGCGGGGAAGGTTTTGAAGAGGGTTATCCTAAACCCTAAAACCTAAAACAGTAAAGCCCGAAAATTCTACAACCCAAAACCCTGGAACCCTAAAACCCTAAAACTCTAAAGCCCTATAACCCTTTTAATTGAACCCAGGCTGGGCGGCTGGACTGTGACTAAACCCTAAACCCTAAACCCTAAACCCTAAACCCTAAACCCTAAACCCTAAACCCTAAACCCTAAACCTAAACCCTAAACCCTAAACCCTAAACCCTAAACCCTAAACCCTAAACCCTAAACCCTAAACCCTAAACCCTAAACCCTAAGCCCTAACCCTAAACTGTCCTAAACCCCAAAACTCTCACCTTGGCTTCTGTCTTCTGCACCACCGAGGACTCCAGGGCCTGGATGCGGACCCGGAGCTCGCCTGGACTTGTTTTTTTTGTTTAGGGTTTAGGGTTTAGGGTTTAGGGTTTTAGGGTTTTCGGGTTTTCGGGTTTTCGGGTTTTAGGGTTTTCGGGTTTTCGGGTTTTCGGGTTTTAGGGTTTTCGGGTTTTTGGGTTTTTGGGTTTAGGTTTTGGGGTTTTAGGGTTTTAGGGTTTTCGGGTTTTTATGGTTTTAGGGTTTTGGGGTTTAGGGTTTGGGGTCAAAAATCCCAACCGGGAACCTATAAGCCCCAACAAAAAGGGGGAATGAGGGCCTACTCTGGGCCCTGGATTCCTCTTAACCGTACGGAAAGGTATACACTAAATCTTCAGCTCGACGGGCTCGGCTGCACCCTAAACCCTAAACCCTAAACCCTAAACCCTAAACCTTTAACCCTAAACCCTAAACCCTAAACCCTAACTAAACCCTAAACGTGACCTGTGGAGACGGGCGGGGACTCAATCCCCCAGCATCCACTCAGGCAGCCTGCGGTTCGTTGGTTGTTTTGTCGGAGGTCTCAAGGGATGGCCCTACTTGGGAGTAGAACCTGGAAGAAAAGTATATACTTTTTCGGGATAAGTAGCGATTATAGGAACCCAGAACCAAAAAAAGGTATTAAAGTATAGTACTCCAAAACCCAGGGAGGTTTATAGGGTCTTGGCTTGACAGTTGGGTCAGCGTGCTCGGCTCTCTCCTTAACAGCTCCGTCGGCAAAGGTCCCTTTCTGGGAGACTCTGCTGTAATATGGAGCCCTAAACCCTAAACCCTAAACCCTAAACCCTATTTCTACATTCAGGGTACACCCAAACGGAGAAGCTACCCTAGACTACCAAAATCCTGGGGATATGGGCCCTCAACCCTGTTAAAGCTCATTTACGTCCCCAAGGGTGTTTAGGGTTTAGGGTTTAGGGCTTCGGGCTCAGGGTTTAGGAGTTTGGAGTTTAGGGTCCAGGAGCTTAGGGCCCATAAAAGCATGCGGCAATCAACGTCAGCTCAGATGCGGACTTAGCAGAACAAAGTCCTTCGCCAGGAGGTTATTTGGAGCTTTGACTGGGGGGGGGGGGGGGAGTTAGGCCTTAGGGTTTAGGGTTTGGGTTTAGGGTTTGGGTTTGGGGTTTGGGTTTGGGGGGGTTTGGGGCTTGGGGTTTGGGTTTGGGGTTTGGGGTTCGGGGTTTAGGGTTTAGGGTTTAGGGGGGGGGGGGGGGGGGGGGGGGGAGGTTCCGAAAACATGCGGTTCAGGGCTTGGGTTTATTTAGGGTTTACTTCCCTTGTGGGGGTTCTAGTCAAAATTATCGTGCTTTGGGGTTTTTCGGCGTAGCCTATTTTGGGAAATGCCCACATTCAGGGCCGGCCTGTGGGGCTTCAACTGGACGCCATGATGCAGATTCCCTTGCAGAACTTTCTTGGAGGCTTGGCCCACAGGTCCGAACAAAAAACAACCCTTTTTAACCCAGGACTGCTGAGGATCCTAAAGCCCCAAACCCCAAGACTTCAGAGATTCCAAATCCTCAAGCCCCAAATCCGAGGAGATTGCAAGATGGCCTGATCATGCCTGACCCCTTGCTAGGCACCGGGCAGCTTTGCTATCTATGTTCGCCCTGCGCGACAGGAGAACTACTGTTCCCGACCTTCAGTCCCCCGGTTTAGGGTTTAGGGTTTAGGGTTTAGGGTTGAGGGTTGAGGGTTTAGGGTTTAGGGTTTAGGGTTTAGTATTATAGGGTCCTTGAGGGAGGGGGGTTCAGGGGGTTCAGGGTTTACGGTTTAGGGTTCTTAGGAGAGGGGGTTCAAGGGGGGTTCTGTAAGACAAGGTTAGGCTCCCTAAGCTTCCCTAGGTACCTACCCGCCATGAACCCCCCTCCCCTTCAGGACCCTATAACACAAGAGAAAGCGAAAACCATGGCCTTTACCGGTATTGCTCGGGTAAAATACAAGATCCGAACCCAGGGGAGAGAACGAACGGTTCTGGACCGGTGCAACTCTTTTCGACAATGCCCAGTATACTGGGTATTGTCGAAAAGAGTTGCACCAATCCAGCTGGACCCTAAACCCTAAACCCTAAACCCTAAACCCTAAACCCTAAACCCAAGGATTCTACCAGAATTTAAGGCTTGTGGTGAGGGCGCCTAAGAATTGCGGAGAAGACGCTGGCCTCTACCGCCAATCCCAAATTCTACAACCCTACGAAACTCAAACGAGATGAGTCAAACAGGGAACGAGCATGCTCTGAATTGCTCTAACGCAGAGGAAGGCCTGAAACAGCTCCAGCGTACCACCGTTTGGGGTCTAGGGTTTAGGGTCTAGCGCGTGCTCAGAGATTTTTGAGCCTACGTTCTGACCCCTCCGAAGCTCCCAAGCCTATCGGCCAATCGACAGTGGGGCCCCTGGTGCCCTTTGACCCTGGACCGTAGAAATGAGAACCTAGATCAACAAAAAGAGCATCTGTGAAATCAGATCTGATTGAGAACCCTCCCGGAAAAACATTCAATAAACAAGGGGGAATCGAAGCAACAGACACGGATGTGCTATCCTAACCCGGCAGAATCCCTTTACAGGGGCCCCCCTTAAAGCCTTAGAAGGTTGAACGATGGGGGATGACCGGGTAAGCCCTAGATGCATCCGTGATGTGGGTGGGCACCCAAAATCTGGATTCCAAGTATGGGCCCGCAATTTGGGTCGTTATACAACCCGAATATACAACTCTACCTACGAAGGGCCCATAGCTTCTCATCCCTTGAACAAGGGGTAAGGGAGCCATACTAAGGGCCCACGGTTCCAGCCCAAGAATAAGGCTATTTAGGGTTTAGGGTTTAGGGTTTAGGGTTTAGGGTTTAGGGTTTAGGGTTTAGGGTTTGGGGCCTCAAGCTCTGGATCGTCGAGACAGTTTCGCGCAAGTCCTCGCAAAAGGGTTTAGGGTTTAGGGTTTAGGGTTTAGGGTTTAGGGTTTAGGGTTTAGGGAAGCAAGCTTCAGGTGGAGGAGTTCGGATGCGCTATGAAGATTTCGGGGATCAGCCCTGGAGCCACTCTAAGCACTCTTCTGGCCCCAAGGCCTACGCCCCAAACCCTTCTAGCCCTAAACCCTAAACCCTTCTAGCCCTAAACCCTAAACCCTAAACCCTAAACCCTAAACCCTAAACCCTACATTCGCATGACCCCCAACCAAGGAAGTCAGTAGAGCCCCTGTGGTTCGCTCCTGGGACTCGGCTTTCTCTGCCACCTGGGACAAGGCCTTGTGAAGCCTCGGCTGGGTTTAGGGTTTAGGGTTTAGGGTTTAGGGTTTAGGGTTTAGGGTTTAGGGTTCAGGGTTTAGGGTTTAGGGTTTAGGGTTTGAGGTTTAGTGTTTGGTGTGTGTACTTTGTTCTTAGCTTCATGGCTTGAGGGTATCCATTTTTCACACCCAGTACCGAGACAAATCTGTGTACATCTCTCTACACACATGCACAAGCAGGCATGTACATCTTCCTGGTTCTTCTGGTAGGGAACGAGGCATCCCTGAAAGGATACTACACGGGGGCATAAGGTGCCTAATGCCCTCATGCGGTTTCAGTTCAGGGCTGGAGTCCTACAGTTTCCTTTTTGTTGGGGGGTTTAGGGTTTAGGGTTTAGGGTTTAGGGTTAGAGGTGGGGGGGGGGAGGGGGGGGGGAGGGGAGGGGTTGCTCAAGTACGGCTTTGGTCCTCCCCCCAAAACCCGCAAAGCCGGCGGTCAGAACGGGCCTCCTACTTATTTCTGGTCAGTTCTCAGAATTGTGTCCCTTGTTGGGTACACCAAACATGAGTCCTTTTGGGCTTACTCTATGGCGAAGTGAGCTTCTAACTGCCCATGAAGCTCGAAGTGGCTCCAAGGATCCAAACTCCTCTTCAAAAGACACAAGGAGGACACCGTGGATGTGTGTGACTCGTCTCATGTGGTTCGTGCCCTCTAAACCCTATGTCTATGCACAATTACAGCCCTAAACCCTAAACCCCACACCCTAAACCCTCAACTCCAAACCCTGAGCCCTAGAAGCCTTTTTTGAGCCTGGAAGCTGCTTCATGCCAGGACTGAGGGCCGGCCTAGAAACCTAAACCCTAATCGAGGTAGGGATCCCTAAACCCTAAACCCTTCAGCCCCTTCGACTCGGTGTTGGAGTGGGGGGGTGGGGGGGGAAAGGGGAGCGGGGAATCGATGGGAGCCCCCACGCTGACCGGAGATCGTCCAGGGCCGGCCTGGAATTTGCCGAGCTTGGAGGGAGGGGTTTAGGGTTTAGGGTTTAGGGTTTAGGGTTTAGGGTTTAGGGTTTAGGGTTTAGGGTTTAGGGTTTAGGGTTTAGGGTTTAGGGCTCACGGGACGATCCACCTCGGGCCCCTAGCTTTGGACTTTGGGCTTCGGGGACCCTTTCTTTGGATCCTTCCTGCAAGGCAATGTAAGGGCCAGATTAGGAGTATATCAAGGGGACGGTTTAGGGTTTAGGGTTTAGGGTTTAGGGTTTGGGGTTTAGGGTTTAGGGCCTCTGAAGGGGTACATCCTCAGGGGGCCCGAGTATGACCTCCTTGATTGCGAGGGTCTTGGAGCCTGGGGTGGTGTAGGGTTCCTAGGTTCAGGATTCCTTCATTGTCAAACAAGAATGAACAACGCTAAACCCTAAACCCTAAACCCTAAACCCTAAACCCTAAACCCTAAACCCTAAACCCTAAACCCTAAACCCTAAACCCTAAACCCTAAACCCTAAACTGACACCCCCAAAAGGTTGTGAGTGAGGTTGGGGATCTTGGCCAATAGGGCGAGCCCGGGAAGGCCATCTGAGCGTTCTGGGTTTGGGGCGTCGGGTTTAGGGATTCTCCTCGGCAAGGTTTAGGGTTTAGGGTTTAGGGTTTAGGGTTTAGGGTTTAGGGTTTAGGGTTTAGGGTTTGTTGTTCTGTTTTGCCAACCGCCTAGCTGACCTCTGGCTTTAGGGCTTCGTTTAGAGTTTGGGTTTAGGGTTTAGAGATTCTCTACGGCCATGCATGGAGGTTGAACTCAATGGTCATAATTCAGAATAATCTCGAAGTGTAGGGTTTAGGGTTTCCCTGAGAACTTTGAAGCTGCTTTGACTTGGCAAGTCGACTGAGTCTCCCCTATAGAAACCCAGTCTCCCCCCCCCCTAACCCACCTGACGCACCCCGCTTACTAAGTCACAAGGGCTTCCCAGTACGCCGAGTGACGAGTGAATCCACTGCGTAAGCCCTAAACCCTAAACCCTAAACCCGAAACCCTAATGCCCTGACTTGGGCCCCATGCGAATCCACCTTCAGATCGAGCCTAGGCCAGCATTGCGGGACAACTCTGAGCTCCGACCCTACTCCAGTTTAGGGTTTGGGTTTAGGGTTTAGGGTATTTAGGGTTTCTAGGGTTTAAAGGGTTTAGAGTTTAGCGTTTAGGGATACTGGACCAAGGAATAAATGGAAGGGTACTCTTTTTGGTGTAAGACGATTAGACGGGAACCTAAGCCCTAAGCAAAGGGAATCAGGGCCTGCGCTAGGTCCTAGTTTTCTCGATCTTTGTTCTGGTTCAGTGTCGGGCGCAGGGGAGGGCCTCATATACGAGGCCCCACAATTACCCAAAGAGCCAAATACCCCTTCATTAAGGAATATTACCTTAATGTATATAGGGATCCTTAATATGATTTAAGGTATATTCCTTAATTAATGGGCATTGGGCTCTTTGGGCGTAGTAGGAATCTGGCGTTTTGCAGATTGACCTTCTAAAGGCTCCATCAACTTTGCCCTTTAACTGCAAAGAACTCGTCCGTCGTCGGTAATCATGGTAACAGGGACCCAGAACGGTCTTCTTTAGATAAGTCCAACCCTAAACCCTAAACCCTAAACCCTAAACCCTAAACCCTAAACCCTAAACCCTCCTAAACCCTCCTAAACCCTCCTAAACCCTCCTGAACCCTCCTAAACCCTAAACCCTAAAGCCCTGAACCCTCGGCTTGGTGGCTGGCTCCCGAACCTCCTGGCCCCACACCCTAAACCCTAAACCCCAAACCCAACCCCCAAACCCGAAACCCTAGCCCTAAACCCTAAACGCTAAACCCTTAACCCTAAACCCTAAACCCTAGCCCTAAACCCCAAACCCTAAAACCTATCTCACGCAGGTTCGCCCGTGAAGCCACCCAAAAAATGCCAGGAGAAACCCGGGGGTCGCGCTTCAGTTGAAGGTCGCGGAGCGCGCCCCGGAGCTCCTGGTGCAAGGCTGGCCATCTAGCTTCTGGAAGGCCCTAAACCCTAAACAGGTTCAAAGTTTAGGGTTTAGGGTTTAGGGTTTAGGGTTTAGGGTTTAGGGTTAGGGACCCTAAACCCTAAACCCTTGTGGGGTTCCAGAAGTCTAGGGTTGCAGGTTTTGGGCAACCCCAATGCACTACTTGGAAGCCCTTTTGACTTAGCAAGTACGGTTAGTAGTTCAGGTGGTCGATTAAATAGGGTTTCTAGGGGATGTTGTGTAGACTTGCCCTTAAGGGCGTTCAGGCTCTTGGGAACTTAACAGGGTTCAGGAATAGGGCTTGGGGCCTTCATGTGCAAGGAGCCCGAACCTCTCTAAACCCTAAATCCTCAACCCGACAGAAAGCCCGAAACCCTAAACCCTAAACCATAAACCCCACTGGCGAAAGCCAAGTCCTGGATGGACTGTGGGCCGACCTCCGACATTGGGAAGCTGGTGTTGAGAGCACTGCGGGTTTTGGGGTTTAGGGCCTAGGGTTTAGGGTAGTTGAGGGCCGGGAGACCTTGGGTTTTAGGGCTTCAAGGGTTGAAGAGTTGAGGTCAGACATCCACTCGACACCCCTGGTGGGTGGGGGGGTTCTTTCATCCTCCCAGAAGTTAGTACAGCTAGAATTGGTTGATAAGTACCATGAACCTCCAGGGGGGGGGGGGGGGGGGGGCGCTGGGCAGATCTCCGCACCTAAGCCCACCCACAAGCGAAGGGTTTCGAGTTTAGGGTCTAGGGTAAGTGCTATCGGTAGACTTAAGGGTTTAGGGGTTTAGGGGTTTAGGGGTTTAGGGTAGACTGTCCCATGAACATCCCTTTCAGCTTCCATGGGCCAGGCCTTTAATATGGTTGTAAGTACAGTTATAAATTATAAACCTCAAACCCTAAACCCTAAAACCCCATATAAGTACAGCGATAATTGGTTCATCAGTACCATGAACCTCCAAGCAAAAGCCGACCGTCTGCCTTCAGGGCCACTGCTGTCTGCAGCTCCTTCGGAATCGGCGCTTGCACTTACACAACACATGCCAACACAAAGTGGTTTAGGGTTTAGGGCTCAGGGTTTAGTGTATAGGGTTTCGGGCTTAGGGTTTACCCTAGCCTCAACTACTGACATCCTGTGCGACGCATACACCTGCCAAACTGCCACGGCAACGGTGTGGTGTGACCGGGTAACAGGTCGACATGCTGATTCTCGAGATTTGCCACTCTTGTGGCTCGCAAGAAGTGGCTGCAACAACGCCCTCACCAAGGAAATAACCCGGTTGACTAAGGCTACAAAGATGACAACAGTAAACACGAAGACCTGAAGTGCGAAGGAGATTCCTTGAAGCGAAGACTGCAGGGTCTAAGGGCTGCTTGTAGGGCTTAAGAGTGGCCGGCCGAGCGTCCTTGGTCGCCGTCGTGAGAGCCTGCGAAAATTAGCCAGGCCTAGTGCCATGTGCACGTCTCTCTCTCGGCAACTCTACTATACATAGGCAGACAAATGATAGAACAAGGTGCATAAGGGAATCCCCCAGACCCCCCCCCCCAACCCCTCACCCCCCCAAAGGAATATATAGAAAAAAAACAAAAAACGAAAAAGACAACGAGCATAAGGCGCTAGTCCAACTGCACTGTACATCCACGATCCCAAACGCAAGAGCCTGTTGCGACCCGAGAGCTCTTCGAGGGATCCCGAAGCCCCAAGCTCTAAGCCCCGGGCCCCTAATGATATGCCGGGTTTAGGGTTTAGGGTTTAGGGTTTAGGGTTTCGGGTTTAGGATTTAGGGTTTAGGGGTTTGGGGCTAGCATAACAGTAGATTCCACCAGCAACTGTAGTTAACAAGCATGCGGATGAAGTGTTGTATGGAAACACGGCGCGGGGGCCGCCACAGGGATCACGAAAGTGCCTCGAGATCGCGGCTGTCCTGAGACGCAGCGGAAAATGTTGGCTGTGGAAGTGTTTTCTATGTCTCTTTTTGCTGGTTAGTCTTTGAGGTGTCCCAAACCGTGAACCATATAAACCCTAAACCCTAGAAACCCTAAACCCTACACCCTCATGATATTTCCTCGAAGCTTCCGATGCCAAGAAAGGGCTTCGGGTTTTGATGGGTATCGGGTTGAGGGATTAGGGCATGCCACATGGAAGAACCTCTCCTTGGCCGGGTGCCTCAGGAATGGTTGTTAGGGTTTCGGGTTTCGGGTTTAGGGATTAGGGTCCTAAACCCTAAACCCTAAACCCTAAACCCTAAACCCTAAACCCTAAACCCTAAACCCTAAACCCTAAACCCTAAACCCTAAACCGGTTCAGGGCACGTTTGGCTGTTCTTGGTTGATGAAGCAGCGAAGTTTTGGTTCTACCTGGTTGGTGCACCTCGAAACCCACACAGCCAAGACCCTAAACCCTCTCTAACCCAGAAATGAGCAAACCCTAAACCCTACAGGCCCTACCTTATAAACCTTATAAACCTTATAAGCCCTTTTTGACACTAGACTTGATGACTGCCAGCACTACCTTATCAGGTCTAAACTCCTAGACGACCCTAAACCTAAACCCGTCTCGGGGCCCAGGCCACTTTGGCTGCCAGAATCTCCTGCAGCTTTTGGATCCTTGGCAGCCAGTATTCTGTTCGAGTTCTAAACCCTGAACTCTCCAAACCCTGAACCCTAAACCCTAAACCCTAAATCCTAAACCCTAAACCCTAAACCCTAAACCCTACATCCCCCAAACCCTCGAAACCTAAACCCGTGTGGCTTCGGGTTGGGCTTCAAGCCAGTATTACAACTTTGGGCTTGCTCCCTGTTTCGTCGGGTTTAGGGTTTAGGGTTTAGGGTTTGGGGTGAGCAGAACACGGCGGGGGGGAGGGGGGGGGGGTTAGGGTTGAAGGTTTAGGGTTCAAGGCTTCGGGTTTTTTGCCACCCGCCAAACAGTCCAGCCGAACCGCAGGGTAACATTTTCGGGACGATGTACAATTTCAAATGTTTCACTACTCTGTCTCCGCTTCCTCTGGGTTAAGTGTTTAGGGTTTTGGGTTTAGGGTTTGGGGTTTTGGGTATCCCAAAAAGGGTCCACCTGTCCTCCCACACATGGCCAACTATGGCCTGAAATGGGCCCGGGTGCTGCGTCCGCGTCTTGCTGAGCTGGTCCGCCATGCGCTGGGTCTTAGGAGGGCCCAAAGTGCGAGGGTTTAGGGTTTAGGGTTTAGGGTTTAGGGTTTAGGGTTTAGGGTTTAGGGTTTAGGGTTTAGGGTTTAGGGTTTAGGGTTTAGGGTTTCGGATGGCAAGGGCTGTTTCTGTGCTCTCCCCCTCATAGGGGTTTGGGTTTGTGAGGCAAGAGCTGACAATCCTGCAACACCTGCTTCAGCTTTTTGCGGTTTAGGGTTTAGGGTTTAGGGTTTAGGGTTTAGGGTTTAGGGTTTAGGGTTTAGGGTTTTTTTGGTTTAGGGTTTAGGGTTTGGGTCCCCCCCCCTTTGCGTACCAGGCCCCAATTTCAATCATACTCTCCGGCCCCTCATGCAATCATACCCACTGAAACTCGCATCTACTACCATTCAATTTAGAGCCCCGTCAAAAAAATAGTAGTTTCTGTATTGTATTACCTTCAACTTTTGTTTTTTTTGGGGGGGTTCTGATTTGCAAATAGTAGACTAACACCCTAAAACCCTGAGACCCTAACACCCTAACACCTTTTAAACTCGAAAAACTCTGTCCTAAAGCTAGTTCGCAGGTTTAGGGTTTAGGGTTTAGGGTTTAGGGTTTAGGGCTCGCCGGTTCCTTGCAGGGTTCGAACGTTTGGACTCCTACCGCTCTGGCAGCGTTTACCCAGACAGTGAGGCCCTGTCAGTTGAAGGTGCAGGTTGACCTTGCGAATGATTCCTCCATCCCCACATCTCTTCAAGCCCTAAGCCCTAAACCCTAAACCCTAAACCCTAAACCCTAAACCCTAAACCCTAAACCCCATCCCCAAAAAGAGTGTGGTGGGGGGGGGGGGGTTCCCGCACCAGGGCCCCACACGTGACCAGGCAGGTTGTGCATCTCCAGCTTCTGGAGCCTTCCCTGCGCCTCCTTTAACCAAAAGAAGGGTTTAGGGTTTAGGGTTTAGGGTTTGGGGTTTAGGGTTTAGGGTTTAGGGTTTGGGGTTTGGGGTTTAGGGTTTGGGGTTTGGGGTTTAGGGTTTAGGGTTTGGGGTCTAGGGTTTAGGGTTTAGGGGGAGTTGAGATTCAGGGTATAGGGTTGAACAGGGTTTAGGGGAAGTTGAGAGAACTGTTCAGGGTTGAGGAGCTTCATGGGTTGGAACTGCATTTGCCTCAGACCTGAAACTGCCGAACGGTTCAGGGCTTAGGGTTTGGGGTTTAGGCGACCATACTATCTTAAATCCTACGACCACTGGCCTAAACCCTAAACCCTAAACCCTAAACCCTCATCCCTCTAAGCCTTGCACCCTTACACCCCGCAAACCACGTGTCCTGGAAGAGCTTTTCCAGTTGCGACACCTGCCACCGGCTCGTCTTGTTTCGGGGAGAGGTCTGAACCCTCCACTCTAAACCCTGAACCCTGAACCCTAAACCCTTTTCGCTTAAACCCCCTAAAAAAACACCCTGAACCCTCAACCGAAAAGGTTCAGGGTTTAGGGTTCAACCCACACCTAAACGTCTCCAAGATGTCAGAGGCTTTTGTGAGGTCCGGTCACGCTTCACATCGCGTCTTAGCCTAACTAAACTCGGTAGAGCTTAGGCTGCGGTCTGCCCCTGACCCAGGAGTCACCTAGGAATAAGAAGGGTGCCCTTTTTGGGTTGAAAAGGGGGCTTAGAAGGGAAGCTTTGCTCCCAAAAAGGGGAATGAGAGCCTAGCCTCAATCCCTAAGGGCCCTGAGCTCAAAAGCGCCCACCAAGGGGGAACCCTAAACCCTAAACCCTAAACCCTAAACCCTAAACCCTAAACCCTAAACCCTAAACCCTAAACCCTGAAAAACTCCCTCGCACCCTACCTGGCCCTGGAGCTTCTGCATGGTGGCTAAGGTCCGGTTCAGCGAGCTCTGATCCGCCTCAAGAAGAGGCAAAAGGAGAGGAAGGACGCGCCAAGCGCTAAGCAAGCCCTGAACTCCCTAAACCCCAAACCCCCCAAACCCTAAACCCTAAACCCTAAACCCTAAACCCTAAACCCTAAACCCTAAACCCCCTGAACCCCCTGAACCCCAAATCCCCCAAATCCCGAAACTCAGGGGATGCCGAGGGCTTCTGAAGGGCTTCTGAAGGGCTCGGGGATGCCAAGGGTTTCGTTTGGGTTGAGGGTTGAGGGTTGAGGGTTGAGGGTTGAGGGTTGAGGGTTGAGGGTTGAGGGTTGAGGGTTTAGGGTTTAGGGTTTCGGGTTTAGGCCAACGTACCCATCATGATGGCCGACGTGCATGCAGTTTTTGCTTCACAATCTGCAAAGACATAAGCCCCTAAACCCTAAACCCTAAACCCTAAACCCCAAAGCAGAGTCAACCCCAGGAAGTGTCCTTGCCTTGCTCTCTGCGATCTTGCTCGCCATCTCCAAGTTGCGCGTGTGTTCTTCCAGCGCCTCAGAGGTGGATTCAGGTGACTTTTGTGTCTTTTGGGGGAGGGTTTAGGGGTTTAGGGGGTTTAGGGTTTAGGGTTTAGGGGTTTAGGGGTTTAGGCTTTAGGGGTTTAGGGGTTTTGGGGTTTAGGGTTTTTGGGGTTAGGGTTTAGGGTTCAAGGGCTTAGAGCATTGGGCTTTGCGGGGGTGGCTTTAGGACTTTTGTGTCTTGGGGATTAAGGGCTTGAGACGTTGGGCTTTGCTGGGTATGCACGGGTTAGGCTTCTGAAGGCGAACTGCTCGAATCGTGCCCCACAATCCCTTAAACCCAAAGCCCCAAACCCGAAACACAAATCACCTGCAATGCTGAAATTCCGCAAACCCAGCAAACTAACAGCCAGCCACCCTCTACACCTTAAACCCTTTTTGCATCCAGGCCTCGGGCCCTAAACCCTAAACCCTCAACCCTAAACCCCAGCCCGACACCAACTACTCGTGAACCTCCAAGCCAAAAAACCACAGAGCCTAAACAGGGTTTAGGGTTTGGGTTTCGACTCTCACACTCGCACAAGGCCGGCAAGGGTTTAGGGTTTAGGGTTTAGGGTTAGGGTTTAGGGTTTCGGGTTTAGGGTTTAGGGTTTAGGGTTTAGGGTTTAGGGTTTAGGGTTTAGGGTTTAGGGTTTAGGGTTTCGGGTTTAGGGTTTAGGGCCTTCTTGCTTGCCTGGACAGCATACGGAGCAACCCTCTTCCACCCTGAACCCTAAACCCTTTCTGATCCCGGGGCTTGCTGAAGCCTAAACCCTAAACCCTAAACCCTAAACCCTAAACCCTAAACCCTAAACCCTAAACCCTAAACCCTAAACCTAAACCCTAAACCCTAAACCCTAAACCCTGAACCCTGGGAACAGAGGGGCTGGCCGTCTGATCAGCCTTCCAGGCCAGCGTGGACTCCACGGAGCGCAGCTGAGCCTGCAGGGTTTAGGGTTTAGGGTTTAGGGTTTAGGGTTTAGGGTTTAGGGTTTAGGGTTTAGGGTTTAGGGTTTAGGGTTTAGGGTTTAGGGTTTAGGGTTTGGGGTTTAGGGTTTGGGGTTTAGGGTTTAGGGTTTAGGGGTTTGGGGTTGATGGTTTAGGGTTTGGGGTTTAGGGTTTGGGGTTTAGGGTTTGGGGTTTAGGGTTTGGGGTTTAGGGTTTGGGGTTTAGGGTTTAAGGTTTAGGGTTTGGGGCCCTAAGCCCTCAACCCGAACAAGCGCCGAATCCTGCTTTTCTGGGAGCCCAAAAGCAACACAAGGCCGCGGTTCCCTCCTTCCCAGATTTCTGGGAGGATCTAAATAGTAAACTCACCAAAAAATAGTAGGTTAAGGGTTTAGGGTTGAGGGGTTAGGGTGAGCCCCCCCAAAAATAGTAGCCTATACAACTATCGGGCCATTCTTAGGACTTGAAGGGAGCTGTTAGGATTCTCCCAGGGGTCTGGGTTGGGGGTGCCGTGAACAGAAAGCTTGAAACGATGACCAGGCATCGCCGTTCTCAGCAGCAGGGCTTCATGTCTAAAATTAAGGGGTATAAGACCCCTGGAAGGGGCCCTTAATCCCATTCCCCTATACAACCCTTATATAAACCTTACATAGTCCCTATATACCCAAGTAGCCCCTATATAAGATCCCCCTAAGGCTCCTTGTAAGGGTCCCTCCGTTACTTTGCTGATAAACCCTCTGAGCGTGGCATTGGGATCCTATGCGGCTGTTTGGCCCTATTGTTGGTTTAGAGTCGCGAGCTTAGGGCATCCCACACAAAATCTGCCAGAACCCCTAACCCTGAACCCTAAACGCACCCAGGAAAGGACCGCAGCTCAGACGCACTTTCTTCTCGCTGTCGCGCTCTGCTCACGCAGCCTTCTGGCTGCCACTTAACTGATATATAACAACTTGAAAAGACAATCTGGCGAAAGACATACCAAAAACGGGGCTACAGCCGAAACCTTGCACCCCTAAGAGCACAACCACATACCCACTTTCTGATGGTAGCACAAGCTCATGATCCGAACCCCTTAAGCCCCGAAAACCACTACACCCCCACACCGGTAAACGACCATAGTTACCACCCAATCGACCGCAAGCCCTACCAACTTCGAAAGCACTCCTCAACCACCCTGCCCCCCACCACAAAATGGTGCCCTTCGGCCCTCTTTTTAAGGGAGCCGCTGCCGCATTACAGCGGGCACATAAGTAGCTTTGGGCCGCGCTCATCAGCACCGCAGGCCCCCAAGGACGGCTCTCAGGTGGCGGTCTCGGTGGGCTGTTCACTCTGGAACTTGCAGTACTTGCAGGTGTCCTGGGTTTAGGGTTTAGAGTTGAGGGTTTAGGGTTGGGATGTTCTCCCCCCCCATTTTGCTAACAGTCCCTCCCCATTTGGAATCCCTATTAAGGACTGTTAGTATAAGGGGGAACATCCCAATGCGTATGTTTTTGCTGTGGCAACCCTGGGTTGAGGGTGAATTGAGGGTTTGGGTCTATAGGCTTTAGGGATTACCTCCTGCACCGCTGGGCAAATCGTGGCGCTGGGATGCTGCTACTAGAATCATACATTAGTACTAAAAAAATAGGCCATTAAAACATACAATCATACACAAACAGAATAGTATCATAGCCTGGTGCTCAATTGTGTTGAGAACCCCGCTAACTTGCCAGGACACGGGCCTGCAGTATTGAGGGGTATAAGGAGGGACCCCTAGAAGGGACCCTTAATCTCATTCCCCTTTATAACCCGTTTACATACCTTATGTAACCATTATAAGCCTAAGCAGCCCCCAAAGAACTCCCAAATAACCTCTAAGGTCCGTCATAAGGGTCCCTCCGATGCTTTCCCACATGCGTGGGCATCTATTGGGTTGACGATCAGAAGAGACACGGAAGGTAACCCTGAAAATAATGGAGATCCCCTGATAAAAAACAAGGGACCCCCAAGAAGGTCCCCCCCCCCCGATTTTCAAAAAAAAACAACCGCTGAAGTTCCTTTAACAGCAACCCAGGCCCAAAAAGGTTTAGGGGCCGCACATCGACTACATCCCGAGGCTCGGGGTTTTGGGCTTCAAACGCTCGACCTCCCCAAGCATGTAGGTCACGACAAACTAACCCCCAGGCTTTCGCAATCGGAACCAGCGAGGTGGTACTCCCCCCCTTTATCGGGGAGCTGCTCGAAACTAACGCCTTCCCGTTTAAGGAACGCCGCCATAAAGACTAAAAACAAGCACCTCTTAGGGTTTGGGGTTTAGGGTACCATTTCAACCCGACAAGCTCTAAACCCTGAACCCACTAGGAACTCTAATTCAGAACCCGCCTTAACTGCCGCCACTTTCTCCAAAAAAGTCTAAACCCTAAACCCTGAACCTTAAACCCTAAACCCTAAACCCTAAGCCCTAAACCGTTGGCTCCATGCCCCTCGCCCCCCCCCCATCCACCCCCATACAGCCCGGCGTCGCCGCGGGGGCAGGATCCAGTCCTAAGGGGGCTCGAAGATCTGCGTTTGGAGCTGGGTTTGGGGTTTAGGTTTAGGGTTTAGGGTTTAGGGCTTAGGGCTTAGGGTGTGGGATGTTCCCCCTTCTACTAAGAGTCCTTAATAAGGATGATAGTATCCCCCCCCCCAATTAAATCATACCCCTATTCAGGGCTGTGAGGATGACGGGGGATGCATCCCAAGTCTAGGCACTTGAGAGGGGCCAATGAGCCACGGTTTAGGGTTTAGGGTTTAGGGTTTAGGGTTTGAACTTGTTGGGTTTACTGTAGGGAGCTCGGGGCTGCGGGCTTTATGGGGAGAAGAAGCTCAGGCAGCATCGGGTAGAGAATCCAGGATCCAAGCTATGGCATAGACAGGGTTTAGGGGTTAGGGTTTAGGGTTAGGGGTTCAGGGGTTCAGGGGTTCAGGGTTCAGGGTTTAGGTTGCCCAGCAACATTCGGAATAACAGCAGCTGCCGTTTGTTGGGTGGTTGGACGGGGCCGGGGGCATGTATTTACGGGGAGCCAATCCCAACAAAAGGTCACAAGGACACGACTGGGCATCCTAGTAGATGATGTTCAGCTACCAGCGCCCCTAAACCCTAAACCCTAAACCCTAAACCCTACACCCTA
This sequence comes from Symbiodinium natans, assembly GCA_905221605.1. Lineage (NCBI taxonomy): Eukaryota > Dinophyceae > Suessiales > Symbiodiniaceae > Symbiodinium > Symbiodinium natans. Next base: position 643,641 of record CAJNDS010000591.1, on the reverse strand, counting down.
CACCCTAAACCCTAAACCCTAAATCCCCTCCCCTCCCCCCGGCATGGAAAACCCTGGAGCCCAGATATGTGTCTAGTGGAAGGCACTCCCACTTACCCTGAACACCCCAGAGAGCCCAAGACCCCTCATAAAATCAGGAATAGACCTTAAATTCGGGATAGATTTAGGGTTTAGGGTTTAGGGTTTAGGGTATAGGGTTTAGGGTTTAGGGTCCTGATTATGATTCAAGTAAGTCATACCCCTTATTCAAGGGGGGACTTGGGCTCTTTGGGACGGAGCCCCTGAACTCTAAACCCTAAACCCTAAACCCTTTTTTGCCCAAGGCTCCGCTTAACATCCCAGCAGGTCATGTCTGTGGACTTGCCCTTCCCAAAGCCTTGCTAGGGTTTAGGGCTCGGGGTTAGGGTTTAGGGTTCAGGGTTTAGGGTTTAGGGAAAAACTGCGCCCTTCTTGTAAAACATAGACCCACAAAGAGCCCCCAACACCGTACCTTAAATCACATGAAGGATCCAGTTACATGTTTAAGGACTCTATTCCTTTCCTGCATTAAAGCAGACTTGCTGAGTTCAGGGGACGTTTTCTGTGTTCTGCGTGTGCTCCGGCCATTGCTTTTAAAAGGGGTCGGCGGGGGGAGGGGGGGGGGGGGGGGGATGCTTTCAACACCGGTGGCTATTGTACATCATGGCTTACAGGGGGGCTTATAGGCTCTATATGTACAACCTTTGGACTGGACCCTGGAGGAGAAAAAAAGGTATATACTTTTTAGGTATATCATAGGAACCCAGAAGCGAAAAAAAGCTTACAGTGTACTACAAAAACCCAGTTTTTTGATTTGAGGTGGGAAGACAAGGCGCCTTGCAGAGTGACATGGGCAAACCTCATTCAAACCTCATTTTTAGAGCCACAAACTCCCTTCTTCGGCACAGCTGCAGCTTAGGGCTTCAGGGTTTATGATCTCGCGCTGAGCTGACCCCCCAAACAAAAAGAACCAAGGAGCACCTCCGCTTAGGGGTGTCAAGGTCCCTAAACCCTTTTATTTTTGAACCCAGGCTCTGCACTATCAGCTGGGAAACAGGCATGACACTTGCACCCCTGTCTGGAAACTAAACCCTAAACCCTAAACCCTAGACACTAGACCCTAGACCCTAAGCCCTAAACCCTGTCAAAGATGCTAAAGGTCTTAAGCGCCATCTTAGGAGCATCTCCACCTTAGAGTGTATAGGGAGTGGCCAATCTCTACAAGCCCTAAACCGCAAAGACCCACATTCCCCAAAACCCTGCAAAGCTCAACAGTATTTAGATGACGGGGGGGGGGGGGGGTATAAACCGCAAGTACTAGCAACCTAATTAATTTCAACCCTAAACCGGTTTTGCTCTTCTTGCGCCAGGACTCTCTCAAGGACACGCCTAACCCTAAACCCAACAACCCTAAACCGGTAAGAACAGCATCCCCGACGTCCCTGTTGAAGCCCTAGCAGGGCATGGAAGGTAGCAGGGGGCCCGCCTCCCATCATCCCCTTGCCCATTCCTGAGTAAGGACGTTTGTTGGTTTAGGGTTTAGGGTTTAGGGTTTAGGGTTTCGGGTTTAGGGTTTAGGGTTTAGGGTTTAGGGTTGCGTAAGCCAGGCGGCTGGAATCCAGTGAGCCAAAGCTTCTACGCCATCCCGCTACAACCCCTAGAGCTGCAACCTCAAGCCCTACGTGAAGGTTCATGCGGAAGTATGGTTAGAACCAGCTATATCCCGAGCGACGCTACTTATGACCCCAGAACCTCCACATGAGCCCAGAACCTCCACATGAAGCAAAAAACGGTCCCTAGAGAGTGGTGGGTGGCTTGGTTCCCATGGACATCACAGAGGCCCGAAACCCACCAGAAAACAGAAACATAACAAAGTCCATATGGGCTTTTGGAATCCAAACCCTTGTCCTCTACCTTAAACCCTAAACCGTGGGTTCCATTTCGCCCACGCTAACTGCGACTGAGTTGCCTTTCATGCCAAGCATGCCTCGGACACGTCACAAAGAAAACTTAGTAGCCCAGTAACCACAATACAATAAGGGCACCTTTTTTTGGTTGGCTACTTTATAAGGGAACCCAGAACCAAAAAATGGTAAAGGGCACCACCGGGCTACCAAGAAAACCACCCTTTTGAACCTGGAAGCCAGGACTGAGGGCTGGAGACCCTAAACCCTAAACCCTAAACCCTAAACCCTAAACCCTAAACCCTAAACCCTAAACCCTTGCCCCTTAAACCCTACAACCCCATGCAACTTGGGTTTCGGGTCCCTGCCATCTCATGGCAAAGCACTAATCTCTGACCGTTTGTTCGCATCAGATCCTCTCAAACCCAGCAAGGGCAAAAGATGACGAACCCATCCCACGGGCCCCTTGAAGCCTCTACCCTAAACCCTACGTCTTGCAACCCGCACAAATACAATGAAAAACGGTCCTGTTTTACACCAGGCCTCGGTTCACAGCAGCCCCGGTTCCAGCAAAACGGTCCTAAGCCCTAAGCCCTAGAGGCCTAGATAGGTTGGGACCAGGGAGCGTCCAAACTGCTGCAGGAATTGCCCCTGCTGTCCCAGAAGTTCGACCTGTTTTGCCTTGGAGGTTTGGGGTTTAGGGTTTAGGGTTTAGCTTGGGAGGATGAGCGGTTAGGACTGACGGTGTATATTCACGGTTTGTGGGGTTCAGGGGACTCATCGGGATTACATTGGGGCTGAGTCTTTTCGGGGTTCGCGGTCTAGGGTCGAGAGGGCTTCAAGAGGGTAAGACACGCACACACGAACACTCGAAAAGCAACACAAGCGGTCATAAGCGCACACATACACATACACTTACATATACACACATCTACACAAGGCCACTCAGGGTCCTTTATTTAACCAGCTGTTTAACCACCCGTTTGCATCTGGGCTCGCAGCGACTGAGAAAGGACCCTAAACCCTCCCTTAACCCTACAACGTAGGGTTTAGGGTTTAGGGTTTAGGGTTTAGGGTTTAGGGTTTGGGGTTCAGTAATTCAGGGTCAAAAAAACGCTAAAAGCAACACTTTTGACAAAGAAAACCCAAGAAAAGGTCCCAGGTGCTGCAGGCCCTTTCTCTTCCATGGCCACCTTGAACCTGGGTATGGGGTTTAGGGTTTAGGGTTTAGGGTTTAGGGTTTAGGGTTTAGGGTTTAGGGTTTAGGGTTTAGGGTTTAGGGTTTAGGGCTTAGGGTTCAGGGTTTAGGGTTCAGGGTATAGGGTGACGAGCTTCATGGGACTCTACCTTGGACCCCGAAGGTTGCAACCTTGGGTTTGGCAGACCCTTGCTTAAGATCCTCTGAAGGAACATAGAATGGCCATGTTAGGAGTAGATTAGGGGTTTAGGGTTTAGGGTTTAGGGTTTAGGGTTTAGGGTTTAGGGTTTAGGGTTTAGGGAACCTCCTGGGGGTACGAGTCTGAATCCCTTGCAAGAGTGACGCTTCCGGCTTCCGAGCTACGGAGTCTGCGAAGTCGATACGCTATTGACGGCGTTCGTGTTGTGTGGGTTTCGGGCTAGGTTCCCAGTAGCTTCGGACAGGAGCCCAGGGGACCCGAGACCCTGTTTATATATATATATATATCTATCTATCTATGTATATATATATATATATATATCATTAGGGGCTGGGATTACCCAGGAACCCCATACCAACAAAAAGATGCATCACTGGAGATTCCAAGGCTTCAGGGCCGAGTTCGGGAGCTTTTGGGGGCAGGACCCCTATAGCGCATGTAAGGACACCTCGGCACTAGGGCGCGCTTGGGGGCTCAGGCGAATCCTAAAGCCTAAACCCTCAACCCTATGACCAAAAGCCTTAAGCCCTGAACCCGATAGGACCCTTTTTGCATCCGGGCTATGATGTCCTGGCCGGAAAGTCTTAGCAACAGGATAGGACCCTAAAACCCAAAAACCCTAAAACCCAAACCGTAAACCCTCACCCTATGACCTCAAAGCCCCGCGTATCCGGCAAAGTTGCTTGCACTGGCAGCCCTGCGCGCCCTGACCGCCTGGAAGCTCACTTCTGAGCACAAAGACATCCTCCAGGACTTTAGGGTTTAGGGTTTAGGGTTTAGGGTTTAGGGCACAAAGACATCCTGCAGGACTGAAGGCTGGGTTGAGGGTTTAAAAGTTTACCTTAAGCACCCGAAAACCCACCTTTTTTGTCGGTTCGTAGTAGAAAATCCCCTTATATGATCCTTGGGAACCCTGCAACAAAGAGTAGGTTTTGGGTTCTTAAGGTACGGCATGCATCAGCATTCTAATACATACACAGTATACATAAACATATACATATCGAGATAGACACAGAGAGAGAGGTGTATGTATCCAGATGGATGTCTACATATGTACTTCTACAGACACCATACATAGCTACCTAGGGGCGGAGGAGAGAACCTCTTTGACTTTGACTCAAAACCTTCATCCCTAAACCCCTAAACCCTTAACCCCAAAAATTGCAACTCTAAGCCCTAAACCCTAAACCCTAAACTCTAAACCCTAAACCCTAAACGTCCTGGTCCGGGAAAGCTTCGGAAGAGATAAAGCCATACCTGGGATGGGCCCGGCTACACCCTTGCGCCCAGAAAGTTGACTTAAGGGCGTTTAGGGTTTAGGGTTTAGGGGTTAGGGTTGACTGTTTAAGCCTGAATCTAAAAGTGTGTTGGGTTCAACGTTGATGCCTGGAAGCTTTCAGAAAGCAAGAGGTCACTTCACCGAAGACTCTTGGAAAGATTTTACCAGCTCTACATATCCAGTTCAGATGAGTGCCCTAACCCTAAACCCTAAACCCTAAACCTTAAACCCTAAACCCTAAACCCTAAACCCAGCGCCTTTCCCTAGACCCTGACTTGCCCCAAGCCGTCAACCTTTCACAGCCGCAACACGCTACTTGGAGGTCAGGGCATTTATAGCCCCAATTATGACTGTACTTATAAGACCCCTAAGTCTTCGGGTTTAGGGTTTAGGGTTACAAGACCCATGAACCCTCCAAGTAGGGGTCAAGGATTGCCGGGGTCTCAGCTTGACAGGGCTTCAAGAGAGGACCCAACCCGACCCAAGCGCTTGTGCGGGTTCAACACCCCCCCAAACCCTAAACCCTAAACCCTTTTTTTCTCTGAATGAGCCCCAAACCCTAAACCCTAAACCCTAAACCCTAAAACCTACACCCAATACTCTAAACACCCAATCTCACGAACTGACCTCCACTCTGGTGCCCCTTGCAAGCCGCGGGGCCCCTTCCTTGGATGCGGTTTGGGGTTTAGGGTTTAGGGTTTAGGGTTTAGGGTTTAGGGTTTAGGGTTTAGGGGACAAAATTAAAACCAAGTTGCACCCTAAACTGAAAACTTGCAGGGCAGGGGGGGGCTAGCAGAATCAAGCACCAAAAAAAACCCTAAACCCTAAACCCCAAACCCTATAACCCTAAAAACAAAACATGATACTTCTCTGGGCATCCTAAAGGAGGGGCGGGCCAATGGCACCGTTGCGCGTCGGTATCTTCGGGGTAGTGTCATGGGTCCCTTAGTATGGGCCCTGGAACCTTACCAGGTTCAGGGTTCAGGGTTCAGGGTTCAGGGTTTAGGGTTTAGGGTTTAGAGTTTAGGGTAACCCTCTTATATACATATATACATATACATATACCCGTTATATACCCTATACAACCCAAGGGCCCCTACATCAGAGCCCTTCGAAGAGAGTAAGGGACCATGTTGAGGGCCCATGAAACTACCCTGAGACGGTATGAAGTTCCGTGCTTTTCCATCACCCTTATATGGCCTGAACTATCAAACCCCTAGTGGTCCTGAATCCGTATACAAATGGCAGTTTTCGGGCTTATGGTGCAAACAAGCCAAAATCACAGACCGGAAATCTCTGAAGCAATGAACCCCGAAATCCTTGCTGACGTGCCCTGAGAAGACCCTAAGTCTGTTTGAGGAGGGACTGAGGGCCTCCCTGCAACCTAACCCCTAAGAGCCTAAGCCCTAAACCCCGCACCCTGAGCCCTGCCTCTATCCCCCAAAATATGTGAAAGAATTGCCCTACAAAAGGGGTTTGGGGCTGCTTTTTTTCTAAATCCCGAAACCCTAAACCCTAATTAAAGCCTAAACCCTAAACCCTAAACCCTAGGACCCGAAGACCCTGAAATTGAAGGAAGCTTGATGAGCCCAGGTGTCATGGGGTTGAAGGACTTGAACTCGCCAAAAAACTTTGCCTGACGGCTCTTCTGGGGGCTTGGGGAACGCTTAGGGTTTAGGGTTTAGGGTTTAGGTCCGCCGACCCTGGCAGTGTGTTGGAGGGTTTTGGGGGACCCTCCCCCTCCCCTCCCTTACACCCCCAAAAACCTTAAAATGCGGGGGAGGGGGGGGGGAGGGGGCGGGGGGGGGGGGGAGGGGGCGCACAATTTTTCATGACGTAAACGCATCGACCATAGGCGGTTCAGCACAGGGGGTAGGGGCTCCTTTGGCACCTCCAAAAACTTGGGAAACAAGGCTCCTGGACAAGGCTCTAAACCCTAAAGTAACTCCTAAACCCCAAACCCCAAACCCCAAACCCTAAACCCTAAACCCTAAACCCTAAACCCTTCTCTACAGGCCCTGGACTTCCTTCGGCCAGCTGGCAGTTTCAGGGTCCTTGCATCAGGGGCTGGGGGTGTATAATATAGGGGGTTAGGGTTTAGGATTTAGGCTTAGGGGCTTTGGGGTTTAGGAATAATTACTAACATTATTCCCTGGTCCCTCTATAATCATACTAGAATGACCCCCAAAATCCCATTCTTCCCATTAAGGCTATATTAAGCCCTTTCATTCCGCCGGCACTTTTGATAGGGTTTCGGGCTTCGGGTTTAGGGTTACCCGTGCCTCGTCTGGCGGCGTGCCGAGAATCGTGACATTCTCAGCTTGAGTGCCCTTCTCCGTCCTTGTTGACAGAACCCACAAAGACGTGCTTCAGGAACACCAGCCAGTTAAAACCCCTAAACCCTTGTGTATCCCAGAACTTATTGGGGTTCCTACTACAAGGGAATCCTACTGTTTGGGTGCTTCTTTAAAGGCCCCCTATTTCCCTAACCCCCCCCCCCCATGTAAATAGACATTTGGTAGTTGTACTTCAAGGCTGGTTTCAGGTTTAGGGTTTAGGGTGATAGGGGGGTGAAGTTCCTTTGGCTAAGCCCAGTGAGGGAGCTAGGGCCCGAGCCCAGCCGTTGACCTGCAGCAGCACCCCAACCGAGAGCAACATGCTTCTAATGATCTATGGGTATTTTCCCAAATAGGGTGTACCCTAAGCCCTAAACCCTAAACCCTAAACCCTAAACCCTAAACCCTATCTATGCCCCCAAGAGAGTATAACTCTAATGAGAGGAACTCCAAAAAAGGGTACCCCTATTTTCGGAAAGCCCGGATGGCCTTGCGCTTTTCACACCACCAGGGCAGATTCCCAAGTAGAAGCAAGTATTTAGGTTTAGGGTTGGGTGTTTAGCAGGGCCACCCAAAACGATGCTTCCAAGCATCTGCTTGCAGGAGAACTGTACGTTCATTCCCTGCTCAACGCAGATGCCTCTGGCTTGGGCAAAACACACCCGGGTTTAGGGATTAGGGTTTGGGGTTGAGGGGGGGTAGGGCCTGCCTTTCACGTAGACGTGAGCTGCAGAGAGTCTTTCCCAGGACGGTCCGGCACAACTTCACAACATTAGACCTTAGCCACAAGGGTCCATGTACCTTACTATTATATAGTTGGGCCCCAAAGTCCTCTTGCAGGAGGTACTTTAAGGCCCAAGTATACCCTATTTAAGTACATGGACCCTTAGGGTAGTAGCATCTAGACCCAGAAGACTTGCCTAGGTAAAGGTAAGAAAGACGTAAGAGACACACTGCCCTTGTTGCCGAAACACACCTCCGAGCCTTGTACTTTCCATAGCACAAACTTGCAACATACTTGGGCCTTTACAGTACCTTGCGGCCTTGAACCATCAAGTCCTAAATCCTTCAACATGATTATTTGCCCTGTTCAAACGGAACCCTTCAGCCCTTATTCAAGACATATATATGTATGTATATATATATATATAAAGGTTTACGATATTAGGGTTACCTTATTGGGGTCCTTACTATAAGGGGAGCCTACTCTTTCGGGGTCTTAGGGGCCCGTTATTTTCGTAAACTTCCATAACTTCCATATATATGTATATATATATATATAGCCCTGCCCACCCCCCCCCCCCCCCCCCCCCGGCAGAAGAGGCCTTGCCTTTCAGGTCTCGCTTGTGCCTCAGCAGCGTAGCTCTGCACACGATCACCAGCAGTCCCACAGCCTTCGAAGCCCTCAACCCGAAACCTGCATCCACCTCAAAAGCAAACCTGCATCCAGCTCAAGAGCGCTTCAGGGGCCTTCAGGGGCTTCAGGGGCTTTAGGTGCGTTAAAAAAAGACGATGCTGAAAAGCAAGCAAAACTCAAGAAGACGCCCTGGCCATTGCACTCGATGAAGCCCCAGCCCTGCAAAGCGCGGAGAGCGGGGCTCATAAGATCATGAATACAGGTTCTAGGAGCTTCAGGGTGTGGTTCAAGGGTTGGGGAGTTAGGGCTCAAGGTCCAAAAAATCTAAGGGTTTGAGGTTTTCAGCTCTTGTCAGAACACTGAGGCAAGCTCCTTCCTTCCCCCGCCCTAAGGGATCCCAGCTGCGCAAGATTTGGGGGTCACCGTTGTGCTGCGAAGCTGTACTTTGAGGGTGGAGGTTCAGTACTTACCTGAAGGCTCCTATGTAGTACTTTTTTGGGGGTAGTATACTAGAATCCCCTATAACAAACCCAAAAAGGGACTACGTTAGAGACTCCAGGTATTAACCCAAGAATAACTGTACTTATCACTGTACTTCTCACCCACTTACAGCCATATCGGGGCCCTTAAGGGGCTGAAAAAGTAGGTAGTCAGTACAGTCATAATTGGCTTATAACTACCATGAACCTCCAAGTAGCTGTGCCCGAACTAAGCCGTAAACCCACCTAGACCCCGAAGAACCTATTCGTGCTCCCCGAATCCAACCCATCGCCTGGCCGCTGCCTGCTTGCCCACCCCAACATATGAGCAAACACCCGCGGACGCACAGAGAGACACAGAGCGAGACAGAGAGAGAGAGAGAGAGAGAGAGCGAGAGAGAGAGAAAAAACAAGTGAGTGAGAGTGCGAGAGAGAGAGAGAGAGAAAGAGAGAGAGAGAGAGGAGGAGGGAGGGAGTGACAGCTCCATTTGATGGTCCCTTTGTCGGGTCCCTGACGTCCAGGGCCCGTAGTAGGAAGAGGATTAAACCCTAAACCCTAAACCCTAAACCCTAAACCCTAAACCCTAAACCCAAAATCAACCGAAGCTCTGAGGCTTGCAGGCTTTCTTGGGTCTTCTAGAGGGTATACCTGGAGTCTCTAATGTAGTCCCTTTTTGGGTTTGTTATAGGGGATTCTAGTATACTACCCCCAAAAAAGTACTACATAGGAGCCTTCAGGTATGGTATGAGGGTTTAGGATAGCAGGGTTTGCGGACCCACCTTGTGCGGGTTGAAGGACTTCACAGTCCCCGTCAAGGTGGCCATCTGAAGCGTCAGCGCGTCGCCCGCGCTGCCCCCGAACCCCCTGTGGAGCGAAATGTCTGCAGGAGTTGGCCAGCAAGTGGCTTCGCGTACCCTCAAGATATCTACAGAAAAGAACAGCAAAGTAACCAAGTGTGTAGGCCAAAACCTAGGACCTTAAACCCTACACCCTAGAAAAACCTAAACCCTAAACCCTAAACCCCTAGAGAAATTTTGGAGTCTTAGCTGTGGCTTCAGGCCACGGAGGGCAGCTGCGGCTCTTGATTCGGGTGTGCTTCTTCAACTCTTCACCTAACATCTACAGGGGGAGGGGGGGGGGGGTTAGGGTTTAGGGTTTAGGGTTTAGGGTTTAGGGTTTAGGGCTTGGGGCTTGGGGTTTAGGGTCTGGGGTTTAGGGTTTAGGGCTAGCATCTACTGGCCTTTTAAGGAGCCCATGATGGTGCATGCGCCTTTCCCAAGACACCGCAAAGGGTCTACAGTACGTGCTACACATATATATATATATATATGCTACCCCCCCCCCCAGCGACCTACCCTTTTTAGGCCTTTTTAGGCCTTTTTAACAAAAAATCACCGGGTAATGAAGGACAGTTACTGGGACACCCACCTCACAGACCCCGATAAGCTAGCATCGGAAGAATCTACATTTTGAATCTGAAGCGGACAATGCTGTTTTTAGATGTTTAGATCAGTGTTTTTCTATGCAAATTGTGCGTTTCAAGGGCAATTAATGTTTTGTTGAGCAACTGATTTATTTATACAATTGTGTTTGTGCGAGGCAAAGTATTAATCAAATAGTGAAACATTTTTCTTGGTTCTAGGCGAATTTAGCTACTAGAGTAATTATTAAGCAAAGAGCCCAATTTGACTCAAGTGAATACAATTTAAAGGAGCATACTCAACCAAGATACGAAATAAACACAATTTTCAACCAAAAAAATGGCAAAGTGTGCGTTTAAAGTGCAAATACGGTATTTATGCAATTGTGTTTGTACTAGGCAAAGTATGCTCTCTGAAAAGTCCACTGAAATACCTTATGTTTACATATTCATGAATCGTTTTTCTTTTTGAAATAATCATTTTATGCGAATTTAGCTACTAGAGTAATTATTAAGCAAATAGCCCAATTTGACTGTGCCATTTAAAGGACCATACTCAACCTAAATACGAAAGAAGCACCATATTCAACCAAAATATGGCAAAGTGTGGTTTAAAGGGCAAATAGTGCTTTGTTGAGCAACTAATGCATTGAAACAGTTGTGTTTATACCAGGCAAAGTATTATTGAAGTAGTATCTGCAAAGTCAAATGAAACACCTTATGTTTACATATTCATGAAACAATTTTTTGAAGTATTCATTCTATGCGAATTTAACTACTAGAGGAATTCTTAAGCAAATAGCCCAATTTGACTCAAGTGAATACTATGTACAGGACCATACTCAACCAAATACGAAATAAACACTTGCGGCAATGGAAATGGTTCTACCTACATAACAATGAGACAAAGATTGCTGAAGTATTCACTAAAGACCATTTATATACTATGTCTGAAAAGCACAATTTGCATGAGCAAGCTTAAAGATGCACAATAATGGAAATAGAAGCGGTTCTACTTACATAACGATGAAACAAAGATGTCTGAAGTATTCAATAAAGACCACATATATACTATGCTTGAAAAACGCAACTTGCACAATCAGGCTTAAAAAATGCACATGAATCCCAGAAAAGTACTTAGTGAAGGCCATACACAAGCAAATTCACAAATACACAAAAACATCCAAAAGCGCAAGCTTTTCAGGAGAATCTCTGGTAAAGTTTGGATTATAGGGTTTTGGGGTATTCCTGGACGAGTAGGAGTCACTTTTCAAGCAAACAATTCTAAGCAATAAATGCTTTTTCTCAAGACAAGTATTGCAAATGCTGCTTCTAGATAATTAATCGCATTTACCAGGCAAATATTATCCATGCGAATTGAGCTACCAGAGCACCAAGTAATGGCTGAATAAGGCCTACTACACTTGAGTACAACCAAAAGATGCACTAAACACTAGCGGCTCTACTTACATAACAACGAAACAAATAGTTCTGAAGCACTAGAAAGACCACTTGTATACTATTTCTGAAAAGCACAATTAGCATAAGCACACTTAAAAATGCGTAGTTGTTGCCTCGTGACCGTGAAGGCGAACCAAAAAGCCAAAATACCAAAAGCAAAAAACCAAAAACACCAAAACCAAAAAAACCAAAAAAACCAAAACCAAAAAAAAACAAAAATACCAAAAAAACCAATTTTCCGGGACTCTTGGAGAAGCCTCATAGGGATTTCCTGAGAGTCCCGGAAATTTGTTTTTTTTGGTGTTTTTGGTTTTTTTGGTTTTGGTTTTTTTGTTTTTTTTGGTTTTGGTTTTTTTTGTTTTTTTTTGGTTTTGGTTTTTTGGTTTTTTTGGTTTTGGTAATTTTGGTTTTTCTACTGTCCCGTGTATGCGATTTTAGTTGTATTTTAGTCTACGCCCTAGGAAATACGCTATATTGCACACCGAGTTTGCTTGCAGTGCAGCTGGGTGACTTGAGACAAGGCGAAAAAGGGTAGGTCACTGGGGGGGGGGGGGTACCATATATATATATGTGTGTGTGTATAAATAACTAAATAACAAAATAAATAACCACATATATATATATATACATACAAACATAGAAAGAAAGAAAGAAAGGCTGATGCATAAGGTACCTAATTTCCCCCCAAGTTTCCCCCAATGAAGGAGTAGGCCCAAGGGCCTCCCAAAACTCGGTCATCGGGTTCAGGTCTGTGGGGGTTTCACCCGACCCTGAACCCTCAAACAACAAAACTGAGTAGGTTCGGGGAGCCCCACAAAAAATGGAAAACACTATGGCTTTATGTGGATTTTATAGGGGACCAGTGGAAATGCCACTGGAACGTTATCTTCAAACCTGCCCCTGTAAAGCAGACCAGGCCTGAACAGTTGCCTCAGCAGTGCTTGAGCTTGGGGTTTGGGGCTTGGGGTTTCGGGTGCAAGGCTGCGTGAACTTGACAACCTCGAAGACCGGCCTACTGGAAATCCTTCTGGCCGGTTGTGTTGAGGCTTCTATAAAAGGCGTCCAGACATTAGGGGTCGCTTTTGTGAGGGTTCCCTTGTTGAGGGGGACCCTACTATGAAGAGGGCCAGGTACTTTGGAAAGCTCACATACAGGACATGGTCTTACTGGGCTTACTGGGATTGGGGCGTTGGAGCCTCTATGTTCAGTGGCTTGCCGGCTTATATAGGGCTTCAGGCAACACAGAGTATCCCTCAGCCCGAAAGCCTGTCCCTGCCATTGTGTTAAACCCTAAACCTAGACCCTAAACCCTAAACCCTAACCCCTAACCCCTAAACCCTTCCCTCGTTCCCAGTCTCCGTATGCTTTGGTCTTCCTGTCTGAGATGGGAGCCTGGCTTGCCATTTTGGGAGTCATTTGGGGAGTGTGATGCGGAAAGGTTGAAAGGATTACGTAAATCCGAGGCAAGCTTCACTCTAGCACTTGAAGGTTTTGGCATTGCGGCCATCCCGCATGACATTGTGATACATGATCTCTACTTGAAGGTTCATGGGTAACTAGAAGTAGGGCCCTGCATATGGTAACTATCCTGGTAACCGTACTTGGGCTACCTGCAACCCTAAACCCTAAACCCTAAACCCTAAACCCTAAACCCCAAAACCCGAAACCCTGAACCCTAAGCAACCCTGCCCATGAAACCTTCAGGTAGATTCCAGCTTTGGGGTGTCGGGTTTGGCGTCTTGAACTCTCCCCAAGGATCCATGTACCTATACAGCATGTACTTGGGCCATCAGGGGGCTCCTTTTCTGGTAGCTTTAGGGCTCCAAGTATATACTATATAGGTACATGGATCCTTAGATAAAGCCTGAACCCCAAACCCTAAACCTAAACCCTAAACCCTAAGCCCTAAACCCTAAGCCAATGCTGAGAGTCTCCGACTGGGCTTCGGGCCATCGCGGAACTGTTGGCCTTCTGCTGGATCTGCTGCCGCTGCCTAGGGAAGCAACGGCACCCGAAGCAATTAAAACCCTAAACCCTAAACCCTAAACCCTAAACCCTAAACCCTAAAACCAACAGACATGGTCGACCCAAACCACTTAGCGACCCGACACCTTGAAGTGAACTATTGAGGAAACCCTCACATGCCTTTAGGAACCTAGGAGAATCCCGCAGCAACGACCCTGAACCCTAAACCCTGTATATGCAACAGGTTTCTAAAACTGGCCATTGGGCAAAGGGCTTATAGGATATTTAGGGTTTTGGCGTTTAGGGACTAAACCCTAAACCCTAAACCCTAAACCCTAAACCCTGAACACATCTGAAACCTGTAGAAAAAGCACCCAAAAAACCTCGCAAGTGGAGAAGCGAGGGCCAACTTGGGGTGCCGAGCTCCTGCAGTTCCTTCTTCATCCCCTGAAGACCTGGCAACTCATGGGTGTGCAGCTTTTGGCCGGGGAGGGGGGGGGGGTTTGGGTTTTTTTTTCACTCCTGCACAGCTGCAAAGCTGGGTTTGGGGTTTAGGGTTTGGGGTTTGGGGTGGCTTGGAGTTTAGGGTTTTTGGGGGTTCAGCTTCGTCAGAGTTCGCGCTCCCCCCCGCAGCAGGGTCTTTCAAGGCCACTTGTTCTCCAGAACACCTTGAAACCCCAAAGCCCCCGAAGCCCCCCAAAGCCCCCAAAGCCCCCAAAACCCTACAACCCCTTCTGCAGCTCTTTCTCCACACGTGCTGCATGGGCTTGGCGCAGTGATAAACGACCTTGGCCGGCGGGACCACTAGACCCCAGTCATACGGGCCGCATTACCTATGCGCACACACACATACATATACATAGAGATATTATATATATAGAGAGAGATATATGCATATGCATTCTTTCTGTCTTGATACCAATTAAAGAATACATGAATATATCTATACCTATATCTATATATCTATATATGTATATATATATATACATCCCTAAACCCTAAAATTATAAACCCTAAAACCCCTTTTTTTTGCTGCAGGCCACGGTTCACAGTAGCCCGGTTCCAGCCTAAGCCCTAAACCCTCAACCCTACACGCGGTTTTGGGGGTGTCAAAGGCTCATGGCAACCAGCAAGTCGACTGGAGGCCTTGTGTCCTGAACCCTAGTGCTTTCGAACCTCCAGGAGGTCCCTAAACCCCGAAGGAATTAGGGTTTAAGGGTCTAGGGTTCAGGGTTTCGAGCTGAGGTTCGATTTCGGTGTCGAACCCGACGACCCCAACCCTATAAACCCTAAGGCATAAAACCCTTGATCCTCCTTAAACCCTAAACTCTAAACCCTAAGACCCTCTTGTTACTACACCCACCCAGAGACTCCAAAAAACCCTTAACTAAGGAATATACCCTTAATTAAATCATATTAGGGTTTCTGTTCTACTTTGAGGTATATTCCTTAATTAAGGAATATACCTTAAACCATATTTGGGCTTCTATTGCACTTTAAGGGATCTTCCGTAATTAAGGGGGGTTTTGGAGCTTCTGGACCCAAGACTGAACTAAGGACCCCGCCCCTCTGGCATTAGGTCCCTGGAAGCTCACGGAGAAGGTCCTGGACTCATCGCGTGCGGTTTCGGGTTTAGGGGTTTAGGGTTTAGGGCTAGGGTTTAGGGTTTAGGGTTTCGGGTTTAGGGTTTCGGGTTCAGGGCGCTGCGCGCGCTCGCACAAGGCAGGGTTGTGACGGCTTTGGTTGAAAGGGTTTAGGGCCAGGGTTCAGGTTTCGACTCTCACGCTGGCACGGCTTCGGCTCGTATCGCGGTTTGGGGTTTAGGGCCCTAAACCCTTTAACAGCCTTTTTACGGCTAGGACTGCTGCACTGCCTGCCTGGGCCTAAAGCCTAAACCCTCAACCCTAAACCCTAAACCGTGATGTAGGGAGCATGGAGGTTTGGGCCTGGAACACCTTAAGACTTCAGGTCGTTCCGGAGCCCTGAACTTCTTTAGGTTTCAAAAGGGCCTGAAGTCCCTCCCCTAAACCCTAAACCCTAAACCCTAAACCCTAAACCCTAAACCCTAAATCCCAAACCCTGAAGCCTAAACCCTACACCGAGAGCTTTTGCGAATGAGCCATGGTTTGGGCTGCGGATGACAAGATTTCGAGCTCGAGACGCAAGGAGTCCAGGGGTTCCTAGGGGACATCTCCTTAAGGGGACCCAAATGAACCAAATGAACCCTAAACCCTAAACCCTAAACCCTAAACCCTAAACCCAAATGAACCAAATGAGCCCTAAACGCCTTTGGGGTTCATACTATATACCTAATAGGGATTGTAGTAGTACAGGGTATATGACCCCAATTTGAGGGTTCTGGTTCATGTACTATTAACAGGAATTATAGTAGTATAAGGTATAGGACTCCAATGTTAGGGTTACGGCTCAGATACCTTTTAAAAGGATTCTAGGTAGTATAGGGTATACGACCCCCCAATTTCAGGGTTCCTTTGGTCCCCAAAAGGCTGGGGACACCTCCAGCTGAAGCGCAGCTCGCTCGACGACCACGGCCGCGTCCTGTTTAGGGTTTCGGGTTTAGGGTTTAGGCTTGGCATGTATTTTGAGATGTTCCCCATTATACTAACAGTTCCTTAATGGGGATTAGACTAGGGGGTAGGTAATATGATCCCGACGAAGAACTGTTAGCATAAGGGGGACATCCCATCTTGAACAAAATCCTCTTCAATCCGGCAAAAGGAAAATTTCAAACATCCCAAGGGACGTCACTGTAGCCAGAAACCGAACGTGTCTAAGGCAACATCACCTTCGACATTGTCTATACAACCAGCACAATAAAACCAAGTGCGTACGTGGACCAATTAGAACTGTACTTATAACCCACTTTAAGCCCCCTAAGTGCCCTAATATGGTTATATGTACAGTTATAAGTACAGCCATCATCGGTTAACAAGTACCATGAACCTCCAAGTACGCCGCTCAGTGGAAATCCGGAACTCGACGCTCCGAAATTCTCCAACTCAACAAGTACCCGTCATCTACTATTTGCTTAAGAACACCCAATGAAATGAACACATTCTTCCTTAAACGGCCTTTTTGGGAATGATTGTCTTTGAGATGTCTTGGGGAGGTTCTTAAGCAAGCAGTGATAATTCTCGCACAGCCAAACCTCAGCCCCGAGCCCTGAACGTAACGAAATGCACAGGCTGGCTGGCGACTGAACAACAAGCGAAGCAACGTCAACGTCCTCTTCGCCATCTGCCTGCAGCCACATGCCATGAACGACACTCCGCAATTGCAGGTAAAGTGCTCAAATTGAAAAAGTGTTCTATACCCACAGGAACGGCCAGGACAGAGGAGAAGATCTTTCGCAAGACTGCTGCTGTCGTAATGCGAACCAGTCAGAGAGTTTATGTAACCGAACAACCGCCAAGTCGCAGCAAAGTAGTTGGTTGGGATGTTCCCCCTTCTACTAACAGCTCCTTCATGGGGATTCTAGTACCCCCATTATAATCCCTAGTAAGAACTGTTAGGATAAGGGGGAACGTCCCAAGTAGTTAGTGTGGTTGGGCGGAGGCAGATGACAAAGCAGCCAGAAGCACTATCCAGAGAAGGATTTGAGAGGCTGTGTGGCCTGGCAAGGACAATGCTCTAAGAAACATTCAACAGAGCCCTTGGGCACCAGAAAACGTGAGCTGCGGCACTAAGGTCACAGCCTCTAGTGTTGAGAAATGACGCCATTCTGCTCTCCCCCCAGTGCGCCTAACAACAAGAACATCCAGCCATTTCTGCCAAGAAGGTTTAACCTTCTCGGGATGTTGTCCGTGGACGTCATCATGCTTGGGTCATGGGTGCTCTCCTCCCAGAACGGATTAGACCATGGACGCCATCATGGTTGGACCATGGCAGTGCAGAAAACATGTAGACCATGGACGTCATCAAGCTTGGGCCATCGACTCTCTTTGCTCAGAACAGATTAGACCATGGACGCCGCCATGGATGCTCTCTTCCCAGAACCGATTATAGACCATGGCATCATCATGGTTGCGCCATGGATGCTCTCTTCTAACCATGGTGAAGAAACGTGATATTTGGACCCGGGGCTGGGCAGAAGCGGATGCAAGCAAAAGGGTCCTTAGTTTCCCACACGACGAAAGTGTGAAGCAGTGCAGAAAACCCCCCACAAATACCAGTGTAGTTTACGGATGCCTCAAAAAACACTTGATTTATTAACCAAAAAAACACGGGGATAAGGTAATGGCCGGAAGCAAGGGAGCAGTGATATTTGCGGGGGATTTTGAACCAGGTAAAGCAGAACTTTGCAAAAAGTGTGGGTTCCTTATGGGCCCGCCTAGCCCTAAACCCTAAACCCTAAACCCTGAACACTGCCTCAGCGTGCTTCTGCTTGGCGCGCGCGAGCGACGCGACAAGGCAAGCCTCGACAGGTCGTGGAACTTGTGAACCCCTAAACCCTAAACCCTAAACCCTAAACCCTAAACCCTAAACCCTAAACCCTAAACCCTAAACCCTACACCTGGCCCCGAAGTACAGGGTTTTTATCGGGTTTTGGGGGTTTAGGGTTGTTGTGGGGTCTATCGGGTTTTGTTGTTTAGGCTTTTACCGTTGAGGGCTTTGGGGTTTAGGGTTTTGGGCTTTTTAGGGTCTAGGGGTTCGGGGTTTGGGGCTTAGGGCTTGGGATGTTTTAGGGTTTCGGGTTTTTGGGTTGAGGGCTTAATCAGGGTTTGCCTATGTATTGTCTGGTTTTGTTTCGAAAGCATGTTCAAGCCACGATTAAGTCCTCGGATCACGCCATCCATCCATGCATCATCCATCACGTCGTCCGACCGTGCATCATAATTTCAAAGATGAATTTGGTATGTCTGCAATGAATAATGGTACATTTTAATCATTAAGTGATTATGGGTCAAAATTAAAATTAATAATATATTTATATATGTATATATATATATAGATATATCACATGATATTGTATTTATTCACGATAGCGAAGAACCCTCTCGAAGACCACCTCCGCCGAAAAACTCGTTACCACGCCTTCGGGACATTGCCCTAAACCCAAAACCCTGAACATAGACGAACCCTGAACCCTAAACCCCATATTCCTAAACACCCTAAACCCCATGTTCCTCATTTAAGGGGTAGACTCTTAACCCTAAACCCTTAACCCCTAAACCCCTAAACCCCGCCTACACCCCTAAACCCCTAAACCCCTAAACCCCTAAACCCTAAACCTTAAATCCCTAAACCCTATGATCCCTAAACCCTAAACCCCAAATCCCTAAACCCTAAATCCCTAAATCCATAAACCCCAAACCCCTAAATTCCTAACTCTAAACCCTAAATCCCCTAATCCCTAATCCCGAAACTCTCGGGCACGGGGCCATCGGCCCTCGGAGATTCTCGGACGCCGCTGATGGAGACGGTCCAGCCTCGGAAATCAGACCCTTGGAGCCCTTTTAGGTTTTAGGGTTTAGGGGTTTAGGGTTTGGGGTTTAGGGGTGTAGGGTTCAGGGTGTAGGGTTCAGGGTCTAGGGTTCAGGGTTTAGTGTGTAGGGGTTTAGGTTTAGGGGTTTATGGTTCAGGGGTTTAGGGGTTTAGGGGTTAGGGGTTTAGGGCTTTAGGGTTTAGGCCAAAGGGCACCCCTTAAACAATGGCTTCATCGCTCGCACTCAAACAAGCCAGGGGAGGAATACAGCAGTCATGCGTTCAGCAGAGGGGCCCCAATTGGGCCTGCTTTGGGTCTAAGAGTCTAGGGTTTGGGGATTGAGGGTTTTGGGTTTATAGGGCAAGGCACGTCAGCAATGAAGGTTCAATACCAAGAACTGGAACGATAACGATGACCATAGTAGTAGTGATAGCAGTACCAAATTTAGCAAAGTGCATTCATACACCGAATGCTCATAAGATAAAGAAATGCACCAAGTCATGTTCGTAGCATCAACTCCCGTTGGGTAGGCTGATAACATACAATCGGTCTGTGTTTCCATACAACCATGAAGGACAGACAGAATGAATCAACTTACACAAATCACAAACATGAATAACACGCACACTAATGCATGTTGCAGAAACACAAGCAACATGAGTTGACATCAACGATCATGTGCAATGTATGGCACACAAAGCATGATCTACAACATACTCTTCGTATTTAAAGCATATAAGCATGTTAATCCAATAGAATATAACAAAAAAACGATGCATTAAGATCATCTACAGAAGGATTCCTTGCGTTCTTCCCTTTTGAGCTTAATGAATCCATCGCAAAGCTGAGGCTTTGGGCCTACATGGAGTTAGGGTTAAGAGTAGCCCTGTACCCTTAAGAAAAGGTGCCCTAAACCCTAAACCCTAAACCCTAAACCCTAAACCCTAAACCCTAAACCCTAAACCCAGGTGCACACACAGAGACACACCCCGACATTTGACTCCTCCTGTTTTGAAGGGTATAGATTGGGATGTTCCCCCTTATACTGGCAGTCCTTAATGGGACTAAAATGGGGGGGGCGGGGTACTCTTATCCCTAGGACTGTTAGTAGCAGAAGGGGGAACATCCCAAGGTATACAAGACACTCTAGCTCCATCGTTTGATCGCGCTCGCTCTCGGACAAGCCATGTCAGACACATAAGATCCTTCTCGCTGTTGGCTTCTCTTCTTGCTATAGGGGCCTTAATGATCAGAATAGGGTTTTGGGGGTTATATGGTAAAACTATAACGGGGCCATTAAGAGGATGCTGTTAGTCATGGTTCCGACCCCAACATTACAACTCTGCCATGAACTCAGTTCTGTCATCAGAGCTTGCGGGCCTGGGTGAGGAAAGCTCTTCTGGATAGCGGAAGGCAGTCTCATGCCTCCAGTAGTCCAGCAACATGCGCAGCAGGCGCGGCATATCCGGCTGAGGAACCCACCCTGTCAGTTGTTGAACTCGGCTGATATCTGCCATGACAATGCGCTCGTCATATGCCCGGAGGCGTGACACGTCCATCTCCAAGCGGAGGGCAGAAGGACCATCCGACTGATTCTCTGGTCTCCATGAAGGGCTGAGCAGAACCAGCTCATTCAACAGCTGCTGCATGCTGTATGAAACCTTGGTCGCCCAGGAACTATCTTTATAATACGGCAACCCTATATAAGGGTTTACGACAATAAGGGACCTCGAATTTAGGCCCCCAAATAAAGGAATTTCCCTTATAATAAGGACCCCAACAAGGTACCCCTAATTTCGGAAACCCTAAACTAACCCTAAACCCGAAACCCTAAACCCCAAACCCGAAACCCCCCCCCCATAACCCTAATTTTCGAAACCCCCATTTTGAACCCCAAAAAGGGCACAACTACGGGTTTAGGGTTTAGGGTTTAGGGTCTAGGGTCTAGGGTCTAGGGTCTAGGGTTTAGGGTTTAGGGTTTAGGGTTTAGGGTTTAGGGCGACCAAGAAACATTCGAACCAAGGTTCACCACCGTGGCGCTTGGAGCCACTTCCGCCAGGCACACCACCACCTCGGCTGGCACTTGTTTGCACCCTAAACCCTAAACCCTAAACCCTAAACCCTAAACCCTAAACCCTAAACCCTAAACCCTAAACCCTAAACCCTAAATCTAAACCCAAGAAGGGAAACGAAGAACAAAAAGCTCCAAGGGCCTCCCTAGCCACAGGTGCGGAGTCCACGATGTCCGTGATGTCGCGTCGGGTCGACAAGTCCCCATGGCGCAGCACCTGTACTTCCCTTGGAACCCTATGCTCCCTGCCCTAAACCCTAAACCCTAAACCCGCCTTTCATCCAACACAAAAAAGCAAAGATTCTTTGAGGAGACAGCCCTAAGCCCTAAACCCTTTTGAGCAACGGACTTTGGAGCTGTCGGTGCACATGCAACCCTAAACCCTAAGCCCTAAACCCTAAACCTTAAACCCCTAAACCCTATAAACCCTAAACCCGAAACCCTAAACCTCAAACCCAGGGCACAGGAGGAGAAAGGAGGCCCCTCTCCACCATCGCGACCTGCCTGGCAAAGTCGTGCAAGGCAAGCGCCTCCACACCTCGTGGTGCCAGATGGATGAAGAATCCTTGGTAGCCGGTTTAGGGTTTAGGGTTTAGGGTTTATCAGTGTTTATAAAGGTTTATATAAAAGGGCAGATGGACAAGGAATCCTTGGTAGCCCTATAGGGTTTAGGGTTTACAACGGTTTATATTCAAAAACAGGGCAACGGACAAAGAATCCTTGGTAGCATCCGTATTGTAATCAGGATTTATAAGGATTACAAGGGGTTTTAAACCCTAAACCCTAAACCCTAAACCCTAAACCCTTGGGTTTTTAGGGTTTATAGGGTCCATGGCGTTTATAGGGAGGGTAGGTTGGATACTGTTCTTAGGGAACCACAGAACCCCCAAAAAAGGGGTTTAGGGTTTAGGGTTTAAGGTGTTGTAGTCGGGGTTGGGAAGGGTTTAGGGCTCATAGGCATTGGGGTGGGGTGGGTTTTTGTTCTTAGGGTACCCTCGAATGCCCAAAAAGCAGGGGCAAAAAGGCACCACTGCACTCCCTAAACCCTAAACCCTAAACCCTAAACCCTAAACCCTAAACCCTATAAACCCTAAACCATAAACTACCAAGAATCGCGGCACTATGACGTGAAGGCCGTGGGCGCGGGCATACGACAAAGCAAGCAGCTCACTGGCTGCCTTACTGACCTGGGGCATAGTTTAGGGTTTAGGGTTTAGGGTTTAGAGTTTGGGGTTTAGGGTTTAGGTTTCTGCAGCACCATCTCCGAAGAGCGAACCCCAGGTTTGGGGACCCTATTTTTTTAAATATTGTGGCTTCATAAGGATACTACTACGGGATTCAGGGGGCAAGAAAATATAAAAAAAAAAAACAGATGTTCAAACATCCCCCTGTGACACCGTAGGGCGACACTGGCTTCATAGCGGCCTCTTCAGGAACAGGCCCATCCCAGTCCTCTGTCGAAGCGCCGTAAACGGTAGAAGAACCTGCCTGAGTTGTGCTGTAACTCCTTGGAAGATTATTTATGAATAGGTTCCCTTAAAAGGAAAGAAGGGATGAACAATTATCTCAAAGCACAACCCAGCTGCAATCACCACCCGACTGCTCTTCATGTTCAGTTGACGCGCTGCCTCCAGAATGTGGAGCGTGCTCATCATGTTTGTGGACAGGGTCTCGGCAGGTTGATCAAAAGACAGGCTGTTGAAGGCTTGGGCCGCGAAATGAAAGATGTAGTCTGGCTTCACCTTCTCCATCAACCTCAACACCCGCCACGGGTCTGTCAGCTCAGCAGTTAAAATCTCAATCTTGGCTTGGAAGGTCGCCAGGTTTCGGATGTTGCTGCGCGGCCTCACGACACCTGAGTAGCCCAGTAACCATACTAATAACAAGACCACCCATCTTTTGGGGGTGGTTTCTTAAATAAGGGAACCCAGAACCAACAAAAATAAGGGCACCCTTTTTTGGGTAGTTTCTTTATAAGGGAACCCAGAACCCCCCCCAAAAAAACTGTAAAGGGTACCCCTGGGCTACCACGACACCGAAGACTTTGTAGCCGCGCTCGAGCAAGGCCTCGGCAACATGGCTTCCCAGCATCCCAGTGATTCCCGTGACCAGCGCGTTTTTCCCGCTGCCGTGCCTCAGATGGCCACTAAAAATGCCTCTGAAAAATGTTCCGGAAGATATGATTGTCTTAAACTTAGGGTTTAGGGTTTAGGGTTTAGGGTTTAGGGTTTAGGGTTTAGGGTTTAGGGTTTAGGGCAAAGTGTAAAATGTCCCAAGGGCCTAGATGCAGAGTGTGGCAAGGAGACCACGGCTCAAAGTGGGTCTTGCGCGCCGCGCTGAGCGTGACGAGGCTGACAAGCAGCCACCGATGCCATCTCCCAGCCATGTCTACAGCCCCTCCAGTCTGGGATGTACCACCTCTAAGCACGGAAGCACTATTTGAGAGCCAAAATGGCTACGAAGGCTTTTGGGATTTGAGGTTGGGCTTGGGTTGTGAGAGCAGCTCCACAAACTGCCTGCAAGCCGCAGAAGTCATGCTTGGATCGTTAAGTCTCGAAGCTTCAGCGCTTCAGCCACAGCAATTCCTACGTCCTGAAGGGGGCAGGCATGTTTTCGCCCAAATCCCAGAGGGGGGAGGGACCCAGAAGAAAAGCCGTGAGCCGAAGACTCTAGTGAGCCCGAAACCACCAACTTGGAAGCTCTAGGGTTTAGGATTTAGGGTTTAGGAAGCCTACTTAGTATCCCCACAACCCAGCCTTACTATCCCTACTTATTGGGCTGTTCCCCCTTTTCTGAACAGCCCTTAAACAGGCAACAGGGCTCAAGAGTGTACTAGGATCCCTCTTAGGGAGCTGTTCGTATAAGGGGGAACATCCCAACCTACTCACTCAGTCAAAAGAGCCTCCCTTAGTTGCTGAGTTCATAAGCCCCCCAAAAAAAGTGTACACTTTCAGCTCTATAGGAGATTAGAGTACCCCAAAAAGGTGAAAAGTGTGCCCATTCAGCTACTGAGCTTCCAAGAACACGCCTGAACTCAGGCATTCGCCTCCTTCAGCGCTGACTGGATCTCGCTCAAAAGCCCCGGCAGGCCCTCCTGGCAGTGTTGTGGGATTTCAACTTACTTCTCCAATAATCGAAGGAGGAACAAATGGCTAAACACTATCTTAATTCTTACTAAGTACGGAGACCCAAAAAGTTTCAAGTTCACACAGCCCCACATACGCTAAATTGCTCAAGACCCATTCCTGCTCCTCCCCCCACCCCCCCCCCCCACCCCCGTCCCATTTCCGGACAAACAAGCTTTCGCCTCGGCAGCGAAGCATCCCAGCTCCAACCTCAGGAATCAGGAGTTCCTTGAAGGTGACTAACCCTAACCCTTAAGACAAAAAGAACATACTTAACTAATCCTGAACCCTAAACCCTAAACCCTAAACCCTAAACCCTAAACCCTAAACCCTAAACCCTAAACACTGAACCCTAATGAGCTTGCCCGGGCCATCTCAGGACCGTTTGGGGGAGGTTGTTCAGGGCCCAGGGTCTCGGAACTAGGGTTTCGCGTTTAGGGTTTAGGGTTTAGGGTTTAGGGTTTAGGGTTTAGGGTTTAGGGTTTAGGGTTTAGGGTTTAGGGTTTAGGGCTTGTAAACAGTTTTTTTGTCGTCGTGGCTGCCACGGTAACCGGGCCTGCGAATCTAAGCTCACTATAGTTCTTAGTAGGGGATTTTTCGGGAGTTAGCTACGGGCACCTTTCATCCCCCTACAGAACCTTTCAGGGATTGTACAGGGCAAGACTTCCTACTGAGAACCAATAAGCATAAGCCTTTCTGTGCTACACCTCTAGTTCATTGTTGAGATCATATAAAAATTTAAACTTATTTCCTTACTGGGTTTAAGTAGCCTTAAGATTGCAAAATGTTACCCAACTATGGCAAAGACCTTGGCACCTGCCCAGTCCCATATAGCGCCATCTCTGTAACATCCCAGGATGGGCTATTAGGGCTGATAACCCTCATAATGGACCCTATAAAGGCCCCCTTATCAAGGGATTATAGCTTGGGATGTTCCCCCTTATACTAACAGCCCTTGATAGGGATGATTGTACTCCCTGTTCTAATGCCGATTTAGGACAGATAGTATAAAGTAGAAGGGGGAACATCCCAAGATTACAGGGTAGATAACCCGTCCTGCGCTGGCGAACAGGAGTCTGCGTTTACTGCAGGGGTTTAAGGGTCGAGTCTTGTTCCCCTCTCAAATCCAAAACCCAAAACCCAAAACCCTAAACCCTAAACCCTAAGCCCTAAACCCTAAAC
>CAJNDS010000591.1:485700-613200 GCA_905221605.1 Symbiodinium natans | reverse complement strand
CCCCCCCCCCTCCCCCCCCTCCCCCCCCCCCCCCCCTCCCCCCCCCCCCTTTCCCCCCCCCCCCCCCCCCCCCCCTCCCACCCAATCTCACCAAAAAAAGCTGGGACTTTTTAAGGATGCGAAGGGGTTTTGGGGTGGCATTTGCACGACTTCCGGATTCAAGTGCGGCGTAACGCTTGGGTGGAGGGCTAAACCCAAAGCTCTAAACCAACCCTAAGCCCTAAACCAAAGGTGTAGGTTGGGATGTCCCCCTTGTATTGAGTTTTTTTTTGCGGACTGTTACTATAGACCCGAAACCCTAAACCCTAAACAGTAAAGCCCTACTGTAAACCCCGAAACCCTAAACCCTAAAGGGAACATCCCCTTGGTGAGCCCCTGTAGCCCATCCGGGGCCTTTTCGCAAATATGGTGTTCTCACTGCTGAGCAGGAGATGATACCTTTCAGAGTTTAGGGTTTCGGGTTTAGGGAGGGTTTAGGGTTTAGGGTTTAGGGTTTAGGGTTTAGGTTTAGGGTTTAGGGTTTAGGGGTTTTTTCCCCACCCGACTAGCCAGCAGCAATGCGGGGTCATCGTTACGGCAATTGGAGAAGCCCAGGGGCTTCAAGGTAGGACATGTTAGGGTATATTCAGTGGGGAGGAGGGATCCCATTGCGGAGAAGACGCCACCCAAAGAAGTTCACTTCCTTGGCTCCCTCCACTCGTTGGGCAACAGTTGGGGCCTGGATTTCCACAACCAGCGTTTGATCCTCCTCGATTGCTTCCATCAGGTCCTTCATTGGCTGCGCCATCAGCGACCTTGAAGTCGCCCCAGTTGAATAAGGTGAGGGTGATCTCCAAGGCAGTCTCGAAACCCGCAACACCTGCGGAATCCGAGGTAGAGTCGACCCCATAGACTGACGTAAGCATAACGGACGTGTTGAACGTAGCTGAGGACTGCAATAGGCCCCAAAAGGCACATGGCAACCCCCTCTGCGTCATATCGTGTGCAGATGGATCGAGCATGGTTGTTTAGCCCAGCAAGCACAATCCCAGTGTCTGTCCCCATTGCGAATTGGGTTGCACAATGGCCAACGAGGCGACTGTAACTCGGGGTATGTGAGGCGCACTTCGTAGGAAGCATTCCCAATGAAGAGGTCAGACCGTAGCCAGCCTGTTGCATCCTGGATGATAATTGCGAGATCGCATCCTCCCCTGTTTGCAGCAAGCTCCAATTGCCAGGCCTCAATGCAGCCGATACCCTGTCTTCTGTCTCGCGGGAGTTCATCAAATTCCATACGTACGCTTGCGATGCGACAACAAACTCCTCCAAATCCTTATGCGCGCAAGCACCTGTAATACACACAAGAGTGTGCACTGACGGAAGTGCTCACAGCCGTCAGACCATTTCAATCTCAAGTCGGGTCTTGAGCCAGAATGGCTACTAGGGTTTAGGGTTTAGGGTTACCTTGCAGGGTCCGGCGCGTTCTGATGCAAGAAGGCATCGCTGATGCGCGCACTGCGGCAAGCCTCATGGAATGATTGGCTGCGCCGTCAGCACCTCCCTGAAGTCGCCCCAGTTGAATAAGGCGAGGGACATCTCCAAGTCTCGAATCGAAACCCGCAACACCTGCGGAATCCGAGGTAGAGTCGACCCCATAGACTGACATAAGCATAACGGACGTGTTGAACGTAGCTGAGGACTGCAATAGGCCCCAAAAGGCACATGGCAACCCCCTCTGCGTCATGTCGTGTCCAGATGGATCGAGCATGGTTGTTTAGCCCAGCAAGCACAATCCCAGTGTCTGTCCCCATTGCGAATTGGGTTGCGCAATGGCCAACGAGGCGACTGTAACTCGGGGTATGTGAAGCGCACTTCGTAGGAAGCATTCCCAATGAAGAGGTCAGACCGTAGCCAGCCTGTTGCATCCTGGATGATAATTGCGAGATCGCATCCTCCCCTGTTTGCAGCAAGCTCCAATTGCCAGGCCTCAATGCAGCCGATACCCTGTCTTCTGTCTCGCGGGAGTTCATCAAATTCCATACGTACGCTTGCGATGCGACAACAAACTCCTCCAAATCCTTATGCGCGCAAGCACCTGTAATACACACAAGAGTGTGCACTGACGGAAGTGCTCACAGCCGTCAGACCATTTCAATCTCAAGTCGGGTCTTGAGCCAGAATGGCTACTAGGGTTTAGGGTTTAGGGTTACCTTGCAGGGTCCGGCGCGTTCTGATGCAAGAAGGCATCGCTGATGCGCGCACTGCGGCAAGCCTCATGGAATGATTGGCTGCGCCGTCAGCACCTCCCTGAAGTCGCCCCAGTTGAATAAGGCGAGGGACATCTCCAAGTCTCGAATCGAAACCCGCAACATCTGCGGAATCCGAGGTAGAGTCGACCCCATAGACTGACATAAGCATAACGGACGTATTGAATGTAGCTGAGGACTGCAATAGGCCCCAACAGGCACATGGCAGCCCCCTCTGCGTCATGTCGTGTCCAGATGGATCGAGCATGGTTGTTTAGCCCAGCAAGCACAATCCCAGTGTCTGTCCCCATTGCGAGTTGGGTTGTACAATGGCCAACGAGGCGATTGTAACTCGGGGTATGTGAGGCGCACTTCGTAGGACGCATTCCCAATGAAGAGGTCAGACCATAGCCAGCCTGTTGCATCCTGGAGGATAATTGCGAGATCGCATCCTCCCCTGTTTGCAGCAAGCTCCAATTGCCAGGCCTCAATGCAGCCGATACCCTGTCTTCTGTCTCGCGGAGTTCATCAAATTCCATATGTACGCTTGTGATGTGACAACAAACTCCTTCAAATCCATATGCGCGCAAGCACCTGTAATACACGCAAGAGTGTGCACTGACGGAAGTGCTCAAAGCCGTCAGACCACTTCAATCTCAAGTCGGGTCGCTTGAGCCAAAATGGCTACTAGGGTTTAGGGTTTAGGGTTACCTGGATTACCTTGCAGGGTCCGGCGCGTTCTGACGCAAGAAGGCATCGCTGATGCGCGCACTGCAGCAAGCGCTCATGGAATTCTGCCTTCGCCGACTTCTTCAGGCCTATTCTAACCGACGATGGCTCTCCTCAGAATACTTGAAAAACGGGGGCGTATGCACTTTACGCGATCAGTCGGTGCTTCTGCTCTTCAAACCCTAAATCCTGGACCCGAAACCCTTGCCATCGGGGGCAGTATGGGCTCAATGAGTTACCTTTAGGGATCAGAGGATTGCCCCCGCTGGGAACGCTCCGGAACCCGCTCCGAAACCCGCTCCGGTACCCAAGGGCTGGAGACCCCATCGCTTCGCTGTTGGGGAAAAACACCACAAATCTCGCATAGACCGGGCTTTTGGGAAGTACAAAGGTTAACAAAGAAACACATACCGCGGGCCATGGACAGCTTAGCAGACTGCTTGCAAGGAAGACTTAGCATGCATCGCTGTTACACTTGTATACCGCCAGGCCAAGCCATCGTATGGGGGAAAAAGGGGTTTCCAGCCCTTGGCCCGTGGAACCTGCGAAGCCGCTCCAGAACCCGCTCCAGAACCCGCTCTGCAACCCGCTTCGGAACCACTCCGGAAGCTGCTCCGGAACCCGCTCCGAAACCCGCTCCAGTACCCAAGGGCTGGAGACCCGATCGCTTCGCTGTTGGGGAAAAGCATCAACATAAAAAGTCAAACATGTACTACTATAAGCATACTAGAACAACGCAATATGACAGTACAATATACGAATAATGGTAATAACAATAATAAAATACCATTATATGAAAGTCTATTACAGAATAATAAGATATTATAATTGCCCGAAACATGCCCCAAACAAAACCTGAACCAAAATCTCCCGATGTGAGAGGCTGGTCTTCTCTAGCCACCCAAGATCGGTCATGCTAGAAAAAAAAGGCACCACTAACTTCCTTGGCAGCCCAAGCGGCTGTATTCACAAAAACTGTGCCCCCTTTTGGCGGGTGTTGTTAGGTTTCTAAAGGAACCACAAGCCCCTTAGACCTTAAACCCTAAACCCTAAACGCGCAATCAGGGCCATCGAACAGCTCAAACATAAGGGGCTGGTTTGGACCACTGAGGCGCCAGGGGGGGGGGTATAAACCCTAAACACGAGCACCAAACCCTAAGCTCTGTCAGGTAAATTTGGTGGTTTCCGAATTAGGGGTGCCTTACTGGGGTCTTGAATATACGGGGATTCTACTATTTGGATCTTTATTGGGGGTCCCCTATTTTCGTAAACCCCTAAATCTGCCCGTGCGTCTCTCCATCCCTGGGCTCCAACTGTACTGCCTTGAAGACGAAATGAACCCTAAAATTGGGGTCATATACCCTATACTACAAGAACTCCTGTTAAGGTCTCGGAACCAGAAACCCTTACGACCATACCCCTATTTTCGCAGCTATAATTCCTGTTAAGGTATCTGAACCATAAACCCTTACTACTCTACCCCTATGTTCGTAAACCCCCACTGAGCTGTGCAGTCGTGGCTCCCACGTCCGTAGCGCGGTGGAAAGCACGTGGAATCGAACAGCCTGAGCCCCAGAAGCCGAAGCGACCAGGCCCAGTTACGTTTAGAGCTTGGGGCTTCGGGCTGCTTAGGGTTTAGAGTTTCGGGTTTCGGGTTTAGGGTTTCGGGTTCAGAGTTTAGGGTCTAGGGTGGTGACATGTTGCGGCTCCGTCGAGTTTTGCTTGGGCCCGGACTCCAGCTGCACAACGCTCGGGGCTAGGGCTTTAGGGCTTGTAGGGGTACCCCCATGGTACCTTTTATACACCAACCCCCTTCCCGCCAAAATACGGTATTTCTTAATTCTAGGAGCCCCAAAGGGGGCCCCCTATTTTCGGAAACCTCCCAGATCGCATAGAAGAACCGGCAGACCCTTCGAACAGGGAGCGCCCAAGGCAACTCAAGCTGAACCTCTTGGGTAACCCGCAGCGTATGTATACTACAAGCATGTCTATCCCCAAGTGGCAGGTTCTTAGTGCCCTAATTTCCTCATTCCCTAAAAAGAACCAGGGGGTTATCCGCAATCGCTAGGCCCTAGGACGGAAACCCTACACCCTTCGGTGAAAGTACGGCCGCGCGACGGATGAGTAGGCGCGAGGATGCTGGCGAAGCCAGGTGCCACCTAAGTTCGGGTTCAAGGGGGGGCGGAGGGTTCCGGCTTAAGAGGGTTGTGGGCTTTGAGTAGCAAGTTGGAGGTTTTTAGGCTGTTCAGGTTTTAGGGTTAACAGTTGGATCCCTTTTACACGCAATTACAAGTGCCACCACCGGAAATTTGAGTTTGGGGATTTATGGGGATCCAAAGCATGATTGCACTCGGTGCTAGCAGCAAGGACTCGCGATACAAAGTCGTGGCCAGCTTGCGAAACAAGCCATAGCCACTAAACAGCAAAAAACTAAAAGGGTGGGGTTCAGGGTTTAGGGATAGGGTTTAGGGTTCTATAGCCATGATAAGGCAAGTGTTTTTTCAATCAAAAAGCCCGGCGGGCTGCGATCGATGCTCATCACCTTTTCTTGGGGGTACTCTACAGAATTCCGGCCTAAACCTCGACAGTTCAATGACCCCATACCCTAAGCCCGACACCCTGGAGCTTGAACAAAAAAGCCCACTACACCACCCCCCCCCCCTCCCCCAAACCCTACCCTAAACGCTAACCCCAAGAGAAGGAAGCTGTGCTGAAGGATTAGGCTCCGGTTTTAGGTCTTTTGGCCCACCTAGCAGACCCAGGGATTAGGGTCTTTTTTCACGTGGTCCAGACCTTGAGGAGGACCTTTTTGCAACACCCCTAATTGAATCCATTAGGGGCCTCGAACCCTGCACCCCTCTTTGAACCCTTAACCCTAAGCCCTAAAGCCCAAACTCGAAATAACCCTAAACCCTGGAAACCCTAAACCCTAAACCCTAAGCCCTCTCTTTGTGCGAGGGAAGCTTCAACATTAGGGTGGCGTCGGTCTGCACGAGGACAACGCAGGAGCCGCCCTCGAACAAGCCCAGGCGCGCGGGGGCATGTCCCAGACACCTGAGACCAAACCTTCAGCTTGTAGAAACCCTATATAAACCCTATACAAACCCTTTGTAAACCCTATAAAAACCCTATATACGCCTCTATAAACCCTGTCCAAACCCTAAACCCCTTTTTTTTAGGGAGGGACTGCAGTGCGATTTGCCCTAAAACCGAAAAGACCCTAAGCCCGAAACCCTAAACCCCTAAAACCCTAACCCTAAGCGCAGAGACCCTAAAAACCCAGCCTTTGAAGGCTTTAGGAGGCTTCCAGGATGTTAAAGTCCAGGGGTTTGAGATGAGTCCGGCGCAGAAAAAAACAATAACAACCTAAACCCAAGCCACAAGGGCCGAAACGAACCACCGTCTTCCCTGCTCACGCAACAGCCAACCCTTTACCTCTATTCCTTTCAGGGTTTAGGGTTAAAGGGTTTAGGGTTACAGGGTAGGCCATGGTCTTTCCTTTCGAAGTTTAGTGTTCAGGGCTTCGGTGGGAATGGTTCCTCTCATCGACAGCTTCCTTGTACCTTGTCCACAATAGTAGCTTCTTGCTTAAATGGGTTTTGGGGTACGGGGGGCCCTCCGAATGCGCCTCATAAGCTTGCAAAGGCTTGTCGAGGTGTGCCGGAAGCAACTCCCCAGCAAGTCGAGAATCTTGCCTTGAACCCACTCTGGCTGTTGTACTGCAGCCGTGTTGCAGGGGTGGAAGAAACTCCTGCCCAGACCTCAAGCGTCACGCAACGGGGTGGGTGGGGGGTGGGTGGGTGGCTGGACACCCTAAAAACCCGAAAATCCCTAAAAAAAAACCAAAGCCCTGACAACCCCAAACCCTGCACTTGCTTTTGTTTGTGAGGTTTTGTTTCAGAGCCTGGATACCTTGTGTCATGTTTAAAACCAGCTCGCGGTGTGCACCTTTTCAAACCCAACGTACAAAAAACCTACAAAACATCAGAATGCTCTGCCTGTATCGGTGCAATATAGTGAATACTGTCCTTTATTCTTTCTGAGGGGGTTCTTCAGGAACAGTAGAGTAACATTATGAGTAAATGATGTTTTTTAATGGTCAGTTCTCTAAAATACGGTCCCATTTTGGGGGCCCTTCCTAAAGGGCGGCCCCTATTATTCTCAAGGGTACCCCAAAAACGGACCAGAACCAAGAGAACTAACCATATGGCTTTCCCAGTTGGTTTAGATATGCCAAACCCGAAATAAAGGGGGGGGGGGGGGGAGCATTGGCGCTGTGCAGCCGGCCTGGATGTCAAATTCTAGAGTAGACGTTTAAGGTTTATGTTTGGGACATATTCGCCTGATGGGTTTAGATGGCTATTCCCTTTGCTGTTAAGTCTTGTTATGGGAAAACAACTTATGCGAATGACATCTCCAGAAGTATCACAAATGACCCTGGAACATTTTGGAATTTTGCATAAAGACAGCCTCTGCATATGAGATGTCGCAAGCACTGTATCCCTAAATCCCGGCACCCTGGTAGGAAGATCATGACCTTCAACAACAACATTTGTTGGGCGGGGGTCTTTTTCGGTTATCTGCAACGGAAGGCATGAAACACACCCCGGCCTGCTTGACTAACAGACACAAAAGCATCCCTTACGTCCAGTCCTGAACTACCCCTAAACCCTAAACCCTAAACCTTACCCCTATTTTCACATCTTTCATTGTTCAGCTACCCGAAGACACCGTTGCTGTCAAACTCGGTCTCGCCCGAAGCCCAATTCAAAACATGCACCCTTTTGCAACGAGCTTGGCAAAAAATAATAAAACATGCACCCTAAACCCTAAACCCTAAACCCTAAACATGCGGCCAGGCCACACTGCACTGTGCACCAGCAGCTCCCAGGGGCCCTCTCCTTGGACGTCGGAGCCAGTGACGAGCACGACAAAGGCGCCTTTGCAAGGGAAGTCCCCAAATTACCTCTGATATGGGTTTAGGGTTTAGGGCCTAGGGTTCAGGGTTTAGGTTTTAGGGTGGTCCCCAAAGTACCGATGACATGGGCTTAGGGTTTAGGGTTTAGGGTTTAGGTTTTAGGGTTGAGGGTGGGGCCTGAAGAATTCGAACAGGGTTTTGGGGGCTTCTTATAGAATAACCATATAGGGACCACAAGGGAAAATGTCAAAATCTATTCCGACCCCTAAATTAACAGCTGGTATACCCCCATCTCCCCTATTTTGGACAATCCTTATTCATATCCTAGGACCATAGAAAAAAAAAACAAAAACAAAACATGTCAGCTTGCTTAATTGCAATCAAGGCAGCCTTGAATCTTCGCACACAGGATTCGCTTCGGCAGCGACACCCGCCAGCGGAGCTTGCTACGGTCGCAACGATGCCTTTGGAGCTGTGAACTTCGGCTAAGGGTAAGCGCCCAGTGAATGGGCAACTGGAGGGTTGAATTTGCAGCTCTTTTGACTTGGTGAGTAGATCTCCTCTGAGAATCCCAACACCCCACCTTACTCACCCTACTTCCTAAGTCAAAATGGGCTTCCAAGTAGGGTTTATCCTGGGTTTTTCACAGGGATGCAGTGCGCATATGGGTAGTGAAAGTAGGGTCCCCTTTTTCAATCCTATATATAGTAAGGCACCCAAACCTTAAATCCTAAACCCTAAAACCTGAAAACCCTAAACCCTAATTTAGAGAACTACCCATATGGGTGGTTGTCACGATCCCTGTTGGGGTACCCTGATATTAGGTGCCGCATTATAATAGGGACCCCCACAAGGGACCCTAATTTAGAGAACTATCCATACGGTGTACTTCGAGGTTTATGATACTTGCTACTTATTACAACTAACTGTACTTATAACCATATTAGATTAGGGCACTCAAGGGGCTTCTAAGTGGGTTATGACCCATACATTACACATTCTGTGCAAAGCCTGAGTGAGTCATCCAGGATGCGTGCCGGCACGCTCCTCTCGTAGTGAGATCCGGGAGAGATGTCCCTCCACGACAGGGACAGATTCCTGGGCATGCCAAGCCAAGCTGCTCAGCCAAGCTGCTCAGGACTTGCGGGCTTTGTAGGGTTTCAAACCCTTTTTGTGCCTCAGGGTTTAGGGTTTAGGGTTTACTCGAAACCCTGAACCCCATCGTAATTTAAGGTATACGCCGTCATTGAGGGGTAATTCTTGGGCCAAACGCCTAGACCCGACAAAGAACGAAAAGGCCCTGAGGGTTGTTGTTCTAGCTCAGGTTCCTTGGCAGGGATTCGGCTCCTCTTTTGCAATCTCTTGTCCAGCATTACTCTTAACAAAATGAATAATTACCATTTTATCTAGCTAATAAGATAATATGAAAAACCCCGCTAGGAACAATAGCTTCCTCGCCCGAAGCCCTCGTTAAAGCCACCCCCCTCGCCCAACAGGGCTCAGGCGTTCGGGCTTGGGGTATCTCATGGGGTGAAGTTCAGGGGTTTTATACCTGTGTCATATTGCAGGGTTCGGGGTTTCAGGTAAGAAGTTGCTCTTGTCAGAGTTCAAGGTCATTTTGTCAGGATTTCAGGGTGCAGGTGGTTTTGGGGCTCAGGGTTTGGCGGGGTGCTCTGCTCAGGATTCGAGAGGCTAGGGTTTTTGGTACTCCGGGGTTCAGGGTATGCTAAGGGTCTCTTTGAAGTGACGGTTCAGTGTTTAGGGTTTCGGGTTTAGGTTGGCTTCAGAAACCTGGTGAGCATCTCCGCCATGTCGCGATGTCCAGGATCCGTCGCGCAGGCGCGCGGTAGCCAGGGCAACTGTCCTGCAAAAGGGGTTCAAGGTATAAAGGGCCTAGGCATGATATAGCTGAAGGAAAGTCATTGGGCATACGGCGTATTTGGGAAGGGACGAAAACCAGGGGTTAAGGTTTAGGGTTTAGGTATGGCAATTGATCTACTCATTGGCATTCTCAGAACCTGTAAAGGAGTTCCGCTCGTTGATGGGCCAGTTGACCTATCCCAACCAGGTAACCCTAAACCCTAAACCCTAAAAGAACATATGATCTTTTCTTACGCGCAAGAAGGGAACATGTCAATTTTCTCAGCCAATAGCTGGGCTCGGCAGGGGTCGCCCTCCCCGTAGGGCATGGAGTAATTTGGGCAGGGTTTAGGGTTTAGGGTTTAGGGTTTAGGGTTTAAGGTTTAGGGTTTCTCAAGGCAACAAGTTTAAAGTCGCAGGGCCTCCTCGACAGACCATGAGGCGCGACTCCTTGCAAAAGTGCTGCGAGGTTGCAGGCTGCAAGCAAATTTCCATGTCGACATGGAACTGTCTGCGCACTACCAATTTTCTACCGCGGAGTTGATCCAAATAATGGTCCCCCTTTCCGACGTGGATGGAGCCTACTTGGACCATGGACGATTCCACTAGCACAACCCAAACCTCGAACTCACACATCCCCAGCCCTAAATGCCTGGAGCACCACCCTGGTAGAGGGGCTCACAACCTCGAACCCCAACAAGAAACCCATCACAATGCGCAGAGTCGCCCAAACATAGGCCGGTCGAACCCAACGGCCTAAAACCCCAAATTTGCAGTTCTCTAAACTTCGGGTTGGGGTTTCGGGCTTCGGGTTTAGGATCCCCTCTACACTCCCCACATCAAACTTCAAACCCTAAGCTGCACCCTAAACCCTAAACCCTATAACCCTAAACCCTAAACCCTAAACCCTAAACCCTAAACCCTAAACCCTAAACCCTAAACCCTAGCCCTAAACCCTAAACCCCAAAATGGCGGCCCCAGCAGCGGCCCAAGCGCGCTCAGCTTTGGTTCGCTGGGCGGCATCCAAGACTTGACGAGCTTCCTCATAGGGTTTAGGGTTTAGGGTTTAGGGTTTAGGGTTTAGGGTTTAGGGTTTAGGGTTTAGGGTTCCAGGACCTTGGGGTTGATAGAATCGGGACAGGAGTTTCATTCTCGGAACGTCAGTATGCTTTCGAGCCCCCCACCTTTTCTCGATGCAGCTGTCCACATCAAGGACACGAGCGGTGGAAGGCGCAGTGGCTGCTTGGGCTGTATCCTTGGCTTTTGGGTCTAGGGTTTAAGGGTTTAGAGTTTAGGGTTTAGGGATTAAGGGTTTAGGGTTTAGGACTCTCGAGGATGCACGAATCGCTTCGGGTTTCGGGTCCCTGAACCTCAACCTCTCTGCAAGGACCAAACAGAGAAATTTGCGGTTTGAAGTACCCCCTATACAATGACTGTGGTGCCCAAGTACATAAACAAGTAGAGACATGAAACCTTGGAACCTTGGGGTACTTCCTAAACCCAAAGCCCTCAACCCCAATGGGTTTAGGGTGTGGGGTTTAGGGCTAGGGTTTAGGGCTTAGGGCTTAGGGCTTAGGGCTTAGGGTTTAGGGTTTAGGGTTTAGGGTTTAGGGTTTAGGGTTTAGGGTTTAGGGCCCCCCAACCCTAAATCCGACAGCCGCGGGGCCCAGGTTGGCATCTCGCGGAGCGCTTGCACCAACCCCTTTTCGAACGGAGGGTGGGCAAAGCAGGCAGGGTTTAAGGCTTAGGGTTTGGGGGTTTGGGGGTTTAGGGTTTGGGGGCTGGGGTTTAGGGTTTAGGGTTTAGGGTGTAGGCCTATAGGGTTTAGGGTTTTGGGGTTTGGGGTTTAGGGTTTAGGGTTTAGGGAGGGGTGGACAAGGCGGGCGCTCAGGGGGTTGGGGCTGGGATGGATGTGGTCCCTTGTACTCGCAGTCTGCTTTGGGTTTAGGGTTCAGGGTTTAGGGCTTAGGGGGTTTAGGGTTTAGGGATGTTCCCCCTTATACAAACAGTTCCTTAATGGGGGATGATAATAGGGGTACGATAATCCCGATGAAGGACTGTTAGTATAAGGGGTCTCTCGAAGTACAGGGTATGGAAGCGTTACGTATGCAAGACTACGGTTTGCTTCGGGACCCCCATCCCCCGAAACAACAATCAAGACGAGCATCCCTATCTTCTTACAGACAAACAGTAGCAGCCCCATACGTTTGGTAGGGGAGCACCCTAAACCCTAAACCCTGAACCCTAAACCCTAAACCCTAAACCCTGAATCCTAAACCATATTCAAATTACGGCACCCTTTCTTGAGTTGGTTACTTTATAACGGAACCCGGAGCCAGTACACAAAGGGTACGGGCACCAATGGGCTCCCAAGAACCCTAAACCCTAAACGCCACAAACAAGCGGATCAGGGCTACCCCTAAACCCTAAACCCTAAACCCTAAACCCTAGACCCCAGACTCAAATCCCCCGTAGCGGCTGGTCCTCGTCGGGCTCCAGGTCCTCAGAAGTCAACCTTAGGAGCGCTGTTGCAGCGCAGCTAGGGCAGCTAGGTCCCCGTCCCCGACGCCCCTAAACCCTAAACCCTAAACCTCTCCTACCATATAATTATAAACCTTAATGGTATTCGTGGGCAAGGCCCAAATATTCGTGGGCAAGGCCCAAAGATTCGTGGGCAAGGCCCAAATATTCGTGGGCAAGGCCCAAAATCCGGATTTTGGGCCTTGCCCACGAATTTTTGGGCCTTGCCCACGAATTTTTGGGCCTTGCCCACGAATTTCTGGGGTTGTTGGTTCGTGGGCAAGGCCCAAAAATTCGTGGGCAAGGCCCAAATATTCGTGGGCAAGGCCCAAATATTCGTGGGCAAGGCCCAAATATTCGTGGGCAAGGCCCAAATATTCGTGGGCAAGGCCCAAATATTCGTGGGCAAGGCCCAAGTATTCGTGGGCAAGGCCCAAAAATTCGTGGGCAAGGCCCAAGGCCCACAATGCCCTTGAGACCCTAAACCCTTGAGCCCCTAAACCCTTGAGACCCTAAACACCTGTAAATAGGGTTTCAGGGCCTCAGGGCCTGTGTTTAGGGTTTCAGGGCCCAGCGTTTAGGGTTTCAAGGCCTCAGGGCCTGTGTTTAGGGTTTCAGGGCCTCAGGGCCTGTGTTTAGGGTTCCAGGGCCCAGCGTTTAGGGTTTCAAGGCTTCAGGGCCTGTGTTTAGGGTTTCAGGGCCTCAGGGCCTGTGTTTAGGGTTTCAGGGCCCAGCGTTTAGGGTTTCAAGGCCTCAAAGCCTGTGTTTAGGGTTTCAGGGCCTCAGGGCCTGTGTTTAGGGTTTCAGGGCCCAGCGTTTAGGGTTTCAAGGCCTCAGGGCCTGTGTTTAGGGTTTCAGGGCCTCAGGGCCTGTGTTTAGGGTTTCAGGGCCCAGCGTTTAGGGTTTCAAGGCCTCAGGGCCTGTGTTTAGGGTTTCAGGGCCTCAGGGCCTGTGTTTAGGGTTTCAGGGCCCAGCGTTTAGGGTTTCAAGGCCTCAAGCCTGTGTTTAGGGTTTCAGGGCCTCAGGGCCTGTGTTTAGGGTTTCAGGGCCCAGCGTTTAGGGTTTCAAGGCCTCAGCCTGTGTTTAGGGTTTCAGGGCCTCAGGGCCTGTGTTTAGGGTTTCAGGGCCCAGCGTTTAGGGTTTCAAGCGCCTCAGGGCCTGTGTTTAGGGTTTCAGGGCCTCAGGGCCTGTGTTTAGGGTTTCAGGGCCCAGCGTTTAGGGTTTCAAGGCCTCAAGCCTGTGTTTAGGGTTTCAGGGCCTGTGTTTAGGGTTTCCTGGGCCTCAGGGTAGGGTTTCAGGGCTGTGTTTAGGGTTTAGGGTCAGGCCCAAGTTTAGGGTTTCCAAGGCAGGGCTCAGGGCCTGTTGTTTAGGGTTTCAAGGCCTCAAAGGGCCTCTGTTTAGGGTTTCAGGGCCTCAGGGCCTGTGTTTAGGGTTTCAGGGCCCAGCGTTTAGGGTTTCAAGGCCTCAGGGCCTGTGTTTAGGGTTTCAGGCCTCAGGGCCTGTGTTTAGGGTTTCAGGGCCCAGCGTTTAGGGTTTCAAGGTATCAGCGCCTGTGTTTAGGGTTTCAGGGCCTCAGGAACCTGTGTTTTTTGGGTTCAGGCCGCAGGGCCTTGTGTTTAGGTGGTTGTTTTTTGGTTGTTGTTTTTTTTCAGGGCCCGCGTTTAGGTTCAGGCTTCAGGGCCTGTGTTTATGGGTTTCCGAGAGGGCCCAAGGGCCGGTGTTTATGGGTTCCAGGGCGTTTAGGGTTTCAAGGCCTCAGGGCCT
This sequence comes from Symbiodinium natans, assembly GCA_905221605.1. Lineage (NCBI taxonomy): Eukaryota > Dinophyceae > Suessiales > Symbiodiniaceae > Symbiodinium > Symbiodinium natans. The sequence continues at coordinate 599,184 of CAJNDS010000591.1, read as the reverse complement.
GTGTTTAGGGTTTCAAGGCCTCAGGGCCTGTGTTTAGGGTTTCAGGGCCTCAGGGCCTGTGTTTAGGGTTTCAGGGCCCAGCGTTTAGGGTTTCAAGGCCTCAGGGCCTGTGTTTAGGGTTTCAGGGCCTCAGGGCCTGTGTTTAGGGTTTCAGGGCCCAGCGTTTAGGGTTTCCAGGCCAGGCCTCAGGGCTCAAGCCTGGTTAGGGTTGCAGGGCCTAGGGTTTGTGTTTTAGGGTTTCAGGGCCTCAGGGCCTGTGTTTAGGGTTTCAGGGCCCAGCGTTTAGGGTTTCAAGGCCTCAGGGCCTGTGTTTAGGGTTTCAGGGCCCAGGGTTTAGGTTTCAGGGTTTCAGGGCCTGTGTTTAGGGTTTCAAGGCCTCAGGGCCTGTGTTTAGGGTTTCAAGGCCTCAGGGCCTGTGTTTAGGGTTTCAGGGCCTCAGGGCCTGTGTTTAGGGTTTCAGGGCCCAGCGTTTAGGGTTTCAAGGCTTCAGGGCCTGTGTTTAGGGTTTCAGGGCCTCAGGGCCTGTGTTTAGGGTTTCAGGGCCCAGCGTTTAGGGTTTCAAGGCCTCAGGGCCTGTGTTTAGGGTTTCAGGGCCTCAGGGCCTGTGTTTAGGGTTTCAAGGCCTCAGGGCCTGTGTTTAGGGTTTCAGGGCCCAGTGTTTAGGGTTTCAAGGCCTCAGACCCTCAGGGCCTGTGTTTAGGGTTTCAGGGCCCAGCGTTTAGGGTTTCAAGGCCTCAAGGCCTGTGTTTAGGGTTTCAAGGCCTCAACGCCGTGTTTTTTTCAAGTTTTTCAGGGTTTTTCAAGGTTTTTCAATGTTTTTTAAGGTTTTTCCATGTTTCTTCGGGTGTTTTCCGGGTTTTTCTGAGGAAGGGCTGCCCCCGCGACCTTTTCACAGCTTAATTTCGGTCAAGGGGGGGGTCGTATTTTTGGATTTTAAAGGCAAAATAGTCTTTGGAGACCCTCTTGCCTCAAACTCCGACCCCCCCTTGAGAGGGAAGTTTGCGTCAAAAAACACCCCAAAAAGAGACCTCAGGCTTGGCCTAGACCCGCAAGGAAAACACGAATTTTTAGTACTGAAATCGAGGGTTCTGGGTGGCCTCTCATTTTCTGGGTTTTTGTGTTTTTTCAAGTTTTTCAAGACTTTTCCGTGACCTTTTTCACAATGTTTTTTCATTTTTAAAATTTTTTCAAGGTTTGAGCCTCAGACCTCAAAGCCTCGCGTGGTTTAATATCTCCACCTCCTCGTTTGTTAAGTGGAAGTCATTCAATTTGTTATTGAACCATCCTAATAAAAAGAAGAAACTTTTTATTGCTTAATGTTATGGGAACTTCGGGTGGGTGGGTATTTTTCGATGTTCTAAACACAGAGCCTAAACGAGGAACTGCTCGACCAAGAGCTCTTGAACCCTAAACCCTAAACCCTAAACCCTAAAACCCTAAAACCCTAAAACCCTAAACCCTAAACCCTCATTGGCTGCAACTCAGCTGTTGCTGAGAATGTGCGAACCTTCCCTGCTCTCCCTTTCCGAAACCCGCACCCGAAACCCCCTAAATCCTGCAGCAGCGCTTCGTTGAGGCACGGGACTGGTGGCAGGCTGAATCAGAACAGAAACCCTAAACCCTATAAACCTAAACCCTAAACCCCAAAAAATCCAGGTGGGAGGCCGTTCTTCCACCTTCGACGTCAGGAGGGCGCTGGCATCGCGAGGCAGGTCGGTGCTGGGCTGGAGTACCTGTTTGCAGAATTGCCCTGGGCCTTTAGGGGTTAGGGTTTAGAGGTTTATAAATTAGGGTTTAGGGTTTAGACGGTTCAGGCGGTTCAGGCGGTTTAGGGTTTAGGGTTTCTGAACTCACCGAAGCCGCGAAACTCTCCTAAAAGTCCTAAACTTTAGCCAGAAAGGCGCGCCTTTTCTAGACCTTCGGTGTGGGGGTCTATGGGGTTTAGTAGGAAGGCCTTTACAAGCTCTCTCTCAAGTGCCTACTGGGGACTTCAGACCAGGCGCTTCTTTGTGCTTCTTTCGGGTGGCTGGAAGGCTCATTGGGGGGGGGGGGGGGGGGGGCGGGTTCCTACGCAAAAAGATGGGTAGGGTAGTTGCCCCCTTGATTCTCCCCTACTTCGAGGAGGGGAACCGCCCATAAACCGTAAGCACTAAACACTAAACAGGAAACCCTATACCCTAAACCCTGTAACCCTAAACCCTAAACCCTAAACCCTGGAGGGCTCATAGGGATCTCTAGGGGGCCTTCAGAGCTTAAGTAATCGGAGGGATTTGGATGAGTTCTTGGTTTGAACTCGTGGCTCCAACTCTACAAAGCAGGAACCTTCCCTAAGCTGAGTTCAGAAGCTCCAGAGAGTGTACACTTTCAGTTTTACAGGGGTTATAGGTGTAAAGTGTACTCACTCAGCTACTAAGTAAACCCTGAAGCCTAAAGCCGGGATCCTCGTACTTTACCTTTCGGTGCCGTAGCCACAGAAACTGAACTGCTTAGACCCCTTTGGGACTTCAGACGCCTTTGAACCCTGAGCTCCCCTCAGCGTTTAGGCCCCTTTTAACCTCAAACTGCACTGCTTAGAACTGGACACCTCTTCAAGCTAAGCCTTAAAACCCAAACCGGCCGCTTAGAACTGGACACCTCTTCAAGCTAAGCCTTAAGACCCAAACCGGCCTGTCTAGACCCCAAAACCCTCAACCCCAAGCGACCCTTTTGACCCAGAACACTGCATGCCCACGCCTGCACGTACTGGCGGCAACGCCACTGCTGGAGATCGTCAGCGGACCTTTGGCCAGCAAAACGTAGGGTTTAGGGTTTAGGGTTTAGGGTTTAGGGTGGACGTGGGAACCCTCAGCCCAAAACCCGAAATTTTCGGGCTTCGGGGGTTCAGGGTTCATAGGGGTTTATAGGGACTTAGAGGGTTTGGGCGGGTTTCGGAGGCTTAGAGCTTTGGGGGCTTAAGGTTTCCAACCCCACCGACGTGCAAGCAGGTGCTTTTGAACAGCTGGAGAAGTTCTGTATCAACCCTAAACCCTAAACCCTAAAAACCCTAAACCCTAAACCCTAAACCCCCAAACCCCCAAACCCCAAACCCCAAACCCCAAACCCTAAACCCTAAACCCTAAACCCTAAACGGCCAGGCATCCTCAGATCCTCAGGATAACGGCCTTCAACCCTAAACCTGATAAAAAAAAAAAAAAACACTTAAAACCCTAAACTGCCCTCAACTTTAAGACCCTTAAGTCGGAATGTTCCCCCTTATTCTAACAGTCCTGAGTAGGGATGATCGTGTTTTTTTACTGTAATCCCTGTAAAGGACCATTCGTATAGGGGCGGGGGGGGGGGGGGGGGGGACCTCCCAACCCTGAAGCCCTAAACCTTAGAAGAGTTCCCTTTGCGTGCAGCCCTCGTGCCACGTCTCTCCCGGAAGAGGGAGTTGGTCGAAGACCAACAGGATTGAGCCAACGCCCCCACCGCCTGAGTCGGATCTGGGATGGAGTTCATAGGCCGTTGTGGGTAGGGTGAGAGGTACCCTACAGCAAGTTGCAACCCAAGTTATCCTACTGAGACTGAGTTGTGCTTTAAACTCTTTGAACATTATTATTAAATGGCGCTCCCTTATAAGGGAAGAAGGTAAATTAAAAACATGTCCCGAAGCACAACCCTACAGAACCCTAGGATGGCCTTTGAAACCCTCTGAAAAATATTCCTGAATATGATCCTCTTAAACCCCAATTAGGGAGAACAAAAAATGTTCCAGGGGCCTACCTAGAACCCCAGTTGCCAAGACCCATGGACCTCCAGAAAGCTCAACTTCTCATGCAGCAGCTGAGAGACTTTGGCGGGTGACGTGCCAAAGGAGAGGTGTCATTCTGTGGTACACCCTAAGCCCTAAACCCTAAAACCCTAAACCCTAGACCCTGAAGTACGGGGTTCAGCTTCGGGGGCTTCTACAGCTACCAGAAAGTCTTTAGGCTAGCAAGCTCACTACTAGCTAGACCATGCGGAACTGCGTAGCAGAAAAGAGCTCCAATGAACCCTTGAGCCCGAAACCGTTTGTTCAACCCTAAACCCTAAACCCTAAACCCTAAACCTGGCTCAGGCTTCAGGGTGTCGGGTGCGTTGCATTCGGCACTCCTCGACGGTTCGATGATGGGTTGGAATTGAAGCTGAGCGGCTGGATGAGAAGCAAAGAACCTGGGTATCAAACAAGCAGTGTTTAGGGTTTCGGGTTCAGGGTTTAAGGAGATGAGAAACAAAGAACTTCACACAAGCAGCGTTTACGGTTCAGGGAACGTAAACACCTAAGTCCCACACTAAACCCTAAACCCTAAGCCCTACATACCGTTACAGTCACAGTGCTGCCAGGGTGGAAAGCCCGCTGTCGGTCTCCTAGTCCACGGCAGATGCAACACCCCTTTCATCCCTCCCCACTCTGAAGAGAAACCCTCAACCCTAAACCCTGAACCCTGAACCCTAAACCTAAACCGTTTAAACCCTAATTAACTCTGCCGGGGTCGCGGATCCGTCCGGAGACCACGCAAGGTCTGTGATGAAGCCTTAGGTTCCCTCTTTCAGGACTTACTTGCTGGCTCATAGTGGGGATTAGGGTTTAGGGTTTAGGGGGGAATGTGGGAATTCGGTACCCTGTAGGGTTTCGGGTTTTAGAACCCCATAAAAAGGTTGTAGAGGCTGATTTAAGGTACCGCATTCCCTCACGTCAACTCCAAGAACCGATATGTCAGGGTTCAGGCTCTTTCTTGGCCGCCCAAACCCTAAACCCTAAACCCTAAACCCTGAACCCTGAACCCTGAACCCTGAACCCTAAACCCTAAACCCTAAACCCTAAACCCTAAACCCTAAACCCTAAACTCTAAATCCTAAACCCTAAACCCTAAACCCTAAACCCTAAACCCTAAACCCTAAACCCGAACCCCTGAGCATTGAGCCTAGGGCATGCTTGGAAGCCCTTTTGACTTAGTAGGTAGGGAAGAGGGTTTCCAGGAGACACGAAGTAAACTTACCAAGTCAAAAGAGCTTCCAAGTAGGGTTGGGGATAAGGGTTCTTGTTCCTTCTCGGGTTCAGGGTTGATTCTAGACCAAGAAGTGACTGAATGCCATGTCAAATCATGGGTCAAGTAATTTCGAATCGTGACCTGTCACGCTCCAAAGGCCCTCACACACGAAACCCTAAACCCTAAACCCTATGAACCCCAAAACCCTAGACCCTAAACCCTCCAACCAACCTTTCGGAGCCCTCAATGTGAAAGCCCAGATGCAGTTCTCATCCACGAGGTCTTTCCACACCAGGATTGGAACCGGAAGTGTTGAAATCCACAGCGACAGCACTCCATCTGTACCTTGGTAGCCCAGCAACCAGAATCATCAGGGATTCGGGTTTCAGGGTTTCGGGTTCAGGGTTTTGGGTTTAGGGTTTCGGCCTTCTGGTTTCGAGGATTTAGGGAAAAGGGTGCTGGGCTACCAAGGTACCAGCCAGGGCCACCACCACAGCAGCATTCCTGAGGGCACAGGGTTCAAGCCTTGAGGGACATGGGGGTTTTCGATAATAAAAGGCACCCCTTCTTCTAGACCCCAAATAGCAAGACCCTAAACCCTAAACCCTAAACCCTAACCTTAAAGTAAGGACCCCAATAAGGTACCCCTAAAATCGTGCGAACCCCGACATGGTGGAAGGAGGAAATTTAGGGTCGACTGCTGGAGTATGTATTTTTCCCCAAAGGGTCACCTAGGAATAGCAAGGAGGTGCCAAACTCTAAACCCTAAACCCTAAACCCTAAACCCTAAACCCGATTTAAAGCGGCTGATAAGGGACGGGTGATAGGCTGCATGCCTTGACTCAACACGCATCCTCCGACCACCGAGACAAAACGACAAACCGGCGCCCTGAAATGATAATCTCTGCCCCACAATATCAAAACACATCCACAGATGACACACTTCAACCAATGATTCCTGTGCAGATTCCAAAACCAGAGCACAGCAAAATAGATGCCTTGAGCTAGGAGAGGCAGGTTGACGAGTCGATGCACCAGTGACTCAGCCCCGGCAATGAGAAACAACTCGGCGCACCGACGCTACTCGTCCTAATATGCCCCCAAGTCGAAGCAGCGCACGAACGTAAGTGCTGCAAATAAAATAAATATTGGGGCCAAACCTAATTGCAACGATTCCTTACCTTTTCGTGACGGCGCCTAGGAACATGATTTTCCCACCTCAGACAGACGTAAGGATAGGGACAAGGCGAGACCAGGCGAACCCCCTCAGCACCACCTTTCAAAGATCCCAATACCCAGACCAACAAGATGAAAATTCCCATCTTACGACGATTGAATCTCCTTCGAGAGCCCCATCCCCCACTCCGAACTCGAACCTGGTTCCATTCAACGCCCTCAATTGCCGAAACACTTCCCAAGTCGAAGATGCACAACACGAACCAAATCCAAAGGATGTCTTTCCATAACCAAATCCAAGAGAAAGCCCCAGCGGTGGGATGGGCGCACCAACCTACCCCCCCCCCCCCCCCCCAAAAAAAAAAAAAAAAAGGCGAATAAGGGCTTACTCTGGGTCCTGGTTCTTGAAGTGGAGGTGACCCAAATGACCCATTAAACCACCCCCACATTGACATGGATCACAGCCCGACTACCGTAAACAAGCCTTCCACACACACAAACGGACGAACTGAAACCCTAAAGCTTCAGAGGGTGTTTATAGTCGGGTTTAGGGTTTAGAGTAGAGATTTTGAGGCTTTGGGGTTGAAGGTGGAGGTTGCGCTGAGGTCCAGCGGCCATTTCACTATAGGGCTCGCGCACGGATAGGAGATCTGAAACCTTTCAGGTAGCAAGCCCCAGGGTTTAGGGTTTAGGGTTTAGGGTTTCTGGCCCTAAACACCCCACTCCCTTTTCAGTTTTCAGGGACTTCTCCCCCCCCCCCCCCCCCAAAACCGAAGACCTTCACCCGAAAACCTAAACCGTAAACACAAACTTTACCCCACCCGCCCCCGTCACCCTAAACCCTTTAAACCCAAAACCCTAAAACCAAGATAATCCCCAAAGCCTTTCCAAGTTTTACCACCGGATGTAGGGCCAAAGCTCTCCGGCTCTCGGCTGCTGCCGAACCTGGGGCTTATCTTGCTACTACTTGCATAAGAACCCCCCCCCCCCCCAAAAAAAAAAAACCAAGAAACAAAGAAACAAAAGAGAACACAATATACACATATATATATATATGTATATATATATATATATATATCTCCCTCTCTCTCTTCCTCCTCCTCATAAGGGCAATGTAGGGATTGCTATTTTTGGCATTTTTTGGCCGGGGGGGGGGGGGTCTTAAGCAAATACTAGCTTGTAAATGGTTTAGGGCCTTTAGGGTTTTGAAGGTTTAGGGTTTTGCTGGGTTTTGTGGGCTTCCGGTTTGGGATTGCTGCAGGCCCCAAAAAGCCCTAAACCCTAGGGCTTATGGTAAACCCTAGATGAGTAAAGGCAAATATTACTGACTGCCCTTCAACACGCCCCAAATCTGACCCTAAACCCCAAGCCCCAATGCAAACGACTGTGGACTGGGTGTTTTGGCTTCACGAGAAGCAATGGTGGTGTATTTTCTGGGGTTGGAGCGCTAACCTTTGGTTGGGTTGTTAGGGCCCTTTGGGATTTTAGGGTTTAGGGGCCTTTTTGTGTTTCAAGATGTTTCAATGCAGTAGGTCTCCTTCAGATTTTGGGTTGATACAAACGACAAACCACTAAGCCCTACATTTAGGATCAAAGGGCCGGGATGTAACCCTAAACCCTAAACCCTAAACCCTAAACCCTAAACCCTAAACCCTAAACCCTAACCCCTAACCCCTAAACCCTAAACCCAAACCCTAAAGGTTGGGCCAGAGCAGCACGGCAGGTGAGAACTGGACCACTGAGATCTGTTCCTTATGTCCGCGGTATAGCTTCGCAACCTCAAGGTCTTCGGTTTAGGGTTTAGGGTTTAGGGTTGAGGGTTTAGGGTTTAGAGTTTAGGGTTTAGGCCCTTTTAGAGATAAAGGGCTGAGGGCCGTTTAGGGCGAAGAGAAAACCGTTGTCCTTTAAAGCCTTGTATATCTGCCGCCCTCATATGCGGGTTTACGGAAATAGGGGACCCCTAATATAGTCCTCAAATAGCAGGGTTCCCTTTCAATCAGGATCCCAATAAGGTACCCCCCCAAGTTCGGAAACCCCCATACGTAGCGATGTGTGTGCGCAAAATACAGACAGGGTGGCAGGTCGCAACCACACCCCAGACGCAAAAACACCCTTTTCGTTTAAACCCTAAACCTTGGGATGTTCCCCCTTTTGCTAACAGTCTTTAATAGGGATTATAATGGGGGGGGGGTACAAAGAATCCCTATTACGGACTGTTTGTTTCAGGGGGAACATCCCAACCTAAACCCGAAATCCTAAACCCTGAAAAACATCTAGCAACGACCTTTCCAGTAGGCCTTTCACTTACTATACTTATATGAGCCTTGCTTCTCGCATGGATGTGCCATGGTAAACTTACAAAACCCATTCTTCTGAAGACCAAGCCCTCGTAAGTCTTGCCTTCTGTGACATGAGGCCATGTACAACTCCGATCATTTTTTGTATAGAACTCCTCAACAAACAAGGCATATCGTTTCGATCATTCATATGAAGGAAGGCTTCTCCATAAGCAAACAACACCTATACATCATGCCCTCAACACATCTGGCCTGCTAGGGAGATTAGCCGCGCTCGTATTGGGCACCTCAACCCTGCTACCCTAAACCCTAAACCCTAAACCCTAAACCCTAAACCCTAAACCCTAAACCCTAAACCCTACGACGGAAGACATAGCAATCCGTACATCAAGTCGGCGTTCTTCTGCTGAAGGCTCCAGGATCAGGATGTCAAGCCGGTAGGGTTTAGGGTTTAGGGTTTAGGGTTTAGGGTTTAGGGTTTAGGGTTTAGGGTTTAGGGTTTAGGGTTTAGGGTTAGGGTTTAGGGTTTAGGGTTTAGGGTTTTGGGTTTTGGGTTTTGGGTTTCATGGATTCGCTTCGACTTCGGACTTGAAATTCCCCGACCCTGCTTGGCCGCAGTCACCAGGTTCTGGAGGAGTTTGGGGTAAGGTTGGCGTCCAACCGCATCTACATAAGCACAGGTTGAGGTCGCATACATTCTATTTCTAGTTTGGGGTAAGGCCTCTGAAACATCAAAGGTCTGGCACTTTGAGGCCCTATACAGCCCCAATGAGGCCCCAATGGCATTCAAGGACCTTTCAAGTTAGGGTTTAGGGCTTAGGGTTTGAGAAAGTGGCTCAGATGGAGTCTCATCGCCCAGAGCGCTGGCAAACACAGGGTCGGTAGCATCCTTCAGATGTCCTGCCACAGCGCTGCTGTCGCCACCCCAATCAGCACGGCCCCAGGTCACGACAGACCCGTCAACGAGAATGGCAGCAAAAGCTCTGCTGCAAGCTTGGATGTGCTGCACGTCCTGTAGCCGATCTTGCACATCACTGCTGTCGCCACCATCAGCACGAGAGCCCCAGGTCACAACAGACCCATCGCGCAAAATGGCAGCAAAGGCCTTCGTGGTAGCTTGGATCTGCTGCACGTCCTTCAGCTGATGCTGCACAGAACCGCTGTCGCCACCATAGTGAAGATCGCCCCAGGTCACCACAGACCCATCCCCCAGAATAGCAGCAAAAGCTGCACTGGTAGCTTGGATCTGCTGCACATCCGCCAGCTGAGCTTGCATTGCACTGCTGTTGCCACCGCGGCCAGGATGACCCCATGTCACAACAGATCCATCTCCCAGAACGGCGGCAAAAGCTCCGTCGGTAGCTTGGATCTGCTGCACGTCTGCAAGCTGATGTTGCACTGCACTGCTGTTGCCACCATCGAGACGGTCGCCCCAAGTCACAACAGACCCATCTCGTAGAATGGCAGCGAAAGCCCTGTCGGTAGCTTGGATCTGCTGCACATCCTTCAGCTGACTTTGCACAGAACTACTGTCGCCACCATAATCAGCATAACTCCAGGTCACAACCGACCCACCGCCCAGAATGGCGGCAAAGGCATCGTCAGAGGCTTGGATCTGTTGCACATCCTTCAGCTGACTTAGCACATCACTGCTGTCATCGGTATCGCCAACATCGCCCCAGAACACGACAGACCCATTGACCAGAATGGCAGCAAAAGCACCGCCAAACTCATTTGTGGCAGCTTGGATCTGCTGCACGCCGCTCAGCTGACCTTGCACAGCACTGCTGTCGCCACCACTGCCATCATCGCCCCAGGTCACAACAGACCCATTGCTATCGCCCAGAATGGCAGCAAAGGCTCTGCTGGAAGCCTGGATATGCTGCACGTCCTTCAGCTGATGCTGCACAGAACCGCTGTCGCCACCGTAGCTAGAATCGCCCCAGGTCACAACAGACCCATCGTCCAAAATGGCAGCAAAGGCCCTCCTAGTAGCTTGGATCTGCCTCACACCCTTCAGCAGAGCTTGCACACCACTGCTGTCGCCACCAAACTGAGCATGGCCCCAGGTCACAACAGACCCATCACCCAGCACCGCTGCAAAAGCCCTTTCGGTGCTGCGAATGTGAACGCTGCCTATCTGCAAGGTCAATGTGTCGCCGTTGCGCAGTCCAGATTCCTGAAGCGTGGCTGCTCCATCTACAACACCTCCGGAGGAGTCCAAGAGCCTACCCCTGCCAACTGCCAGAGTGTTCTGTGCTTTGCTCCTCAGTTGTTCTACAGTTTCGTCAGGTTCTGATTCCAATAAAACTTCCCTGCCGCTTAGCAGGGCCACACCAATCGTCAGGGGCATGGTGCTACACAGGCAGCCCCTCACCTCTGCAGCAAGTCTAATATAGGGGCCTTAATAATTAGCCCAGGGTTTTGGGGGGTGAGTATAGTATATTCATCAATAGGGTTTGGGGCGTTTAGGGCGTTTAGGGAGTTTAGGGCGTTTAGGGTGTTTAGGGTTTAGTAGTTTAGGGAACACTATTAGTAATTCTTCCGACCCCTATGTTGGATGTTTGTGGCGCCGGGCGCAAGGAGGTTTATAGAGGTGAGGGTGAAGGCACTTGGGACCAGCGCACCTGAGCCTGAATAGCTCGAGGGTTTAGGGTTTTAGGGTTTAGGGCCTCAACTCCTCCACAGATTCCCGATCGACTATCTTTCCAATGCCTCCCCAAACTCATTCCCGAAGGATCCACGTACCTGTTTCCGTACCTGTGTAGGGTTTCTACGGAGTACCTTTAGGGCCCAAGTACATACTGTATGGGGGTTTACGAAAATAAGGGACCCCCAAATAATAGGATTCCCTTCTAATCAGGACCGCAATAAGGAACACCCTGATTTCGGACACCCCCATATAGGTACACAGATTGAAACCTAAAACCCTAAACCCTAAACCCTAAGCCCTAAGCCCTAAACCCTAAACCCAAAACCCTAAACCCTAAACCCTAAACCCCTAACCCCTAAACCCTAAACCCTCTTGAAACCCCGGGGCTCCCTGAGGTGGCTCAAGCCCCTGAACCTTGCTAGGATATCGCCCTCAAGACCCTTAACAAAACAAAAAAACAAAAATCACCAAAAAACAAAAATCACATCCTAGTATACTCCGCATGAACCGATGAACCTTGTAAGGAAAGATATATACATCATATTCTTAGATATGATCCTCTTGAACCTCAAAAATAAGGAAGATGCAATAACATCCACAGGGGCCTGCACGTAGCCTTTTTGCATCCGGACGGCTTCCAGTGCTAGTGGCTAGACTCCCAACCCCTGAACCCTAAACCCTAAACCCGAAACCCTAAACCCTGAACCCGAAACCCTAAACCCTGAATGCCTGCAACGCCTTTTGTACACAGCCCCCCCACCTGCCAGGGCTGCACGAAGAGCGCGGCGTAGAAGCGGGTGGTGCTCATCTCCTCGGCCCCCCGTGGTGCGCGTTGGAGGGCTGAGGGGCTCACAAATGGTTCTTGTTGTTTTTGGTGGGTGTAGGGTTTAGGGTTTAGGTTGTGGGGGGGGGGGGGGGGGGGGGGGTGGGTATGTTAGCAAAGTTCAACTCCTCAGCCCCTTCGGAAAAACCCTAAACGCTAAACCCGAAACCCGAAGCCCTAAACCCTAAACCCTAAACCCCAAACCCAAGCGGCGCAGTTCTTGCGCTCGCCGAAAGGGAAGATCACGGATTGGCCGAGCGGATCCCAACTCGGCCTTCGGAAGTTCACCTGCAGCGCACTTCCCCTAAGGTTAGGGTTTGGGGTTTGGGGTTTAGGGTTTAGGGTTTAGGGTTTGGGGTTTGGGGTTTGGGGTTTGGGGTTTAGGGTTTGGGGTTTGGGGTTTAGGGTTTGGGGTTTAGGGTTTAGGGTTTGGGGTTTAGGGTCCATGCACCAGATTTTTCTGAATACCTGGGACCCAGAGTCCCTGTATAGGAAGTACATTAAGACCCAAGTAGTCCCTTTTTCGGTACATGGACCCTTTTTTTGAGGTTCCTAGTTTAGGATTTAGGGGTTTAGGGTTTGAGGGTTCAGGGGTGGCTGTAACCTTTTGGACCAAATGCTTTTAGTGCTTCTGGTTCAGGTACCTTAGTAGGAATCATAGTTTGGGATGCTTCCCCTTGTACTAACAGTCCCTAATAGGGATTATAATTGGGGTACGACAATCCCTATTTAAGGACTGCGCAAAACTCCAGCTGACATTGTTGTGGATGATCAGCAAAATGTCCTTCAATTCGTTTTGCTGCACTACTATTGGTAGTCTTTCTAGCAAGCAGATTATGCCCTCTCTCCCTCTCTCTCTCTCTCTCTGTCTCTCTCTCTCTCTCTCTCTCTCTGTGCTGCATGACTCGACCGACTAGACCCCAAACCACAAGCATCCTGACTGTAGGAAACTCAAACAAGGGTGCCCTATGTTAGTACAATGGGGAACATCCCAAGTCATAGTAGTATAGGGTATGTGACCCCAATTTGAGGGTTCATCTGGTCTCAAGGAAGCGGGCTGGGTTCAGGTTTGAGGTCTTCGCGCCGAGGACCGGAAGTCTACAGTCCGAGGTTTCGAAACCCCAAACCCTAAACCTTAAACCCTAAAACTTAAACCCTAAACCGTAACCCTAAATGACCCCCTGCAACATGTGGAGGTTGATCGACAGGTCCTTCTGGGGAAAGAATTTAGGGCGCGATTCAGAAGGGAATAGAGGGGCATTCACCCCGCGAGCCCCCAAGCCTTTTTGGCCGTTTCTGCCGAGTGCAGCAGCACAAGTCGATCGAACACTATGGGTTCAGTAGCTTATCGTGCACATCTGCGCTGTCGCCACCACTATCAGCAGCACCCCAGGTCACAACAGAACCATCGTCCAGAATGGCGGCAAAAGCCGCTTGGGTGGCTTGGATCTGCTGCACGTCCTTCAGCTGATAAAGCAAGGGAATGCTGTGGCGATCAGGGTCGGCAAAGCCCCAGCTCCAGGTAACAACAGAACCGTCGCCCCGAATGGCAGCAAAACCGTCTATGCTAGCTTGGATCAGCTGCACGTTCTGCAGCTGACCTTGCACAGCACTGCTGGCGAGACCAGAATCAGCCTCGCCCCAGGTCACAACGGAGCCGTCGCCCAGAATAGCAGCAAACGCCCATGCAGCAGCTTGGATTTGCTGCACGTCCTTGAGTTGACCTTGCACAGCACTGCTGTCGCCGCCTCTCTCAGCACTGCCCCAGGTCACAACAGACCCATCGTCCAGAATTGCAGCAAAGGCTGCACTTGTAGCTTGGATCTGCTGGACGTTGATCAGCTGTCCTTGTACAGCACTGCTTACGCTACCAAACTCAGCACGGCCCCAGGTCACAACGGACCCATCGCCCAGAATGGCAGCAAATGCTGCGTCGGTAGCTTGGATCTGCTGCACATCCTCCAGCTGATCTTGCACGGCAGCGCTGCCGCCACCAGTCCAAGCGTCTCCCCAGGTCGCAACCGACCCGTCACCCAGAATGGCAGCAAAAGCACGGTCAGTAGCTTGGATCTGTCTCACGTTCTTCAGGCGATCCTGCACATGACCGCTGTCCCCGCCAGAGTCAGCAGCGCCCCAGGTCACAACAGACCCGTCACCAAGGATCCCTGCAAAAGCAGAGTTGGTAGCTTGGATCCGCTGCACATTCTGGAGCTGACCTTGCACAGCACTACTGTCGCCACCATTCTCAGCATTCCCCCACGTCACAACGGACCCATCACCTAGAATGGCAGCAAGTGCAACGCGAGTCGATTGGATCTGCTGAACACCTTTCAGCTGGTGTTGCACAGCACTGCTGTCGCCGCCACTCTCGGCATCTCCCCAGGTCACAACCGACCCATCGTCCAGAATGGCAGCAAAAGCACGTGCAGTAGCTTGGATCTGTCTCACGTTCTTCAGACGATGTTGCACAAGACCGCTGTCCCCGCCAGAATCAGCAGCGCCCCAGGTCACAACAGACCCGTCACCAAGGATCCCGGCAAAAGCCGAATCGCTGCCACGAACATGGACACTGCTTATCTGCAAGGTCACCGTGTCACCGTTGTGCAGCCCAGATTGCTGAAGAGTGGCGGCTCCATCCAGAACGCTTCCGGAGGAGTTCAAGAGTCGGCCCCTGCCAACTGCAAGCATCTTCTGTGCTCTTCTCAGCAACACCTCCACAGACTCATCCTCTTCTGCTTCAACTGCAACCATCCGCCCACTTAGCAAGGCCACCTCAATTCTAAGGGACATGCTGCGTTTCGCGGGTGGAACCCTGTCCGCTACCAGCGTGTCCCGTATGGGCACAGGGTGGATCTATGGTTTAGGTGTAGGGTTTAGGGTTTAGGGTTTAGGGTTTAGGGTTTAGGGTTTAGGGTTTAGGGTTTAGGGTTTAGGGTTTAGGGTTTAGGGTTTGGGGTTTAGGGTTTAGGGTTTAGGGTTTAGGGTTTGAGGATACTTGCAATGTAGGATAAGTAAGAGGGCTCGTAGAGGCTTTAGGGGTCGCGGGGGCCGAGCCCCTGAAAATGGGCCCTAGCATCTTGAGCCGAATTGCCAACATATATATGTATATATGTATATATATATACATATATTCGTAAGTAGCCGCGGCTGAGGGCTTCAATGTGACTCAGGAGCGATTCGGGTAGCTGGGGCGCCAGGACTGAACAACCTGTAACTGAACAACTGGTTGAAACACTAGGGTTTACTTGGAAGCCCCTTTGACTCAGTAAGTAGGGTTAGTAAGGTGGGTTATGGGGATGATATGAGGGTTTCTAAGGGATACCAAGTAGACTTGCAAAGTCAAAAGAGCTTCCAAGTAGGGTTAAGCCCCCTGTTGCTTCATAAGTGTCAAAGGGTCCCCTAAAGGCCTCTTCTACAGCCTGCGCCACTCACCCAAAAAGCGTCCCCCTGTTTCATGGCCTCAAATTTGGCCCCACAATGAAGCGAAATGAAACGAATCCCACCCAAAACCCTTACTCTAAACCCTTAACCCTAAACCCTAAACCCTAAACCCGGTTTGGGTGCTGCCCCCAAGTCACAGCGGCCGTGAGGGGACCGGGCTTCGCCCAGGGATCCTGGCCTGACACGCTCTTTAGGGTTTAGGGTTTAGGGTTTAGGGTTTAGGGTTTAGGGTCTGAGGTGAATCAGGGCTTCTAGAAACTTTTGGGCGGTCGTTTTTGGGGTTTAGGGTTTAGGGTTTGGGGTTTAGGGTTTTGGGTTTAATTGGGGGTTTAGGGTTTTGGGTTTGGGGTTTAAGTGTTGAGGGGTTTAGAGGTTCAGGGGCTTTAACTCTCCACACGGCAGGCACGGCTTGGGTAGGTGTCGGTAGGACAAGCCCGCACTGTCGAAACGAACTACAATGGGGAAACCACCGACATGATGCCGATGTCATCTATATGAGACCTCAATTGGGTTTTGGGTTTAGGGCGAGCGGGAGCTTTATGTTTGGCGGCAAAGGGGCAGGGAGGGCTTGGTTCGGCAGTGGGTTTGGGGACGTAGGGTTTTCATCCGTGTGGGTCTTGACGCTCACTCTCGCACGAGGCAAGCAGGGCCTCAATGGCTGGGTTTAGGGTTTAGGGTTTAGGGTTTAAGGTTAGTTTAGGGTTTAGGGTTTAATTAGGGTTTAAGGTTTAGGGGTTTGGGGGTCGGGAGGACACCTTCCACCAAAAGTGGGTTCGGGTGCCAGGAGTTGGGATTGGCGGCGACACAGCCTCCTGGCTCTGTGAAAGGACTTCATGCCATCCCAACAGTTGGAGGTTTTCTGAAGAATGTCCTACAAAAGGTGGATTAGGGTGTAGGGTTCGGGGTTTATTGTTGAGGGTTTAAGGTTTGTCGTCGGCCCTAAAAACCCTGAAAACTCAAAGAGCCGAGCCACTCAAGGGCACCAGCCGCCAAGCGTCGGCTGAGTGGCCAGCACCCACAGCATCGGGGCACTCGAAAAGCGTGGCGTGGGGCCGACTGGCCGCCTGGGCTTCTTTCGGGGTGTCAAGGCGCTAGAATCGTTTTGGTGAGGGTTTCCGGGTTTTGAAGGCTTTTAGGCAGTTTTGGTACGTGTTAGATCGATTTTTGGCTTGCTGATTCCTTTCTGTGGTCTCTCTCTTCTTCTTGTCCTCCAGGCTGACAAGGAGGTTCCCGCACGTGTCCAAAGTCTGCATCATCTGCGCCGTGCTTTGGGGGTGCGCATAAAAGCCTGCACCATTGTTGGGGTCCTACAAGGACCCAGAAACTCCAGCTGTCAGCAAGCAGACTCTGCCCTCTCTCTCTCTCGCTCTCTCTCTCTCTCTCTCTCTCTCTCTCTCTCTCGCTCTCTCGCTGTCGCTCTCGCTCTTACTAGGAAATTGAAACAAGGGTGCCCTATTTGGGGAACCGCATATGGCGTAGCCTGAACTTCTAAGCTTCTACTGTGTCGCAACTCCTTGTGCCCCCCCCCGAGTAGCTTCATCTCAACACCCTACACTGGATTCCCCAGTGCTGGGACCTAACCCTGAAGGGGAGGGGGGGGGGGGAGGGGGCTCCCGCTGCAACTGGCATAAGATCACTAACCCTTGAATTTGGCTCCTCTTCCCTGGACCAACAGAAGAAAACCCCGAAACCCTAAACGCTAAACCCTGAACCCTAAAACCCCCTAAACGGCAAGGAGCTCCGATTCCATCGCTCATGGTTGCCTCGGCGTGTGCGTGTGGTAGCTTTAGGCTGGAGGCCCCGGAACCTGTGACACCACTACCCTAGGCCCATCATCTCCCCCCTGAAGCCCAGCCCAAATAAGATGCCTCGTAACCCCCCCCCCCCCCCTTGCAAAAGAGCACCACGCCACAGATTAACGTGTCCAGTGGGGGTGCTACCTGACCTTTTTGCAACCAGGTCTCTGCAGCCAGCCGGGTACTAAGGACCTCCCTTACAATTGCTACCTACCCTAAAACCCTCAACCTCGGGATCTTCCCCCTTATGCTAACAGTCCCTTAAAAGGGATTAGAATATGGGGCCTAAGCGCTGACACCCTAAAGCCCAAAACCCTCGTGCCCTCCCTCTCTCTCTCTCCCACCCTAAACCTGGACCCTGAACCCTAAACCAAGAAAAGCCCTGAAACCCACCCCTAAAACCCCCTAAACCCCTAAACCCCTAAACCCCTAAACCCCTAAACCCTAAACCCTAAACTGGATCTCTTCCAGGCGGCGAGAAAACGACCCAGGGGATCGAAGGCCACGCCTTTGACGTAGCCGGCACTTTCGCCCGGGAGGCGGAGGACAGCACACCTCTGGTTTAGGAGTTTAAGGTCTTAGCTGGTTTAGGATTTAGGATTTAGGGTTTAGGGTTTAGGGTTTAGGAGTTTAAGGTCTTAGGGTTTAGGGGTTTAGGGTCCTGGGGTTATTTCGGGGTTTAGGGCTTTAGGGTTTTTGGGGGCTATCTGGGGGTTTTGAGGCTTAGGGTTTAGGGCTTTAAGGTTTCGGGTTGTTCGGCCACTTCGGGGGCAGAGACGATGCACTTGAAATTCTGGACCGCGCGCCGTAGAGGGCGAAACCTTGTAATTTGGGTTGTTTTTGCCACCCGCCCAGCTGTCGCACTCGACCACTCCACAGGGACTAGTCAAAAGGCTTAGGGTTTTTGTTCGCCCCCGCGTAGCTGGACAACATGCGAGGCAGGGCTTACGGCCTTAGGGTTTTGGGTTTCTTGCTTGCTGTCTCAGAGGGTAAGGGAATGAGGATCTTCAGCTTGAGAATTGAGCCGCTCGGTCTGGGGTCGTGAAGCTTTTTGTTTTTTCTCTCTGTTTGGGCGGAGGGTTCTTCGTACAACAGGTACAACTTCGGGGAGATTTTTAGTGACATCACGCAATAATATGAACAAGCACATCAAAAACATTGTCAACAAATACACAAACACACATATAAACACATAAACAAACACAAACAGACACGAATAAGCACATGGTAGTGAAGCCAGAAACTCCGTTGAAGCGGGTCTTGGTCTCGGCCGCTAACGAACTCGGGGGAGCGGTTCCAAGGAGCCTTGAGCACGTTCAGTTTTTTGGGGTTAGGTTTGGACTTTACAGGGTTTCTACCGTCTACTTATTACTTATAGTAGTTTATAAAAAATGTGTTTTTTGTTTATAAAAAATAGTTGTTTTCAGGGTTTATCGACTCATAGAGTTTACTGGGTTTCTAGGCTCAGGGGCTTCCACCCTAAACCCTAAACCCTAAACCCTAAACCCTAAACCCTAAACCCTAAACCCTAAACCCTAAACACTAACATCAGCCGCCTACTCTCGCACTGAGGGCGGAGCAGCTCGCCGACTGGGAGGCTCCACCTTTTGCTGGCAATGAGACATCGAAGAGAAGGGTTTAGGGTTTAGGGTTTAGGGTTTAGGGTTTAGGGTTTAGGGTTTAGGGTTTAGGGTTTAGGGTTTAGGGTCCTTCCCATGTGGCGTGGGAATACCCAAAACCCTGAAGCCCAAACCAAAAAAAACCCAAGATGTGGGGGCCGAGGTTCTTGGCCGCGCACGACTCGTTGACTGCCAGAAGCAACTAGCAACATGAAGCCTCAAAAAGCCTACCAGTAGTTTGGTTTAGGGCTCAGGGCTCAGGGCACTATAGGTCTAGGCTTGAGGTTTTTGGGTTTAGGGTTTAGCTCTATGTCGGCCCTAGGTGCAAGCGTATGGTCCCATCGTGGGAGCAGGAGGCCAGTGTGTAGTCAGGATGGAGGTTTGGATGCCAGGAAACCTGAGCAAACGCGCTTTGTTTGGGGTGTTTGGGATTTAGGGTTCAGGCTTTAGGGTTGGGATGTTCCCCCTTATACTAACAGTCCTTACTAGTGACTATGGTACCCCCCAATTATCATGCCTATGAAGGAAGTTAGTTATAAGGGTGAACATCCCAAGCTTAGCGTGAGATTTAGGTGTTGGGGTTTAGGCTTGAGGGCTGGGGCTTCGACTCTCACTGGCAAGCGGCTGCTTCCGATAGCTTTCTGTAGGGCCGCTACTCGAAGGTTCATGGGCAGGTTAGCACTCAAGTTGCCAGTTTAGGGTTTGGGGGTTTAGGGTTTAGGGTTTAGGGTTTAGGGTTTAGCGTTTAGGGTGAACCCCAGTCATATCTACCCACAAACTTTCCTTTAGATCTTGTACATAAGAAGGAATTGGGACTGGGTTAGAAGACTCTTGCAAAAGAGAGGAAGACGTGCAACCAATTGCTCACCACTTGCACCCTCCATGTGATGCTCTTGTGGCGAGCGTTTCGAGGGCTTGAGCGCTCAGGTGGCCGCCAAAGATATCGACTTACACTTTCCCTCTAAGGATCCATGTGCCTATGTAGCAAATACTTGGGCCCTAAAGCTACTATCTAGGAACACTTGAAGGCCTAAGCATAGACTACACGGTTTAGGGTCTAGGGCTTAGGGTTTAGGGCTTAGGGTACTATGCACATGGATTCTTAGGGTTTCCACATCCCATCAGGAAGCATCGCAGATCTCGCCTTCATGGCCAGGCAAGCTGCCTGAGGGGGGGGGGGGGGGCTCAACGTTCTTGGGGGGATACCGCTTGGAAGCCCCCTCGACTTAGCAAGAGGGGTTCGTAAGGGTGGGTTCTGGGGACTACAAGAGATTTTCTAGAAACTTCTAAGTGGACTTACTATGCCAAAAGAGCGTCCAAGTGCCCTCCAGCAACACACAGGCTTCTGAACACAACCCCGAACTCCCGCACGGAATAAAACTCAGGCCGACTCATGGTTCTCCCTAAGCCCTGAGCCCCTAAACCCTAAACCCTAAACCCTAAACCCTAAACCCTAAACCCTAAACCCTAAACCCTAAGCATCTGGCCTGCTGTTACTCTGCCAGGTGACCGACACTGACTACTCGACCTCACCCTAAATCCCTTAAACCCCAAAACCCTCAAGGGGTCTCCGCATGCCGCCACATGACTGACCTAAGAAGTGCATAGGGCTTTGAAGGCTTTTTTGTGTACACTTGAGGGTTGAGTGTTTAGGGTTTCTGAGGCTTTGCCCTTTCTTGTTTGATGGCTTCGGGTGTAGGGGGAAACTTTGGCAAGTAGGAGGACACAGGTTCTGGCTTGGTTAGGTAGGGGGTTGTAACCCGAAAGACCATCCAGGGAGCACTTTCGATGCCAGTGTTCGGCTGGCTCTCCTGACTGCCTGGGTTTTCAGGGCCTTGGGGCTTCGGGGTTTCTGGGCTTTGAGAAGCTCCAACCCTGAGACTTCCTGCCTTCGATATCAGAAGCTTGTGGCCTCGCAGTAAAACCTAGGGGGTCCACGCAGCAGTACTCCAAAACCAGATGCCAGACGCCCCATAAGGTATGGTAGTTGGATACAGTCCAAAAACCTGGTAACCCTACTACAAGAAGCACACCCCTTTTTTGGGTTGGTCACTTTACAAGGGAACCTTCAACCCAAAAAATGCAAAGGGTACCACTGGGCTACCACGAAAAAACGGTACAAGGAGTGGACATTCTCGGGAAAAGACGTGGGCGGAGAGGGGGTATGGGATGCCTTTGCAAGTCATAGGTTCCCTACTAACCCCCTCTATACTAACCCCCCCCCCCCCCTTTTTCAGGTTCCCCCCTTGAAGAACCTACTTGATCCCTAACTGGCCTTAATTATGGGGGGGAACCTAGGGGGGAGGGGGGGTAGCCCTAAACCCTAAACCCTAAACTCTAAAAGAAAAGAGGGGGGGGGGGGCTGCTCCGGAAGCTGTCTCAACCCCGCACATAAACTTGCACAACCTTGCTTGGGTTTAGGGTTTAGGGTGTAGGGTTTAGGGAATAGGGTTTAGGGTGAAGCCTACACCGTCTTAAAGCATCAAACCCATCCTACACAATCTTCAGCCAGCAAAGCCCCCGAAATCTACAACCCTAAGCCAGCAAACCCCGAAATCTACAACATGTTCCTAATCTACACAAGCCGACATGCAAAAAACATGGCCATAAAATCTTAACTGAACCCCCGTCAACCCTACAGCCACCCTAACCCCTAACCCCTAAACCCTAAACCCTACACCCTACACCCTAAACCCTAAACCCTAAACCCTAAACCCGAGTTTGCTGCAGATGCGCGCCGGTGGCAGCTCCACGTTGCCGTGGCCCCGGCCGCGCGCCCACACGAGTAACGTGGCCTGTTGCTGAGGCAAGGGCCCCTTGCCCAGAAGGGAGGTTTTGGGTTCAGGGATATAGCCCTAAAGTGAAGGGTAGGGTTTCGGGTTTAGGGTTGAGGGCTTAGGGCTGAGGGTTTAGGGTTTACGGTTTGGGGCTTAGGGTTCTCCATTGCGAAAAGTTTGGCGGAGGGGGTGGGAGGGGTGCCCTAAACCCTAAAACCTAAACCCTAACCGCGATCCCTAAACCCTAAACCCTAAACCCCAAACCCTAAACCCTAAACACTAAACCGGGCCTTCGCAAATGACTTCATATCGGCTCTAGCTGCTGAATGCCTAGGCCCTTGAGCAGCACCCCAAACCCTAAACCCTAAACCCTACACCCTAAACCCTTTTGACTCCAGGCCCAGCCGGATCCGAACACCCATAAACCCTAAACCCTAAAACCCTGAACACCAAGTTTTGGGGTTGACCTGCGGTTTTAGGGCTTATAGGAGCTAGGAACCCTAAACCCTAACCCTAAACACTTCTAGTTGCTGAAGAACAACCCCCCCCCCCAAAAAAAAAAAAAAAAATCAGCAGATAATGATCCCTATATCGCCCTTCATAAGGAAGATTGTGTTTGCATACATACATAGATATATATATATAATATATAGTCTATGTCCTTTTTTTGTGGGGGGGAGTGGGGGGGGGGAGGTGGGGGGGGGGGGGGGGTGGGGGGGGGGGGGAGTGGGGGGAGTGGGGGGGGGGAGTGGGGGGGGGGGGGGGAGTGGGGGGGGGGGGGGTTCTGAAGTAACATGTAGGGCGGAAAGGAACCCTAAACCCTAACCGTAAACCCGAACCCTAAACCCTATAGGAGCTGCCTCGGCGTCGCAGGAGGCAATCATCTGGGCATTCGGAGCCCATCGCGCGCAGGCGACGGGGGCCTTGCATCTGGGCTTAGGGTTTAGGGTTTAGGCATACATGAAAAATATGCTGAAGGTCCCCGGCAGGAATTTGCCGAGGGATGAGGGTTTAGGGTTTAGAGTTTAGAAAAAGAAAATAAAGCAGATATTCTAACCAAAAAACGCACCTGCCTTATCTGGTTGTGGGAGACCGACCAATGGTGGACCCAAAAGCCACTTCTCTGCCAGCCTCAACCCTCAACCCTAAACCCTAAGCCCTAAGCCTTAAGCCCTAAGCCCGAAACCGCCTCGTGCTTCATGGTCACCAGGAGGTGTGGGCTGAAGGAAGGCTGCGCCATGGTCAGTGACCAGATTTTCACCTGGCCAGGATCTGGTGTCTTGGGGCTTCCTTAGAGTGCCTCAATCCTAGCCCCTCAAACCTGACATCCTAAAATATGGCCCCCCCTTTTGGGGTCCTCATTATGATGCGGCGGCCCCTAATTTGTAGGGTACCCAAAAAAGGACCCTAATTTGGAGCACTCTCCATATAAACCCCATGAAGTGCACGAACCCTAAACCCTAAACCCTAAACCCTAAACCCATAAGGTTCATCCTGGCTTGGCTTCCTTGGCTTTGGCATCTCCATCAAAGGCCCTGAAACCGCCTGCGCCGGGAACTGCGGCAGATCCCCCGAGTTTTGGCTTTCGGGTTCAAGGTAAACCCAGAAGATTCTTAGAAATAAATAAGAATAAACAACCAGATTCTTAGAAATAAATAAGAATAAACAACCATAGCTATATCTAGGAGTGGTGGAATGCGTGCCAGCATCCTGCATACTTTTGGTCAGGCCATTGCCCCATGGCAGCCCGAACCCCCCGCAAACACGCGAAGGACTCCACTGTCCTGATACCCGTCAATCTGGACTGGCAAAAGAATTCGGGGCATTTTCGGGTACAGTTTCCGAGGTTCCAGAAGTTTGGAGTTTAGGGTTTGGGGGTTTAGGAAGGCACTTCCGAACACTCTTGTATTCAATTCAATGGTGCCTTCCCATCGTGGCCTGCCGTCGTGAGCTTCCATGCCTGTTCCGGCTGCAGGGGGGCGCGGCCCGTTGTGGAGGGGATTCGGAACATTGCAGCCTAAAGCAAGTCCACAAACTACATGCAAAAGCTCCCAAACCAAAAGCTCCCAGAAGCCAGTTCTTCGTGAGTTTCGGGCATGAAGCTCCTGACAAGAGACCCAGGTATAACACTTGAAGGGGGTGTGAAGCCCTCTGCTTCTCCAAGAGGCCATTCCTACCCTTCCTAAAGAACCAGTGCAATTTGAGTGCCTAAGATTTAGGGTTTAGGAGGCTCCAAGGGCCTCTGATGTTAAGTGCCAGGGAACCCTGACCATCCCTTAACCCTTTTAAAACCCCCCCAAAAACCCAAAAACCCAGGGCAAAAATCCCTGAACCCTGGCCCTAATTCAGGGCTCCGGTCCCTAAACCCTAAAGCCTGCTGCAAAACCCTAAACCCTAAACCCTAAACCCTAAACCCTAAACCCTAAGCCCTAATTCTTGGGGCCTTCTGGCCCTGGGCATCTACCGTCGGCGGCGTCGGCGCGAAGTCTACCTTTTGGTTCTTGAGGCTCTTGGGGAATATAGAGTTTAGGGGTTTTGGGTTTTGGGCTTTGGGTGCAAAGTGGTGTAGAGTTTGTGTTTAGGAAGGATCTTATGTAGGACTTCGGTATGAGTTGTTCAGAGGGTACAAGTGTGGGGTATAGGGGTTTAGGGGCCTTCATGAGTTTCGTCCTGCGCTCGCCACGGCAAACCCATGGCAACCGAGCGTACCAAACTTCACTCGCATCCGAGCCTGCTCTTGCACATTGTTTAGGGTTTAGGGTTTAAGGTTTAGGGTTTAGGGTTTAATTAGGGTGGAATCGTGGGAGCGGGACAAGACCCGGAAAGCTAAGAAGACTGATGAGTCCAGAGCAATTACAGAGGGGGTTCATGTGCAAAGTCCTGAAGCTCTCTCTCCACAAAACTGAACATGCGCACAGCCTCTCCTACTCATGAGGGCCTCGTCCCTCTCCGCAGTCAGGCCAAGCCGAGGCTACGCAAATGTCAGGCGCGAGCCACTGCATCAAACTGCACGACAGCCATCCAACGAACAGGTGGGAACGAGTGTCTGTCAACCATGATAGCAAGATACTTGTCGCCTTTTTGGGGCCTCAGGGCTTATAAACCCAATGTATATATATATATATATATTTTTTTTTATATTTATATTTATATATTTATATTTATCGATTTTTTGTTCATATATATATATATATTTAAAAAATTTTTAAACCCTAAGGCCCTAAAAAGGCTAAACCCTACACACAGGGTTTCAGCGTCTAGGGTGCTTCGGACTGACATCGCCCAAGATGCAGACAGGATGGCGTGGGCTCCATGGCTGATGTTCCTGAGCTTCTCCAAGGTGACCTGGGTCGAAAGGTGCTGGCGCCTCATTTGATAGCTTAGAAAGCTGAGAACCGTAAAACATTTAGGGTTTAGGGTTCAGGGTCTAGGCCTATAGAGACGTAGTCCACAAAGAACTCAGCATGCCAAATCCCCTTAGCCTGTAGAAGAAGAGTTGAAGGGGAGATTTTACCGTACCCCTCGATTTCTAGGGTAGGCCCAAGGGGCATGTTCAACATTTCTCAGTTCCCCTGGACGCATGAAGCGAACCCAACATCTCAGCAACACAGAGCGACGCACACGTCAAACAGTGCATGTAGGGGCTTACGAGTCTATACTAGGGTTTATAGGGTTTAGGGTTTAGGGTTCAGGTTTTAGGGTTACGATATGGGGGGGGGGGGGGGGGGGTACCTTTATTATTGGGGTCCTTATTATGAGCGGGTGCTACTATTTGGGGGTCTAGATTAAGGTCCCTTGTTATCGTAAACCCCCATGTCAATGTGACGCTGGCTGTTGCACATGAGTCGCCGATTCCTACAAAGAACCCATCCGCTATACTGAGCTTGGAGCCCTAGCAAAATTGAAAAAAACAAGCTGGTTCTTAGGAATGATAGTACCCAAAGATCCATCAAAAGTTATTTCCAAGTATCTCATTTTAAGAATCATAGTACCCCTTAAAACTTATGCTAAACAAAACAAAACAAACTCCAAGCATCCCTAAGGTCGCTTGATTCACAGCTGAACTGCCCGCCACGCCTTGGCCCCTGTTCGGCTCGATGAGGAGGACTGAGGAGGTGGTGGCGGCTCCTGCTTCGCACCAGAGCCCAAGTATTGAAACACCCAACTCAGGGTTTAGGGTTTAGGGTTTAGGGTTTAGGGTTTAGGGTTTAGGGTTTAGGGTTTAGGGTTTAGGGTTTAGGGTTTAGGGTTTAGGGTTTAGGGTTTCATTCCACACGCGTTCGCCACCAAACTGCTCAGCACAGTCAACTCACCCTTGTGGAGCTCTGAGTCCGAATCATGGTCCCACCAAGAAAGTAAGATGCGGCAGCATGCGCGCAAGAGACATTGCCCACATTTCAGACCTTGGCCTGTTTGGCAGTGTCTGCGAGACATCCATTCTCCAGAGTGGGGCCCTTCTGGGACGTTGCGCTTCCTAGAGTACCAACCCGAAGATCCCCTAAACCCCTAAGATCCCCAAAGCAACCCTTGGGACCCCTTTAGGGACTCAATTGCTCCAGGTTCGTTTCGCATGTGGGGTTCAGGGTTTGGGGTTTGAAGGTTCAGGTCCAGGGCTGATCCAGGGCGAGCTCCTCTGCCTCCAGCTCTTCCACCACGTAAAGCTCCCCGTCCTTGTCCTCCAGGTAGGAGGGACTTCAAGGGGGGAGGACCCTTGTTGAGGGTCCCTGCTGAGATACGGAGTAGGGTTGACATTCTTGCTTGGTGAATGTATGCAGGACTCCCTGGGGATAGTTTTAACTATCCAGGCAGCAACTGGCCTTCCAACCCTGGGAAAAAAACCTTTTCAGCAAACACCAGAAAGCAGGAGGGTCTTCTTGCCTTTAGCAAGGGTGGCATCAACAGGCGAGACGGAGGTGAGATAGAGTTCGGATGTATAAACCATGGGACCACCGATTTTACGTAAGAAGCCCAGTCTGCGAATCATCGAGAAGTTCAAGGAGTACTGCCACTGCTTGCTACGTGCCATAGGGTCTGCTGCAGCACTGACAACAAGAAAATCGAAGGAGACACGCTCGGACCCCTGAGGTTGCACCCCCTAAGGGCTTCCCTTAATATACTCCGGATATGACGTACGATGGCCTGCTTTTGCCCCCTAAACCCTAAACCCTAAACCCTAAACCCTAAACCCTAAACCCTAAACCCTAAACCCTAAACCCTTAGAGGATCTATAAAAAGGGCCCCTCAAACCCAAGCGTCCCACCGTTCGGTCCAAGGTAGAATCCCATGAGCCCTAAGCCTAAACCCTAAACCCTAAACCCTAAACCCTGAACCCTATAAACCCCAAACCCTAAACCCTGTAAGCCCTAAACCCTCTCCAGTGGAGCTTCCTCCGCGAAGCCTCTGGCGCTGCCACGGCGAAGAGGGGGCGCTGCCTGACCAGGTGGGCGGCGGTCTCGGGTTTAGGGTTTAGGGTTTAGCATTTGACCAAGAACTATTCGCAGAAATAGCCCTAAAACCTCATTGGGTTAAGGGTTTGGGGCTGACGTTTAGGGATTTAAGGCTTAGGGCTTATAGGGTTTGGGGTTTAAGGCTTAGGGTTTGGGGTTTCGGGCTTAGGGTTAAAGACGTCCCCCCAGTCTCAGGTTGAGCAAAACCCTTTTGTAAAGGCAGATCCTGTATTTTGTTCAGCATCCTAAACCTCAAAAACCCGAAACCCGGTGTTTTTTTGGCATGTCCGTGACCATGCTCTTCCGACACCTTTGTGAGATTCCCGAACCCAAGAGTCCCCACAACAAGACTCACTTAGCGCATAGGGTTCAGGGCTTAGGGCCTTAAAGCAGCAGGGTTTGGAGTTTAGGGCTTTGAACCCGAAACCCTAAATCATTAAACCCCAAAACCCAAAACCCTAAACCCCTAACTGGGGCGTGAAGAGGCCTCTGTGCGCGAGGAGCCATCTGCCTCGGGAGCACCTCGTTGCCCCGAGCCAAAAGAATGAAATTAAGCTGCCAAAAACCTTGGCTGCACTTAGGAGGGTAGTAAACAATTAAACTTTTAGCGGCCTGAATTAAGAAGTAGAATAAACCCAAAAAAGCTAAGGATCTAAAGTTACAGTAAAGCACCACGAAGAAACCTCCTCTGAACCACTTGAGGCGCCCACTCTGGGACCGCTTTCCTCGGCTTCAAGAAGGCGGTTTTGGGTTTTTGTTGGGGTTTTTGGGGGTTTAGGGGTAAGTATAGAGGTTTGAGCTTTTAGGGTTCTGGGCTGGTCGGAATACGATCGATATCGCTTGAAGGCTCGCGGCTTCTAGGGGCTGTAAACTACTTGACGCGAGGGTCTTCGGTCTGGACTTTGGAGACGGACCAATGGTAAATCAACAGTGTGCTGAGAAGTGCTCTAGATACGATCACACAGCCCAAACTAACCCTCCTTGCAACCCCAGTTCTAGCTACACCTTAGGGCTAAAAGGGTTTAGGGCCTTAGGCCTTTAGGGTCCAGGATTTAGGGATAAACCCTTAAAACCTCAGCGCGAAACCCAATTTGGACTATTTTACCCCCTCAGCCGGGCGACGTTTCAGGTGGTTCACCGGCGCAGGGGCAGGGTCCATGACACGGCTGGGAGGGTTGCATCGAGCATCCGCTTGGAAGCCCTTTTGACTTCGTAAGTAGGGTTAGTAAGGCGGGGCGGTGGGGACTGAAATCGGGCTCCTAGGGTATACTACGCAGTCTTACAAAGTCAACAGAGCTTCTAAGCAGGAGTTTCTGGCTGGGGCTTCCGGGTTCAGGGGTTCGGCAAGGGGCTTCCAGGCTTCCAGGATGTAGATCACAAGTTCCCCGTGTGCAGTTGGTAGGTTGAGGGGTTGTTGAGGTGGGTTAGGTTCGGGGCTTCGGGTTTCGGGTTTAGGGTTGTTATTTGGCTCGGGACCTGAACCCCTTATTGTGGATTTGGGACCCCATCTTGCATCTAATGTCGGGGTCGGCAGCATGGCCATCCTCCTGCTGAGCCGGCAGGCGCAGCGTTTGGGCTTTTTTGGGGAGGGACAAGTCCTTGGCTGCACTTAGGAGGGTAGCAAAACATCTAAACTTTTAGCTGCCTTATTGAGAAACCCAATAAGCCCAAAAAGGCTAAAGATGTAAAGTTACAGTAAAGCACTACAAAGAGGTCTAACAGGATCAAAGGTCCAAGCCTTTGTTGCGGTTCGAGCTGAGGCACTACCCACATGCATTCTAGACCCCCTTGACCCGCAAACTCACCTCCTTCATCCCTAGAGCCTATTGACCCTAAACCCTAAACCCTAAACCCTAAACCCTAAACCCTAAACCCTAAACCCTAAACCCTAAACCCTAAACCCTAAACCCTAAACCCTAAACCCTAAACCCTAAACCCTAAACCCTACACGGGTGACCATGAGCCTACTGACCCGCAAAAGCCTGAAGAACCCGGCCTGCTCGCCTTCGGAAAAAAGAAGCTCAAACCTTCTAGCATCGTGGCCGGCAAGGCCTGTTTAGCTAGGGTTTAGGGTTTGGGGTTTGGGGTTTGGGGTTTAGGGTTTAGGGGTTAGGGTTTAAGGTTTAGGGTTTAGGAGCTATTGAGGTACTGCAGGGCTTTCGGGTTGGGCTTTGCGCTCTGCCTTTCAGGAACAAGCCCCCCCCACCCCCACCAATGTATATCGCATTTCCACCTCCTCTTCAATCGAAACCCTATACTCTAAAAGGGAACCCAGAACCAGAAAAAGGGGTAAAGGGTGGGTTTAGGGTTTAGGGTTTAGGGTTTAGGGTTTAGGGTTTAGGGTTTAGGATTTAGGAGAGAGGGTTCAAGGTTTAGGGTACCAAGAAACCCGTCCAACAAAAAGTACATGTCCGCAAACACAAACTGAGCTGCCAGGGACCTGCCGCCTCGGCTTTCAAAGCAAGGCTTTGCTGCAACATCACTTGCCTCCCAGCTTTCATGGTGTAGAGTTTAGGGTTAGGTTTCAGGGTTGGGTTTCGGTGTTAACCTTATCTAGGGTACTTATCAGCCTACTGATTTCTACCCAACTGGGCTGCGCTGGTCCATATCTTTGCGCTCTTGAGCTTGGGTGTGCGGGGGAGGGCAGGATGTACAGTCTAAACCCCAAGACCCAAATTCCTAAAGCCCGAACTAGACCTCAACCCTTAACCTGAAACCTAAACCCTAAACCTAAACCCTTAACCATCCTTAACCCTTAACCGTGAAGCCTTAACTTTAAGGTGCCCCACTTAGCACCCTAAGCCCGTGCGCCTCCCTAAACCCTAAACCCCTTAAACCCCCAAACCCTGTAATTGCCTTAGTTGTCCAGTAGCCTAGAAAACCAAAGGTTAACCTTGGGGATTATGTAGGGGTTATCATACCCCAAAGGTTGAAGGCTGTCTACTCTACTACTAAGGTACCCAAAACTAGGGTTTAGGGTTTAGAGTTTAGGGTTTAGGGTTTAACCCTAAACCCTGAACCCTAAAAACCCTTATGGGGTTGACCTCAGCGGCCTGTTGGCTTGCAAGCCTTTGGGAGGCGATGGAAAGTTCAAGGCCCCGGCCTTGAAATACCTCTTCCCAGGGTTTAGGGTTTAGGGTTTAGGGCTAGGGTTTAGGGTTTAGGGTTTAGGGTTTAGGGTTTAGGGTTTAGGGTTTAGGGTTCAGGGAGGGAGAGAGGGAGAGAGAGAGACAGCTTAGGAGACATGGGGCTTGTAAGGGTTCAGGGTTCAACCTCCAAACTTACAGGGTCCTCAAGGAAGGGAGTTGTCAAGGGGGGTTTAGGGTTTAGGGTTTAGGGTTTAGGGTTTTGTGTACCCGAAAATTCCCCAATACTCCCCACTACTCCCCCAGGCTCGCTGAGGTTCCCTGGTGCGTACCCCCCAACCCCCCCGCAATGAACCTGTTGTCAAGGACCCCTTAGCCGCACAGTAAACCCAAAACCCCAAACGGTTGCTATGAACCCCCCTCCCTAAACCCTAAACCCTAAACCCTAAACCCTAAAACCTACACCCTAAACCCTAAACCCTAAACCCTAAACCCTAAAACCTAAACCCTAAACCCTAAACCCTAAACCCTAACCCTGAAGAGCCCCCAAAAACCAACGCACAGTCCGCTTCACTGGGCGCCCCCGGCGATTTCTCCAAGGCGCTGATCCTAGACTCGAAGCCGAACTCTTGAGCCTCGGTGGATTTCGATTTGGGTTTTAGGGTTTAGGGTTTAGGGTTTAGGGTTTAGGGTTTAGGGTTTAGGGTTTAGGGTTTAGGGTTGTAGGTCATTTTTTTTCGGGGGGTTCATGGGTTCTTGTGATCCAAGGAGTTTAGGGTTTAGGGTTGTAGGGCTTTAGGGTGCTCTGGGTTCTTGTTTTATAAGTCCTTCATGTTCTCACACGGGCAGAAATCTGAGACTGAGAGCTGATCCTCACCCTCTTTGAAGCAAGGGCCTAGACCTGCATGTGGTGGACGAAACGCGCAATAGGGCCACTATGCTACCCTGGGGCCTCAGTACCCTAGACTGGGGGAAGGTTGATGCAGAAGGCCGAAACCCGAAAACCTAAGACCAAAACCGGAGCCCCGGAACCGCAAACCCAAAGCAGTGTAGGGTTAGGGTTTAGGGTTTAGGGTTTAGGGTTTAGGGATTAGGGTTTAGGGTTTAGGGTTTAGGGTTTAGGGTTTTGGGTTTAGGGTTTAGGGTTTAGGGCCTCAAAACCCGACCAAGAAAGCCCCAAGCTTCGAAGTTGTCAACAGGATCTGCACATTCTAGCACACCCAGGGCCCGGTCCATCTCGTTCAGCATCGGCTTGATCTGAGAGCGGCGGTCTAGGGTTTAGGGTTTAGGGTTTAGGGAGTTTAGGGTTTAGGGCTTAGGGTTTTTAGGGTTTAGGGGAGGGGTTGGTTCCGAACTTAGGGGTACCCAGAGAGCCCAATACCCCTTCAATAGGGAGCATACCGTAACATCATACTAAGTCAAGGTACTGCTCCTTGCTTGAATGGCTACTGGGCTCTGTGGCTACGTTACGACGTTCTGTGGGTCCTCATGATGAGGGAAGCACACGCTTTGGGTCTATCTTCGAGGTCCCTCGTTTTTCGTATGCCCCTACGCAAAGGTTCGTTCAAGCTATAGTGTTGAGGGTTTAGGGCACTCCGTTTATATGTAAACCAAAATGAAGCGCCTAAAACCCGCTTTTGACTCACCCGTTTTGTTGAGCCCGTAGAGACCCTAAATCCCCAAAACGCCAACCAAGGGTTTAGGGTTTAGGGTTTAGGGTTAATGCAAGCCCTACACGACACGCTAAAGCCCCACAAGCCCTGCGAGGTTGAAAGGGGATGGCAAAGGGAAACCGATCCCCTAAAACAGGGAAGAGGAGTGCCGCCAGGCATCCGAGTTGAGGGTTAGGGTTTAGGGTTTAGGGTTTCGGGTTTCGGGTTTAGGGTTTAGGGTTTAGGGTTTAGGGTTTCGGGTTTAGGGTTGTTTAGGTTAGGCCCCAAAGTCTTCCCCGTGATATCGCACCAATGAGCCCCAAGACGCCTCTATCAGCCACAACATCGCTTTGTGCTTCCTGAGCTCTGGCTTCTTTTGCCAAACCCTAAACCCTAAACCCTAAACCCGAAATCCTAAACCCTAAACCCTAAACCCTCAACCCTAAACCCAAGAGGAACCTAGGAATTAGAAGGGTGCTCGTTTTCGTGCAAAGGAGCTGATCAGGGAACCTGAACCCTAAAATCCCGCCACAATGACCCTAAACCCTAAACCCTAAACCCTAAACCCCAAACCCTAAACCCTAATTATTCGTGATGATGGTAACTATTCTGATTATCATTATTACTATTACACATTTCATTATGATTCATGCTTGACTGTAAGGATGCTGGAGCCGTGGTATTTGCTCTCCTTCTAAACCCAACAAAGCACTGCAGAAAACTTGGCAGCGGACAGCTGTCATCAAGGCTTGCTGGTTCACCTCAGTGCTGCTTGATTTAGGGTTTAGGGTTTAGGGTTTAGGGTTTAGGGTTTTGGGTTTTAGGTTTTAGGGCTTCAGGGGATGCTTTAGAGAGGTTAAAGGTCTTTTGGGCTCCGGATAGAGGGTTGTTGAGGGCCTCTGGGAAATTGAAATCAAATGCGAATAAATGGGTCGGAGTAATAATTACGAATAGCATTCCCTTATGGTCCTTTTCTACTTGTACTATAGTAACCCCCAAAACCCTATTCAGGCCCCTAGAGTATGCAGAGACCCAGGCGACACTGGAACACTCTTGCACAAGAGCTTGAATTTACTGGAAACATGCAGACACGAGACCCTAAACCCTAAACCCTAAACCCTAGACCCTAAACCCTAAACCACCCTAAACCCAAAATCCTATACCCTAAACCCTACAACCCATACCAGCAAAGACAACATTCTCTTTGTTCACTTCGTCGCCTGATGCTCATGAAAAGTAGGCCCTTTTTTGCGGTCAGGCTCCCGGAGCAGTGCGCTGGGAAGGCTAAGCTCGCTGTTGTCTATGAGCGGAGGTCATGAGAGACGTAAGGTTTCGACTCTCACACTAGCGCACGCGCAGGCAAGGCTTTAGGGTTTAGGGTTTAGAGTTTAGGGTTTTGCATTTAGGGATGAAGGTTTTTTGAAGGGTTGCCGCTTTGGCTGTTTAGGGCTTAGATTCGGGTTTCGCGACAGAACATCCGACGCAAGGATCGGTCTCACGTTCGTTTCCTTACACGACAACCTCGTGATCGGGTTTAGGGTTTAGGGGTTAGGGCTTAGGGTTTAGGGTCTAGGGTTTAGGGTTGGCCATGAAGTCCTCAGCACAAGACAGTCACCATCAAAGTTAGCGTCGCCCCAAGTCTAAGGGGATCCTTCACCAGAATGAGCCGGGAACGTCAGCCAGGAAGGTCAGCCAGGTAGCTTCCACCGGCTGCACACCCTTCAGCTGATCGTGAACATCTTGCGCACGTCTGCTGCTGCGGCCACAACGCCAAGCATCGTCCCAAACCGCAACAAACTCATCGCCCAGAATGGAGGCAAATTCCCTCACGGGCGCTTGGATGGGCTGAACACCTTTGAGCCAGTCTTGCACCGCTCTGCGTCGCCGTCGAATCTATGAGCACCCCCAGGGCACAACTGACCCATCGCCCAGAATGGCAGCAAAAGTGAAGCTGGTGGCTTGGATTTGCTGTACGCCCCTGAGCTGGTCCTGCACAGCATTGCTGTCGCCACCGGCCTCCGCATTGCCCCAGGTCACAACAGACCCATCGTCCAGAATGGCAGCAAAAGCGAAGTTGGTAGCTTGGATCCGCTGCACATCCTTCAGCTGACCCTGCACAGCACTGCTGTCGCCACCAGCGTCTGCATTCCCCCAGGTCACAACGGATCCATCGCTCAGAATGGCAGCAAAAGCTGTCGTAGTGGCTTGAATTTGCTGCACATGTTTGAGCTGACCCTGCACAGCACTGGTATCGCCACCAGCGTCATTGCCCCAGGTGACAACAGACCCGTCGCCCAGAATTGCAGCAAAAGCGAACCTGGTAGCTTGGATCTTCTGCACATCCTTTAGCTGGTCTTGCTCAGCACTGCTGTCACCACCAAAGGCAGCACTGCCCCAGGTCACAACGGACCCGTCGCCCAGAATGGCAGCAAAAGCGAAGCTGGTAGCTTGAATCTGCTGCACATCCTGCAGCTGGCCCTGCACACTGCTGCTGTCGCCCCCAAAAGCAGCATTGCCCCAAGTCACCACGGACCCATCACCCAGAATGGCAGCAAAAGCACCGCCAAAGTTATTGCCGGTGCGCGTAGCTTGGATCTGACGCACATCCTGCAGCTGACCTTGCACACCACGGCTGTCGCCACCGAACCGGGAGTCGCCCCAGGTCGCAACAGACCCATTGCCCAGAATGGCAGCAAAAGCCCTGCTGGTAGCTTGGATCTGCTGCACGTCCTTGAGCCGAACTTGTACTGCCCGGCTGTCGCCACCCCCGTCAGGCTTGCCCCAGGTGACCACAGACCTATCGCCCAGGATGGCAGCGACAGCAACTCCGTTGCCGTGAACGTGAACGCTGCTCAGCTGCAGGGTCAGTGTGTCGCCGCTCTGCAACCTGGATTCCTCAAGTGTGGCAGCTTCGTCCAGAACGCCTCCGGAGGAGTCCAAGAGTCTGCCCTGGCCAACTGCCAGAGCCTGCTGTGCTCTGCTCTTCAAGGCGTCTATAGACTCATCCGGTGCTGCTTCCAGTGAAACCGTCCTGCCACTTAGCAGGCTCACATGAACTGTGACGACCGACATGATGCTGCACTTACACAGCGCTGCTACAAAGTTTGCTGGGCCGGAGCTCAAAAGCGGAGAGCTCCCGTCTACGAATCGCCTGCTAGATAGGACAACCATGTCCAACGCACGATTGAACTTTCACCGGGTCACTGGGCGCTCGCGGTCTTAGGGTAGCTACTGGGCCCTTCAAAGGGGACCCCTTATATACCCTTTCTATACCTCTACAATTACGGGCCCATACTATCATACATCAGGAATCTTCAGAGGAGGTTAGGGGCCATATTCAGCGCCCATGAAACGACCTTTTCACGCGACCAAATGGATGCACCGTATGCCTCCCTACCCCGCCCCCAGCAGAAACTCACCAAGAACCCCGCAGAGAAGTGGCAGTTGACCAAGTCCTTGCATCGAGATGGGCAGGCGCTTGGCTAGTTCATGGTTGGGACAGTATTAACAATTTGGAAATTTCTAGCCCTTTTCGAGTTTGACTAGCGTTACAAATGCAAAATGCTACCCCAAATAATAAAGGGTGGCGCAAGGCCTCCACAGCTTCCGCTTCTTTGAAGAGTGTAGTGCTCATGGGGGGACGCTGAATACCATAAGTCGCCGTAAGTCTAAGGGCTTGTAGTCTAAGGGGCCCGAACTTAGCAAAAGCACCACATTCTTTCTGTACTTCGAGGGATTCGAACTTTGGCGTTGGGTCCTAAACCCAAAACCCTAAGCCCTAAACCCCAGGGTTAGGATGCTGTGGCTTGAGACCCTAAACCCCAAACCCTAAACCCTAAACCCTAAAACCCTAAAACCCTAAACCCTAAACCCTAAACCCTGACACTTCGGGTCCAGGACTTAAGGTGGAGTAGGGTTGAAGGCAGTGAGGGCTTACCTGGGACTCTATTTACCTACAGTTTTGTAGTAACTTCCCTTAGATAGTAGGCATGACTCATACAACTGTAGGTAAATGGGGTATAGGTCAGGTTTGAACATATATGAGAAACCTATAATCTCCACCGGGTTCTTACACCTTAAACCCTTGGAGGTTCAGGGGTAAGTATCGGGCAACTTGGGTTACAACAGGCTGGTACCATAATTCGAGTGCTTCCTCAAAACCCCACCTCTAGCTGACTCTAGCTATTCCGGGCAACCTTCAAGCAACGTCCGAAGTTACACGTCTTTGGGGCTGCAGGCTTGGTACGCCACGGGAACATGCGCCTAAACCCTAAACTGGCCCTAAACCCTAAACCCTAAACCCTAAACCCTAAACCCTAAACCCTAAACCCTAAACCGGAAAGCAAGCCAAGGCTCATTCGAATCGCCCCGCACTGGCGAGGACATGGCTGCTTCCTTGTGGGTTTTGCCTCTTTGGGCAAGCCCAAGACTTCCTAAATTGCCCCTAATAGCAGAGAGCGCGCCTTCTTCTGCGGAGGTGTTTTGCGGTTGTTGGTGGCTGCCTCCCGGCTGAGGCCTGGTGGTGTGGCTCCAGGTTGACTCTCCTTTCTGCCAAGGTTGCTGAGGTGCGGTGTCTTGGGTTTTTGTTGGGGCTTTGGTGGTTTTCCCGGGTGTCTACCAAGGTGGTGTAGTCCGCGTCCGGAGGCCATCGGTACATCTACGTGCCTTCATCATCTTTCCGACTGCCGCCACGCTGCGAGTGTCTGGGAATCTGAACCATGACCCAAAGAGCCGAAGACCCCTTAATTGAGGAATATACCCTAAACCCTATACCCTAAACCCTAAACCCTAAAACTATAAAGGGATCCTTATGATAAAAGGCCATATTCCTTGCGTAAGGGGCATTGGCGGCATTGGGTAGTGCTTTGGGGGATGACGAACGATAGGGCGGTAAAGGTGCCTGAACGATCCCGAGGCGCCCGGATTCGGCAACTTAATTAAGGTTTTGGGTTTAGGGTTTAGGGTTTAGGGTTTAGGGTTTAGGATTTAGGGTTTAGGGCACTAAACCCAGAAGAAGCCCTAAATGAGTGCGCCTTAAAGATTTCAAAAGGATCCTTGCCATGATTTGAGGCCTATTCCTTGTACTTCCGGGGTCTTGGGCTCTCCCGCATGATCCCCAATAAGCCTTGATGAAGCAAAACAAGCCCGAATAAACCCCCGTCAATCCCAAACAGACAGAAGAAGCCCCTAAACCCTGAACCCTACACCCTAAACCCTGAACCCTAAACCCTAAACCCTGAACCCTAAACCCTAAACCCTGAACCCTGAACCCTAAACCCTGAACCCTGAACCCTGAACCCTAAACCCGAAACCCTGAACCCTACACCCTACACCCTGAACCCTAAACCCTAAACCCTAAACCCTAAACCCTGAACCCTGAACCCTGAACCCTAAACCCTAGACCTAAACCCAAGAAAGCTCCTAGCCCTGTGAACTCCGCTTTTTGCGAAAGGCGACCCTCTGGCGCTCTCATGGGGCCCATGTGCCTCTAAAGCATTATGGGTTTCCGGTAGGGCTTAGGGTTTAGGGTTTAGGGTTTAGGGTTTAGGGATTAGGGTTTGGGGTTTGGGGTTTGGGGTTTGGGGTTTGGGGTTTAGGGTTTAGGGTTTAGGGCTTGGGGTTTGGGGTTTGGGATTTGGGGTTTGGGGTTTAGGGTGTAGGGCTTAGGGTATAGGGTTAGTTCGAGTTGAGGTTTAGGGTTTAGGAGGGGAGGAGGCTCCTAAATGTTGACCGGCCCCGTTTTGGGGGGCTGATGTTGCCACAGGAAGCCTTCTGTCTAAGGTACCGCCGCCTCAAAGGCCCTAGGGTTTAGGGTTCAGGGTTGAGGGACTTTGGGGCCCTAAACCCTAAACCCTAAACGCTAAATAAACCCCAAACCCCTAAACCCTGAATTGGGTTTACGGTTTAGGATAGGGTCCCCTAAACCCTAAACCCTAAACCCTAAACCCTAAACCCTAAAACCTAAAACCTAAAACCTAAAACCTTAACCCTAAACCCTAAATCAACCCTGAAGCATCTCACAGGCTCACATGGGCTCATCACCATCGCTTTTTTAAAACTCCCTCTTCGGCCCGGCTTTCCAGACATTTTAAAGGATGGTTCCCCCTTCTACGAACAGTCCTTGATAAGGGATTATACATAAGGGGGTACTATAAAACCCAATTAAGGACTGGTAGTCCTTAATAGGGATTATAACAGGGGGGTACTATAAAACCCAATTAAGGACTGCTAGTCCTTAATAGGGATTATAATCGGGGCTACTATATAACCCAATTAAGGACTGCTAGTATAAGGGGGAACATCCCAAGAGATATTCAACACCCAATCAAGTTGCTTTTTAGCCCTAGTTTATCACAAGTGCCGGGCAGAGGATGGAGAATGAAGACATGACGGCGTCGCATCTGCAGCCCATAGGGCGGGGATGTGGAATGGAAGTGGGAGTAACCGCTTCCGGTACACGCATTCTGGTATATTTTCAACTGCGTTTACCATGAACACACACAGAGCAAGCCGAATGGCCTTAAACCCTCTCTCTCAAAACTTTGTATTCGTCCTCCACTATGCACACGGGCAAAGACAATATTTGGAAGGGCTCTACACGGTTGTAGAACTGCAAACTCAACCCACGGATGGTATACTGTAGGAAGTCTGGGGGGGGGGGGCGGGGGTTCCAGGGTTTTCGACTCTCACAACTGTAGAGTTCTGGGCTGACACGCCTACGGCATCGCCTAACTCTGAGCCCTAAACCCAAAATACCTTGCCCCAAGCTGCAGCCCCTCCAGTCATGTCTTCTTGACACGGCAGCAAGCCACATTGATTCAGCAGGAAGCAGAGATTTGGGTTCATGCGGGTACCTATTCGCGAATGCCAAAGGCACCGGCTAACACCCTAACCCTAAACCCTAAACCCTAGACCCTATCGGGACTCCTGAGCAAGCTTCCCAAAAATTCACTGGCCGAGCCGGCCGTGTGAACTCCGATCCTGCTCGGGCAAGGAATTCACCCCTCCCTCCTTTCGGTCGCGGGATGCTCTCGAGCTTAGGCAGGCATTTAGGCTTAGGGCTTAGGGTTTAGGGTTTAGGGTTTAGGGTTTAGGGTTTAGGGTTTAGGGTTTAGGGCTTAGGGTTTAGGGTTTGGGGCTTAGAGTGTTCAGGGTTCTTTAGTGAGGCCTCTTTCTAAAGAAGACGTGTGCGAGGACCGGCCCATAGCTCTGCGCGACTAAGCTGAGACGCGGGACCCCTCTGTGGTGGAAACCCGGGATGTCAACCCAGCTCTTCCGACGGCAGGGCCGAAGTCGCCCTAAACCCTAAACCCTAAACCCTAAACCCTAAACCCTAAACCCTGTATCCTATAACGGTTTAGGGTTTGGGCTTAGACCCGGGTGTTCGCGCAGATCCGAAACACCAAAGCTCGGTGTAAGTCGACATCTACCTTCGACGTCTTGAAGCTGGACCCTAGAGTAACCCAGGAATGAAAAGGCTGCCTTTATGGATGAAAGGGGCCCATAAGGGAACCTAAACCCCCCAAAAAAGGTAACCAGGGCCTACTCCGTGTCCTAGGAAGTCATCGGAAGTCAGTCGCAAAATGAAAGACTCTAATCCTGTGTGGACTTGACCCAACCCATGATCGAAGCATGCGGTTTAGGGTTTAGGGTTTAGGGTTTAGGGTTTAGGGTTTAGGGTTTAGGGTTTAGGGAAGCCTCTGCTCAACATCCCTTTGCCGAAGAAGGGGAGAGCTAGCAGGGCCACGGTAGCACTGTTGACCGTACCGGGAGACTCCTTGGTCCTTGATACTTCGGGAATCTGTGCATACATTGCAGGGTTTAGGGTATACGCCGGAATCTTTGCATAAATTGCAATACCCTGGGACTCCAAGTATACAAAAAGAACCTACACTGGAGTCTAAAGTCTGTAAACGACACCTACTTTGGGCTATTTGGAGACTTATAGGGATAGGGATCCTACTCTGAGTTCAGGATCACTTCATTGAGGGGTACTAGCGTCTCCTGGGCACGGTAGGGGAAGCATTACATGCACTCGCTTTTTTGAGATTACAGTGCTGTGGCGAACTGGGTTTTCCGATGCGCTTCCTATCGGAGTAGTATGCCCTAAACCCCAAACCCCTTTTTTTCAAACCCTAAACCCTAAACCCTAAACCGCACCCTACATGCCACAAGCTCCCGACCATCCCAGCGCACCACGCCGCACCAAAGGTCGCTTGAAAAATAAGAGGTGGTGCGCGAAGATTGAGAGGTGAGAAGTGATGGTTCTTGCATGGAGTCAAACGAAGCTCTGCCGGGGAACTTTGCCCTAAACCCTAAACCCCAAAACCCTAAACCCTAACCGTTGAGGAACTTGACAGCTCAGTTACCACTGATAAGGGGCACCATCTTCATCTTACTTCATCGTTACCTATGGCTGCGATGGTAACTTAGGTCAAGCTTTTCTTAAGACACGCGGAGCCATTCTTACGGAGCTTAGGGTTTAGGGTTTAGGATGCTTGCGGAGTTTAGGGTTTCGGGTCTGGGGCATTCTTCGGAAGCTCTGATCTGGTGCTCTAAACCTAGACTACGACTACGAGACTTGGTACCCCGCAAGTATACTAAGTTTGATGATCTGGTACCATGGGACCTCTGTGAAAGATCCGGATGGTTCTGATGCCGGTGCAACTGACCGCAGAATGCTGAACCCTAAACACAATCGAAAATCCAGAGTAATCCAGAGGTAAGGACCATTCTCTCGCCGGTCTCAACATCGAATTTCGACTGATCACAGAAGCCTTGAAACATCAAACTTTGCAATGACCCACCCCACCCACACCCCCCCCCCCACCCCCACCCACCTCCCCCCCCCCCCCGGCCCACCCCCCCCCCCCCCCCCCCCGCCCCCCCCCCCCCCCCCCCCCCCGGCCCTCCGCGCCCTCCGCACCCTCACGCCCTCCGCACCCTTCGCTTGCCTCCGCGCCCTTCGCTTGCCTCCGCGCCCTCCGCCCAGGACACAGTGTTGATGCTAAGGGTGCATTGCGTCTATTCTGCGTGTGTTTCCTTTGTAACTGCAACAAGACGAATGGTAATTATAAGAAAACTATTGAATATTAATCCCTATGTTGCCCTAAATAGGAAAACATTCTATCCTGGGTGGTTCTTAACCAACTAATGGATATCCTTGTGCTTTTCTGGCCTCTCTACCCTTCGACTTGGGGCCCGTTGGGCATCCCTAAATGTTTTTTGTTTTTATCTCTGTAGTATCCCCCAAGAGGACACCCAACATAGTGCTTCATCCATTCAAGTTTGGGCCTTCTATTTGGAGCATCACATGCATGCTGCATGTCAAGTATGGGCCCTTCATTTGGGCCCCTTGTGACATGGCCCTTCTATACACTATGCAGAATGAGGGCCCATACCTCGGATCCCTAGAAACTAGGCTAAGGGACCACACTAAGGGGCCCATAGTTCCAGCCTTAGATCAAGGGACTACATGCGGCCTTGGGGGTTCTTTAGGGGCTATGGTAGGGGAGTAAGATTAAGAGTAGGGGGTCCCTCCTGATACCCCCTGAATTCGAGGATTCGGCTCCTGTGATCACATGTACCTCTTGTCTTGACACTTGCTCCTGGCACCTCGACTGTGTCGAAGGCTTTCCCTAAACCCTAAACCTTCCTGCTTGTGCCTCGTTGGCCTTGCTACACCTTGGTGGCTGGGCTTTGGGGGGGGGGGGGGGGGGTGCCTTGCGGGGTGGGGCTGGGAGGCCGAAAGGCCTGGAGGTTCAGGGTTTAATTAGGGTTTAGGGTTTTTTGGGGTTCTACTCTCTGCGCCTTCTCATGAGGGTGTTGCGCGTGGCTACTCGCGAACCCTAAGCCTGAAAAAAACAATGCCTGCCATGCAACTTCAAGGTGCCTGGGAAAAGAAAGGTCGAGTGGACGCCGCAATGGGATGCTGGTGTGCTGGAACCAAGTTGCCCTAAACCCTAAACCCTAAACCCTAAAGCCTTTGAAGCCCGTTCAGGCTTCGAGTGACGTCGAGCTCTTCGAATGGGAAGACTGGCTTTAAGTTGGGGGTTCGCCTTGATTTTTTCGCCACCTGCCGGGCAGTTTTGGCGGGTGGGGGGTCTCTGGTTTGAAGTGCGTGGAGCAACGCCGCCAAGGCAGCTGTTGAATGACACTGCCTCCAAGCCTCCTGAAATAAGTCTCAGGCGGTCACTCAGAATCTGCGGGCTTAGGATCCTGAACCCTAAAACCCTAAACCTCCATAAACCCCAAAACGCTAGAACCCTGAAACCCTGAAAACCTGAACCCTGTAGTCCCGAGCTTCAAGGTTCTCAGTTTCCCAAAGGTTCCAGCATTTTCCAGGCGTCCTTGGCCTCACGACAGCATTGGTCGCCGGCTTCCATCCACGGCTGTCCGTGCGTTTGCTATACCGCCAAGGCCTGTAGAACCCCAAGTGCAAGAATTACTCGCCTTTTATATAGGGTTCAGGTTGGGATGTCTCCCCCTTATACTGACAGTCCTTCATCGGGATGATCATAGGGGGTACTAGAATCCCTATCAAGGACTGTTAGTATAAGGGGGAACATCCCAAGATTTAGGGATGATGATTAGCTCGAAACAACATGCGGCTTGGAGCATATGAAAGGCTGCAACTAGGTACACCGAAGAGAATCCTTTCCTCCGGGTATTCAAGCCCCCTATACTTCGTCTTAGTAAGCGTATCCCAGTTGCAGATCTGTTGAAGAATGTTGAAACTAATATGTTGTGGGGGGAAATTGGAGTTTTGCTGTTAGGGGGAGGGGGTTGTCAAGACGGCCAGCCCGAAGGCATTGAGCCCTCCGGCCCTCCCCCCCCCCCTCCCCCAAACAAAAGAATTGGAGGAGGAGCTCCTCCAGGGGTGGACTTCAGAATTTCGAGGAGGAGGTGGGTGGGCTGCAATTACCAGACCCCAGAATCACTTGGGAATAAAAGGGCCGCCCTTTTGGGTTTGTTAAGGGGCGTAGAAGGGACCTGTCAACCCGACACACATCTAGGCGGCTCGACACGTCGCCCTGTAAGCCCGATCTGAAGGCTAGGGCTTAGGGTTTAGGTTTAGGGGGGTTGTGGGTTTTGGGATTACGGGGCTTTTAGGGGTTGGTCTTCCTCAGGACCCGAGAAGCCCGGGCGATGCGCTGCACTGCTGGGCGCCAAGGGGCGCCCGGCGAAGAAGACGAACCCAAATGCCACGCAAAAACCCACCA
Organism: Symbiodinium natans; assembly: GCA_905221605.1. NCBI lineage: Eukaryota > Dinophyceae > Suessiales > Symbiodiniaceae > Symbiodinium > Symbiodinium natans. The sequence goes on along the minus strand of CAJNDS010000591.1, from coordinate 556,186 downwards.
GGGTGGCTAGGAACCATAAGAACCCTGAACCCTAAACCCTAACCCTGAACCCTTCACTTTCAACCCTATAAGCCTTTTATTTTGTTTTTGAGGAGGGCCAGAAACCCTCTAAGCCTTAAAACCCTGAACCCTGAGCGGTGAAGGTTTGGCATGTGTACGCTGCCTCATGCATCTACCGACAATCGTCACTGAGTGCGTAAGTCAGTCAGGGTTTAGGGTTTAGGGCTTAGGGTTTAGGGTTCAGGGTTCAGGGTTCAGGGTTCAGGGTTCAGGGTTTAGGTTTAGGGTTTAGGGTTTAGGGTTTAGGGTTTAGGGTTTAGGGATTAGGGATTAGGGATTAGGGCATATGCGTGGTTGTCAAAAAATTATGATCACTTTTGGGGTACCCAAACTATTAGGTGCCGTATCATATTAGGGACCCCAGAAGGGACCATAACTTTGACAATCACCCATCTGTGAGTTCCAGGCACGAATCTAACAGCACTGGTTGTTGTTTGTGGGTTTATGGGGTTTGTAGGGTTTATAGTTCATAGGGTTTACATCTAGGTAGGAACATGGTCTCTTAGTATGGGCCCTTACAAAGGGGACCCTTATACCCTGTACAACCCAAGGGCTTATGCGTCAGAGCCCTTTAAAGGAGGTAAGAGACCATAGTACGGGCCATGTAGCTACCCCTAGATGTTAATGCAATAAACACTTCTCACTTAAACATGGACCCATTGCAAGGGTTTGAAATGCAATGGCAACAGCTGCGACTCAGGTTCTCAAGCCTACGCCTACTGCCCACGGGACGCTGATACTCCCCAACCCCTATATATACCAAGCACTGGAACATGTCGACGCTATGGTTGCGGGTGCATGTAAACATCCTTTACTTAAGGGATTAGGGTTTATGATTTTGATATTTTTTGAGGGGAGAGGTGAAGAATAGTCCTCCCACTTCTAACTTAAGGCATATTCCTTACTTATCCCCGTTAAACTTAGCCTACACCCTAAACCCTAAACCCTAAACCCTAAATCCTAAACCCTGGACTTGACGCATTGCGTCTCTGGGAAGTGTCTTCTTGGTGACTCTCACGTTCGCTGTTGCGGTGGGCCTGGGCCGTGACACTGGTCTCTGCCTAATTTCTGAGTCTCTCTCACGCGCTTTTGTTTGCTTTCTCTCTCTGTCTCTCTCTCTCTCTCTCTCTCTCTCTCTTGCTCTCTCTCTCTCTCTATATGTGTAAGTCCCCCTCGTTCTCTCTGATTGTGGTCGTGGTTGTTTCATGCCTCTCTCTCTCTCTCTCCCTCGCTCGCTCAACTCAACTCAATCGGAGCCAGCACTTGCATAGTTTGAATGTTCTTGAGGCTATGTGTTGTAGTAACTTCTTCTACTTTGTTGGAAGTAGGCTCTGGTCTGACAGGGTAAGGGGGAAGGGGCAAGCATGTCTACATGGGTTTAGGGTTTAGGGTTTAGGGTGGTTGAGAGTTTGCTATTGGGATGTTGCCCCTTTCTGCGAGCAGACCTTACTCGGGATTTTGATCGGGGGCACGATAATCCCTAAACCCAAAACCCTAAACCCTAAACCGCGTTCGTATAAGGGGGAGCATCCCCAAGGTTTAGTATCTACGGTGCAGAGATGGTCGGTTCGGGGGTGCAGTTGCCCCTGCAAAACTGGGAGCAGAGAGCGGGCACAGTAACCCAAGCCCCTCAAGAAACCCGAAGCCCCAAAACCCCAGTGCACACCGGGAAAAAGCCCAAAATCTGAACCGCACACCCCACGGTCCTGGACCCTCTAGGAACACCTGCCTCGTCCGACTAAACCCCGAAACCCTTTGGCGCCTACACTTTCGCTTCTTGAACGCAAAGCCCAGGCTAATCATGTAATATCATCATCCCTATATTGCCCGCATAAGGAAGAACATCTGCAATTGTTTGGGGGGGTTCTTGAGCAATTAGAGTAGCAAGACTTCCTAAGCCGTCTGTCTACTGAGTCTGCTGAGTCACTGGGTCCGCTGCGGCTCGCCACTGATGGACCAAAGATGCTTCCTAGGCGCTTGCGCGCCGGCTGCCTGGGCTGGGCCCAATCTATACACTCAGAATACTTACTTGTATCCAAGCAAGTAGTGCTAGAAACAATAACAAAAGTAGTGGTAGCAGCAATCATATTGTCAAAAAAATCGCCTGTCGCCTTGTGCTAGGGCCGCTGTTCTGGGAACTGCCCTGGCGACCGAATGAACACCCAAAAAAAGGTCATACACCCTATGCTACTACAACCCCTATTAAGTCTGTGAATCATGAACCCTTCTAGGGTTCGTTGATTCTTCAAGAGCCCAAACCCCGAAGCAACCGCAGCTCGCGGCCCGGAAAGCCCAGGCTAGGGTTTATAGGGTTTAGGGTTTAGGGTTTAGGGTTTAGGGCTTCGGGTTTGGGGTTTCGGGTTTGGGGTTTGGGGTTTCGGGTTTAGGGACGGGTCCTGGCAAAACTGAGAGCCCTGCAGATCACTGAACTGACGGGCGCGGATCGACAGCTCCTGCAAAGTTTAGGGCCTTGGGAGGGATAGAAGTTAGCAGGTGGGCCCGAAACCCTAAACCCTAAACCCTAAACCCTAAACCCTAAACCCTAGACCCTAAACCCTAAACCCTGGAGCTGACACCCTAAACTTTAGACCCTAAACCGGTGTTGTAGGGGGTTTGGGGCTTCGGGGCTCTGGGAATGAAGAGGCCGAGGTTTCGACCCTACTGTAGAGAAGCCTTCCAGAAACGAGGACCGACTCTACCGCATTCGGATGTGGACCCTCACCCGAACAGACTGCATCCGAAACCCCATAATCCTTCTCAACCCCCAACCCTCAACCCTACAAACCCTCCGCTCTGTCCTGGGCTTGCTGCTTGGGCAGTGCCAGGTCTGTCAGAGGCCCCTCGGACTCCTTGGCGTTTGAGGCATTCGGTTGGTTTTGCTTTATAGGGTTTAGGGTTTAAGGTTTAATTAAATGGGCTTAGGGTTTAGGGTTTTGTTTGTTTTTTTTTTTTTTTGGGGGGGGGGGGGGGGGGGGGGGGGTGGGTGATGTAGATAGGGTGGTATAGGGCTTTAGAGGGTTCAATGTCGGGCTTTTTTGAAGGGTTTCTCCAGGGAGGGTTTGATCAGTTGTTTATGCTTCTATCAGGGTTTACGTAGGGTTCTATAGGGTTCATGTAGGGCTTGATAGGTTTATCTTTTACTGACCTCACCCCCCCTCCCCCCCCCTCAGCACGTCAACTGCGATGGACTTTACGACGCCAGTGTTTGGGGTTTGGGGTTGGGGGGGCTCTCTGCTGCTGGGAGTGTACCCTTTTGAACCCTGGTATTCCACCCCAAACCCCAAACCCTAAACCCCAACCCCTAAACCTCAAACCTTAAACCCGAAACCCCAGACCCCGAAGTTCCTCAACCCTGAACCCCAAACCCCCCTCAACTCTGACTGCCCTCTTGGCATGCCTCTGTTGCATCGTGGTTGCATTCCTGCACTCACATGACTTCCGAGCCCAATGCTCATTAGATTCAAACCCTACACCCTCAACCCTCAGACCGAAATGGCCCTAATTTCTCAGAACCTCCCCAAGACCCAGGCTCTTTGCACTCCAGACCTACACTACAACAATATAACGAACCACAGTATGAAGCAGCCCTTTCGCTCAGATGCCGGGTGCTCGTCGTGGGCTTCCGCCGTCGCGACATAAAGGAGGCCTCCCCAGCGTCTTTGCAGGATGCCGGCCGCGGTTGGAGGGTCCAGGGTGTACGGTTTACGAGGGGCCAGGGCGGGGGGGGGGGAGGGTGGGGGAAGCCCTAAACCTGTCTAACCCTAAGCTGCAAGCTTTACAGCAGCACGGGACCTGCTTGCCAGTTCCGCAACGTTCTGCAATATACCACTGCTACAGGTATGATATGGTCCCTAAAATAGGCGAGCCTAAACTTTTGGGTTGGGAGATTAGTGCTGAAACCTTCTCTAGTAACCCTAAACCCTAAACCTTCTCTAGTTACTGATAGGGTTGATTGGGTTCACAGGGATTCTAGGTCTTGTCAGGTCCCCACATATTCCGCTTCAAGTATAGCAACGGAGCTTGGTCTCTTATAGGTACCCAATTCCACAATGACCATGGTAGTGCCCTTCCTAACGGTTTAGGTAGGGTTTATGGGGGTTAAACCCTTACCCCTAAACCCTAAAACCCTAAACCCTAAACCCTAAACCCTTAGGGTGTAGGGTTACAATGACCATGGTACTGTAGAAGCCCGCTTGGAACCGCATCCTCAACACGAGAAGCCGAAAGGATCGTGTCGCAACGTCTCGGGCCTATAGTCCTCATCCGATGGTAGAGCGCACCTCCAGCGTGCCTCAGACATTTGGGGGCTTAAAGGTTCTTGGGGTTTCGGGTTCTGGGGCCTAGGGTCGTGGGGTTTAAGGCTTCTTTGGTTAGGCTAGAATTTGGACTGTCTTGCCTCCGACAAACCGTTCAGCCGGGAACGACTTCCGGACAGGAAGCTTTCAACATCGAAGAGCCTGACTGAACAAGCCACCCTAAACCCTAAACCCTAAACCCTAAACACTGCATGGGCATTCCCAGAAGGCAGGGTCCTGTGATTACTTAGTAGAAAGGACTCTTCTCTTAAATGGGTTTAGGGTTCCAGGGTTTGAGGGGTTCTACGGTTTGAGGGTTTGGGCTTCTAGGGTTTTAGGGTTTTAAGTGTTTAGCGTCCTTCTCATGGTCCATCCCTTTGAAAGGACCTTTGTGGCAACCCCATGTATGAGCAACCCCCCCACACACACAGAGAGACACATCAGAAGCAACTTCCTCACATCCCAGGAACGCCATCGTGGAGGCGAATCCTTCTCCATTGATGACCTCAGAGATTCACCGTAGCTCCCAGTATGACCTACATTGGCTGTAATAAGGGCACCCTTGTTTGGGTTGGTTACTTTACAAGGGAGCCTTGAAACAAAAACAGTGGAAAGGGTACCACTGGGCTACCATGTAAGTGGGGGTCTAAAGTCAGTGAATCATACCTACTCTGGGCTATTTGGAGCCTTAGGGTCAGGGTTTCGGGATTGGGGCACAGTGCTTCCTGAAATGAAGCGCTGATGGTTTAGGGTTTAGGAATCCAGCTACCTTTGGGCCCGCATGCGATCTCTGAAGGCCTCAGCCACAAAAAACAGCAAAGCCGAACCTCACTACCCTTTTGCCTCCGGCCTCCTGGCAGTCTGCTCTAAATCCTAAACCCGTTAGGGTTTGGGGCATAATATAGCCCTAAACCAAGCTTTACCCTCCAGCCGGCGCGAAGGACGGGTCAGGTTCTGGGTGCTTGGGGCATTAGGGGCCACCTGTACTGCAGCAAGATGGTCGGTTTAGGGTTTAGGGTTTAGGGTTTAGGGTTTAGGGTTTAGGGTTTAGGGTTTAGGGTTGTTGACTTGCGAATCTGAAGGTTCGCAGCTCGGGTTCCCCTCATCCCGTGCGAATGAGCCGCTACTTCGCGCGCGAATCCTTTTGAATTCAAAATCCTCAAGGGATTTTCAGGTAAGGTGCTTGCCAGGCTTTCTTCCTCTTGTTGTTTTTCCTTTTCATTTTTTTTGTTTCTTTTTTTTCCGTCGTTGCGACGCGAATGTTCTGAAATTTAGGTTTTCCGTCGTTGTCGTCGCAATAGTTTGGCCAAAGCAATGAAAAACGGTTCTTTTGTCAAAGCAAAAGCCCTAAACCGACGCATACATCCTAAACACAAACCCTAAGCCACAAACGTCCTAGACCCTTGTGCTGCACTTACTGAAGTCCTCAACCCTAAATCCTAAGCCCTAAACCCCTAAACCCTAAACATCTACATCCTAAACCCCAAATCCTAAACCCTAAACCCTAAACCCTAAGCCAAACCCTAAACATCTCCTGTGGGCCCAGGCCATGTAATGTACAACGCCATCGGCCTGGAGGTTGCCCCGGTACCTTCGGAGCTGTTGGGGAGCCTTTAGGGGTTTAGGGGTTTAGGGGTTTAGGGTTTAGGGTTTAGGGTTTAGGGTCCTGAAACCCTAAGCCCTAAACCCCAATCAAACCGTAAGAGGGGTTTTGGGTCCTCTTGAGCTCTGGCTCTTTGCCACCATACCTGAAGCGCTTAGGGTTTAGCGTGTAGGCTGAGGGTTGAGGGTTAAAGGCCAGTTGAGGGTTGAGGGTTGAGGGTTGAGGGTTGAGGGAATCCACTTCAAGCTCAGCCCGTAGCCGCCCTGGCCCCCCGTGCTTGCTTCCTAGGGTTTAGGGTTTCCCGAAACCACAAGAAGCTCCTGCCACCGACACCCCCATGGCCATCAATGGCATACCCTCGAAGCTCGTCAGGGCCTACCCCAACCCCAACCCCAAACCCCAAACCCCAAACCCCAGACCCGAAACCCGAACCCGAAACCCCAAACCCTAAACCCTTTACCCTTTTGCAACAGGCTTCTGAGGTCCGCGCCCGGAGTGTGCTTTGGACAGCGCTGGCTAAACCGAGAGAGCATGCAGTTTTGCAGCCCAACTAGAAGATATCTCATTGAACATGATCACATTCCCTAAACCCTAAACCCTAAACCCTCTGCCAAGATGCTCCCAATGAGCCCAAAGACAGAGCTCGCAAAGCCACGTCTCCTGCAGAACTTTCCAACTTCGGCCCTGGAGCTGGTTTAGGGTTTAGGGTTTAGGGTTTAGCTTCAAGAGTGGATCCTGCCCCCCGAAGTGGGGTCGCCAATCGCGTGCGTTGCTTGCTTAGAAGCTGTTCTGAAGTAGTGTTGTCTACTCAGCATCCCCCAGAAACCCTATGAGAATCCCCATAACCCACCCTTACTAAAAACCTGAACCCTAAACCCTAAACCCTAAACCCTGAACCCTAAACCCTAAACCCTAAACCCTAAAGTAGGGCTTAGGGGGGGGGCCACGCTCAGCTCAAACCCCGACCTACGGTTTTACTCTGCACCCAGACCCTGGGAAGTGTCACGCCACAAGCTTCGAACTCAAGGCAGCGTGCGCCTCAGGGTTTAGGGTTTAGGGCTAGGGTTTAGGGTTTAGGGTTTGGGGTTTAGGGTTTAGGGGTTTAGGGTTTAGGGTCTAGGGTTTAGGGTTTAGGGTTGAGGGTTTTGCCAGCCCCACACCTTCCAGTTGGTTCCCCAGGGGTTTGAGGTGTAGAGAATCGGGTTTCTTTCGTCCATAAGGATTACAGCGGCGGTCTGCGATGCCAGTGTGGCTGGGATGGATTCGAAACCTTCGCAAACAACCCCCCCCCACCCCCCAAGGTGTTACCCTAAACCCGAAACCCTAAACCCTAAACCCTAAACCCTCTGAGCCCGACTTGGAAGCTCTTCTGACTTAGTAAGAAGGGTTAGTAAGGGTGGGATTGTGGGGAGTATAATTGGGTTTCTAGGCGATACTAAGTCGACGGACTAAGTGAAAGGAGCTCCTAAGTCTGAAACCCCTAAACCCTAAACCCTAAACCCTAAACCCTAAACCCTAAACCCTAAACCCTAAACCCTAAACCCTAAACACCAACTATTTCAAAAACATTCGGGCACCCGAACGAGTCCTGCGGTACATCCTGCTTCCCATGGAGCTTGGAGCTGTCGTAGCGGAGTGGCCCTCCGGCTATCCTGGGAGGTTTAGGGTTTAGGGTTTAGGGTTTAGGGTTTAGGTGAATCATAGGACTAAGGACTAAAGAAGCGTAGTTCTTGTCGGCTGCGTCGCAAAACACCCCAAAACCAAACAGGAAAATCAGGGGCACTTGGGCTTGGGTGGTTTAGGGTTTAGGGTTTAGGGTTTTAATCAAATTAACTATCTTTAAAGAAAGGGTGTGTGTCATAATTGATTGGGTACAGCGAGTTCCCCTTCACAAGAGGTCGATAAGAAAGCTTCTCTCCCTAAACCCTAAACCCTAAACCCTAAAGCCCCTCAACTCCCTAAAACAACAACCGTCGACCCGGCTCGAAAAAGCGAGAGCCTTTCTCCCTCCTTCCGGACGTCGGCCCGTGCGACCGCTACAAACAGGGTTTAGGGTTTAGGGTTTAGCGTTTAGGGTTTAGGGTTGAGGGTTCAGGGTTGAGGGGGATGAGGATGAAAATCAAATTCAAAAAAGAATTAAATTCGAATTTAATTCATTCTGGACGGGCAGCCCACCCCCCGCAGGCCGAAGGATTCAATTCGAATTTAATTCCTGAAATGAAGCCTCGTAGCACAGCACTTAAGCTTAAAATTGAATTTAATCCTCCTTCCTGCCGGAAGGATTAAATTCAAATTTAAGCTGCCTCATAGTTCGACGAGGTTGCACGGTCACTCGCACTTCGGTTTTCGCACGCTCGGCCCTTGCTCTACGCTTCGGTTTTTACACTCTCGGCCCTTGCTCCAGCTTGGCGCGCGGGTTCAGGGTTTCAGGGTTTTGGGTTCAGGGTTTCAGGGTTTTGGGTTCAGGGTTTCAGGGTTTTGGGTTCAGGGTTTGAGGGCTTTGCGGTTCAGGGTTTGTTTTGGGTTGAGGGTTTGAGGGCTTTGGGTTGAGGGTTTGAGGGCTTTGGGGTTCAGGGTTTAAAGGTTTTTGGGTTCAGGGTTTGAGGGCTTTGGGTTGAGGGTTTGAGGGCTTTGGGGTTCAGGGTTTAAAGGCTTTTGGGTTCAGGGTTTGAGGGCTTTGGGTTCAGGGTTTAAAGGTTTTTGGGTTCAGGGTTTGAGGGCTTTGGGTTCAGGGTTTGAGGGTTATGGGTTCAGGGTTTGAGGGTTTTTGGGTGCAGGGTTTGAGGGTTTTTGGGTGCAGGGTTTGAGGGCTTTGGGTTCAGGGTTTGAAGGTCTTCGTTTGAAGGTTTGAGGGTTTTGGGTTCACAGTTTGAGGTCTTAGGGGTTCAGGGTTTTAGGTTGGCTTTGGATTTCTCTACAACACCACTGCATGGCAATAGAATTCGAATTTAACTCAAACGTGCTAAGTACTGTATGGTAATATAATTCGAATTTAATCCCCGCGCGCTAATGACTGTATGGCAATATAATTCGAATTTAATCCATAATTCCGAAAGAGAATTAAATTCAAATATAGAATTAAACCTGCCTGGCAGGGCTTAAATTCGAATTTAAAGCCAAGTCTTCGCGATTAGGATTAAATTCAAATGTAACCCCCTCAACACGGAGCCCTGGTCCTCGCAGGGGCTTAAATTCGAATTAAATTCGGAAGCCATTGGAGGATTAAATTCGAATTTAAACCCCCTCGACGGGCAGATGGATGGCCGCTGAAGCAGGTCTGAAATTCGAATTTAATCTTTATTGAATCTGAAATTCAACCTTATTCGGGTTGAGGGTAGACCCCTAGGCTGCGCCCAAAACCCTTGAAGGGGTTGGGGCCTACTCAAGGGCCCTCGCAAGCCCTCGCCCCCGCAAGCGCATGTGAGGCACACCACTTCAGAACACTCGGCCCCTTCCAGGAAGATCTCGTGGAGGGCCTTGTTTTGCAACCCGCGGCTGGAAAAGGGCTTAAACCCTAAACCCTAAAACCTAAACCATAAACCCTAATCTATAGGGTTATTAAACCCTAAACCCTAAAACCTAAACCATAAACCCTAATCTATAGGGTTAGCGTTTAGCAAGGGTTGATAAGGTATGATGGGCTTGGAGTTTGTCGGGGAACGCCAAGGGCGCCATAGAAAGAAGCTCCCTGAACATGGATCCCGTGCAACCCCAAAGCCTGAACCCTAAACCCTAAACCCTAAACCCTAAACCCTAAACCCCAGTGCCTGAACATCACCCGAACCGGAGTCACCGTTCAACAGCATGCCGCCCAGTTGCAGTGGCGACTTTCTCAGAAAAGACCTTGTCACATAACCTGGTGGGCTTGAATGGCCCTAAACCCCTAAACCCTAAACCCTAAACCGTGTTGCCCTGTGGCCAGAGGCTCTTCTCGTGTGCATGTGAAAACCCTATGAAGATCAAACCCATGGCGCCCCAAGCCCTACACTTTCTCCTAGCTTCATATGGTCAGCTCTCAAATTACGGCACCTTTTTGGGGCATGTTAAGTGAGAGCGGCCGCCTTTCAATGAGAAGCCCAAAAGACAAGGAACCATATGAGAAGGAGAAAAAACACAAGTCGACGGTCTCCTAACCCCCCTCGGAAAGCTGTGGGAGCACTGCCTGTGGGCTCTTGAGGCCCTCAACCCTAAACCCTAGACCCCCCAAACCCTAAATCCCAAGCATCAGGGTTTAGGGCATTAGAGTTCTCCACACCCCATACTGAGGTTCAAGATAAGCCAGACACAAGCCCTAAACCCTAAACCCTAAACCCTAAACCCAAAACTGAGTAACCTAGGAGTAAGGAGTAATAAGGGTGCACGTTTTGGTGTGAATTGGCTTATAAGGGGACCTAAACGCCCCCAGAAAGAGAACCAGGACCTGCTTGGGTCCTAAAGCCGCAACCCTAAACCCTAAACCCGAAACCCTAAACCCTAAACCCTCAACCCTAAACCCTAAACCCTAAACCCTCAACCCTAAACCCTAGGTTTAGGGCATAAGGGCCAACTCTGGGTCCTTACGCGGTGCGGATTTCGGGCTTTGGGGGCTTTGCGGCTTGGGGGCTTGTTTAGGGTTTAGGGTTTAGGCTTTGCTCCCTTCAGAACTCCCGGTATGTCCGACAGGATGTTTTGGGGGTTTAGGCGTTTTTTTGGGGTTTTGGGGCTTCGGGTTTAGCGGCGGGAGGCAGCCAGTTAAACATGCGGAACAGAAATGCCGAAACAAATCCTTCCCTCAACCCCCCCCCCCCCCCCAAAAAAAAAAAAAATGGACCATGGTAAGACACGGCATGCAAGTGGTCTTGACTCCGCAAAAACCCCCGCACATCCCCTTAAATCCCCCTGAAAGCCAGGTAGCTTCAGAACCAGCTGCTCGTCCAACCTCGGTTCAAGCGCTGCTGGAGGTTCATGGTACCTATTAACCAATGATAACTGTACTTTTATGCCCTACTTATAAGCCCATTACAAGCCCCCTTAGTGCCCGAATATGGTTATAAGTAAAATTTTAAGTAAGTACCATGAACCTCCAAGTGTCCCTCTCCTCTGAAGCTTCATGGGTAGTTACAAGTGGGGGTTTACGAAAATAGCTGGCACCCAATATAGATCCCCACAGAGTAGGATCCCCATATAATACGGACCCCTAAAAGGTACCCCAAGTTTCGAAAACCCTAAACCCTAAACCTAAACCCCAAACCCTAAGGCCGATGCCGATGCAAAGTTGAAGAGTTCACTTCTGCCCTACCCATGGAAAGCAGGTGATAGGGTCTTTATTGCTCAGGGCATGGCAGAGGATACTTGAGAGGTTCTAGAGGGCTGCTTGGAGCCTCCTGGGATATTGTAACTAGGGTTATGAGTAGGGTTTGGGGTTTAGGGCTAGGGTTTAGGATTTAGGGTTTAGGGTTTAGAGTTTAGGGTTTAGTATGCCAGCACGTCCACCCCACTTAGAGCTCAAGTAGGGTTTCAAGCCTCAGGTCTGCCTACTTCCGCCTTCCCTGCTTGCCAAGATTCGCCACGTGCCACACACACCAAAGCACCCGAAAGGTTTTAGGGTTTAGGGTTTAGGGTTTAAGGTTTAGGGTTTAAGGTTTAGGGTTTCGGGTTTAAGGTTTAGGGCTTAGGGTTTAGGGTTTAAGGTTTAGGGTTTAGGGTTGTTTTATACTAACAATCCTTGATGGGGATTCTGAGGGGGCTTAATAGGGATGCTCAGATGAGCAGCCTGAACTCTGGGGCTTATAAAGATGATGTGCTGCTGGCCTTTCTCTCATCTGCTCAAAGTTCAAGGTTGGAGCTTGAAAACATGGCAACAAGATTTGTTTTTCGGGCCCCTTATAAACCACCCAAAAAAGTAAAATACAAAAAGAGTCCCCCAATCCCGTGTCCACAGGTGGTTTGGGTTGGGATGTTCCCGCTTATACTAACAGTCCTTCATTAATTCGAGATTATAGGACCCCCTGGCATAATCCCTATTAAGCCCCCTCACAATCCCCATCAAGGACTGCTAGTATAAAACAAAACCCTAAACCCTAAACCCTAAAAGGGGGAAGATCGCAAGGTTTGGGGCTGACGCCGGGCCGCTCCACCATCTCCTCAGTGAGCCAGCCGGCAGTCAGGAGCACAGGCATGTAGATCCTGAGGATGTAGGGTTTAGGGCTACGGTTTGGGGTTTAGGTTTAAGACCCCGTCCCCTCTCAAAAAAAGATAGCATCGTCTATAGGCATGCTTATCCTTTGTTTTTAGGGTGGCTCTTAAGCAATGGTTGTTTACTATACACCATCTATGATCAGTTTTCCAAAAACTATGGCAAAAATCTGGAAGCTTTGGCTACCGCGAACATCTTGTGAAGTGGTGGAACATCATCGCTGGCGGAATTGCAGTTCAATTTGACTTCACATGCGGTGTGTTTTGCTGTTAATCTGTGCCTCGTGGAAGACGCAGAAGATGAAACCCATTGCAAAGTTGCATCCTGCTCTGCTGATCTTTCATGACCTTCAAAAGCCTAACTGACTTGATGCCCCTATGGCCTGACCCGAAACACTAGAAACTCCAACTCTTCTCTACTTCGGTTCACGCCGGGCGGCTCGTGATGAAGCTTCACGCGCAAGCTGAGAGGCAAGTCCTTGAGAAGTGGGATGTCCTTGGCACGAAGACGATCGAAGCCTATTGCAACCGCCTTGTTCGGTGCAGGCCTGGATGTAACATCCCTTACGTCCTTTGGACTCGTACCCAGCTGGCTGTGAATTTGGTAGTGGCTGTGGAACTAACTGCGTTCAAGATGAGTAGGTGCTGTGAATCTGAACAGCCCATTGGCCCGAACCACTTGAGAAGCTGCCAGTGCTGCCGATCTTGTGTTTCGGGTGGCTAGGGCCGAAGAAACTCGCCAGCAAATGAGGGCCGAAGGCCCTAAATGCCACACGACGAAGAGAGGGCAAGCAACGGTGCAGTCTAACAGACAGGGAAGCAGGGAGGATGTTTTTTTTTTTTTTTTTTTACGGGTAACCCTATATAGAGTAGTCCAGTTGGCTGCTTCTTTGAGCGACTTCTTGGCGAGGACGACTTGCCTCGGCTCGACGAGCTGCAAGGCTTCGGGCTTCTGGTTTGTGACTGCTTTGGGTTTCGGGTTTAGGGTTTAGGTTTGAGGGGGGAAACCGAAAATGGGGGTACCTTAATTGGGGTGCTTTTGACAAGGGAATCCTACTATTATTTGGGGTTTATATTTGGCATATTTGGGGTTAATTATTTTCGTAAACTTCGGGCTTATGGTTTGTGACTGTTTAGGGATATGGGGGGCGTTTCGGACATAGGGGGAAATGCCCAAAAAAACCAGAGGGATACAAGTAAGCCCCCCTCGAAACAAAAAAAGAGACAGAGAGCAGGCCGGGAAACAGCCTCACGAAGCGCTGCACCCGGCACCAGACGTCCACAGAGATGGACTTTTGGGTCAGGAACCTTTGTGCTGGCGTCGGCTCTCACAGTGGCATTGGCAAGTGGCAAAGGGAAAGGCAGAAAACCCTTTCTGCCTACTTAAATCGCACAACCTTGAACTCTACTTCAACCCTCAGCCTCAAACCCTTGCCAGCCTCAGCCGTGCAGCAGTCCTTCTGGTTTGTATTCGTTGGAAGGGGGGGAAGGGGAGGGGGGGGGGGGGGGGGGGGGGGGTAGGGTGTAGGGGTCTGTGCTATTTCGCAAGGGGTGCATGACAGGTGTGGTTGAAGAATCCACCACAACAAAAGTGTCTAAGGGCTTACAGTGTACATGGGTTTTTTATAGAACTTCCCCAGGGGGGTGTATAGGGATTATCGGGCTTGAAAGTTCTATGAAGCTTGGATGCGGATTTTGCCGGGAGTTTTCCGTGTCCAGGGGCCCTTCTTGAAAAACCTGCGCCTTCGTTCAGGGAAAGCCTCTTTGGCCGATTTGCAGATGGTTCTGAATTTTGCGCAAAGCCATTGTAGGGTTGTATCTTTGGCTCCCAACTGCTCCCCACTAAACCCTAAACCCTAAACCCTAAACCCTAAACCCTACTAAACCCTAAACCCTGAAGGCCTCAAGCTCCTGGGGGCCTCCAACCGTACTCTAAGCGAAGAAACCTTCCTTAGGGGCCCAGTCCTGCCCAAGAACGGGACCCCCAAAATAGTCCCTGCTACCCTAAACCCTAAACCCTAAACCCTAAAACCCAAAAACCCTAAACCCTAGAAGTCTTGTGATTCCCCCTTTGGGGGGGGGAGGCTTAGTGGACTCCATGATGAACTCCTGATTCCTAAATTCCTTAAGACCTTCTAGTAGGGACCCAGAACCAAAGGCTTCGGGGGAGTCCAGGTGTGTGAAGTGTGTAGGGAGGGTTTATACTAGGGCAGTTTAGGGCTTGGGGTTGAATCTTTTGGGAGCGACAGTATCCGGCCGACGAAAAGAGCTGAGGAACGACTTCACCCGGGTCTCCGTCTTGAAGTGATCCACATGCATCTGCCGAAGCTGGTTCACCTGTTGTCTTATGCTAAACCCTAAACCCTAAACCCTAAACCCTAAACCCTACACCCTCGAAGTATAGGCTTGAAAGCAAGCTTCAAACCTCGGCTGGAGCTTCAGGGCATGGATATAGATCAAAAACCTCAAAGTAAAGTATCTAAGGGGTCGGAATAAATACGAATCGTATTCCCTTATGGTTCCTTTATAGTTATACTATAATAACCCCCCCCCCAAAAAAAAAAAAGCCTATTCTAATTATTTAGGCCCGTATAGTAATCCTGCGCGGAATGCCCGTGACCAAAACACTGCAGCACGTGTGCCTAGAAACACCAAAGCAACCACACAAGAAGCGCCTGCATGACAGAGCTTTCAAGAAAGGGACTGCTGTGCGTTATACCCGGTTTTGAGGTTTGAAGTTTGCAAAAAGATCATGATCAACATTGCTGCAGACAGGCTCTGCCCGCGGATAGAGCCCGCCAGCTACATCCAGACAACACCCCACACCCCACAGATGCTCCAAGTCTAAACCCTACGTAGGCCCTGTAAACCCTATAAACCCTATAAACCTATAAACCCTAGAAATCCTATGAACCCTATAAACCTTATAAACGCTACAAACCCTGCCAACCCCATACAACCTATCAACCCTAAAGTCTACATCCTAAACTCTAAACCCTGGGTTGAGAGCTTCGCGCACCGTGTTCGTAACGCCGCTGATGAAAGAGGAAAAAACAGCCAGGCCGATGAGGACAACAAAGATGGCGAACACCCGCTCCGGGGCAGTGTTCCTTCGGTTTAGGGTTTAGGGTTGAATCACCCCTATACAACCCCTTACAGGGTAAAGTTGAGGGCGTAGAGTGTGAGGTGCTCTAAATTCAGGAGGCACGAACCAAAGCTCTTGCAAACAACCTTCCCCTCCTCGATTGCTTGTGAAGACAAACTGCGCCAAATACTCGGTAGCCCGGTAGCCATATTGCAATAGGGGGTATGGGGTTGGCTTAGTGTATAAGGGAATGTTGAACCAAAAAACGGGAAAGGGTACCACCGGGCGACCAAGAAGACCCATCCCAGTTTGAATTTAGCCTTGACATCTAAACCCTAAACCCTAAACCCTAAACCCTAAACCCTAAACCCTAAACCCTAAACCCTAAACCCTAAGCCCTAAGCCCTAAACCCTAAACCCAAACCCTAAACCCAAACCCTAAAGTTGTCAACCGTTGGGCTGCCATCAAAAGTAGCAAAGGCCCTTTGGCGAGGTAAAGCCCTCCAGCGTGGGTAACATTCCTAGACCCAAGAGTAACCTAGGAATGAAACGGGCTCAGGGTTTAGAATTTAGGGTTTAGGGATCAGGATATTTAGGATGTGGGATTTGGTGCACTTTTTGGTTCAAAGGCGCTGAAAAGGGCACCCCAACCCCAAAGACGGAGAACGAAGCTCCACTCTGAGCCCGAGCAATATCGAGATCCCCTTAGCCGGGTGAGAGAAAACCCCTATAGCCTCACAAACCCTAACCCCTAAACCCTGAACCCTGCAGCCCCAAAACCCCCAAAACGGATGGTGCCTGCCCCCGAAGAATGGAATCACGAATAGCCCAAACGCACACAGAAGTACAAACATTTCACATAATTTGGGGGTTCAGGAGGACACTTCTCTGACTCAGGGTTTTGGGGTAACTATCACAAGGCGGCCCCTGATATTCAGGGCGCCCCAAAAAAAGAACATGATTTTGAGGAATGACTACGAATACACTCACCAAGAACCATAACTTGGGAGCCCGGTTTCCCCCCAAACAAGCCCACAAACAAAAACAAAGAGGACCAACATTTTGCCAAGGGATGTTCCCCCTTATGCTAGCCGTCCTTACTAGGGATTCATCATCGTACCCCCCTACTGTGGTCCCTATGAAGGTCTGTTAGCATAAGGGGGCACATCCCAAGCTTAGGGTTCATCTAGGAACCCTAAACCCTAAACCCTAAACCCTAAACCCTAAACCCTAAACCCTAAACCCTAAACCCGCTCTCTCTCTCTCTCAGGCATTCGAAACCCTAAACCCTAAACCCTAAATACAAAGAAATACGTACTTTGGAGTTTCAGGTCGACGTTCGTCAACATTAATTGGCTCTTGTCGGGTAGATGACCGAAGGCTTGCAGCTAAGGCTGGCGCTCCGAAACTGCCAGGGAGGGGGGGGGAGTTCGTGGGGTTTAGGGTTTAGGGTTTAGGGTTTAGGGCTAAGTCCTAGCAGCCAGATGCCCACCGAGCCCGCCATTTCTTGCGAAGGCACGGAGCGATGTTGTTGGTTGCGGGCATGAACTGTGTCAGCGACCTGGCACGGTAGTGCTGGCGACCCTAAACCCTGTAAACCCTGTAAACGCTGCAAATCCTGTAAACCCTGTAAACCCTATAAACCTGTAAACCTTGTAAACCCTGTAAACCCTAGAAGCCCTATAAACCCTGTAAAACCCTATAAGCCCTACAAACCCTATAAACCCAAAAAACCCTATAAACCCAATAAACCCCCCTATAAGCCCTATAAACCCTATAAACCCTGTAAACCCTATAAACCCTATAAGCCCTATAAACCCTATAAACCCTATAAACCCTAATTATAAACCCTATAAACCCTATAAACTCTTTCTTCATCAACCCAAGGTTCCAATTCAAGCGTCTAAGCCCAGCCTTAGGGGTACCTCGAATAGCCCAGTAACCATATTAGAATAAGGGCACCCTTTTTTGGTTCGATTACTTTATAAGGGACTTAGAAGCAAAAAAACAATGAAAAGGGTACCACTGGGTTACCAAGCACTCAAACTATGGGCATCCTTACCGTAGGATCCCCCCCCCCCCCCCAAATGGGTGCCCCTGTTTGGAAAATGCCGAAATGCAGAGCCACGGGTTTGGTCTTGCAGCTCAAGCTACGGTTGAATGCTCATTGGGCTTGGGGGTCTGCCACAAAGAGTGTTCAGGGTACAAGGTTTGCCTTGATTTACCCTAAAACCTAAACCCTAAACCTTAAAATCGTGAACACTCAGCGGCAGCTGAGTCCAACACCAGTGCAGCGCGGACAGGTACTGAGTCGTGAAGGGCACTTGGTCCAAATCTGCCTGGGGATTACAAGCCCTAAACCCAAAACCCTAAACCCTGAACCCTAAACCCTAAACCCCAAACCCCAAACCACATCGAAACCCAAGGTGGGATCACCTCTTGTGAAGAACCTGCCTTTGCCCAGTCTAGGGCTTCCACTCTCGCACGCGCACATAGCAGAAAGGTATTAGGGTTTATATCAGGCGAGTTGGGTAAAAGTTCTAAAGTGCGGCACAGCGCGGCCTAATTCTGACTGTTGTAAGGCTCGATAGTTTCCCCATTACGCCACCATGACTGTATGGGCACCTACTAAGCCCCAAACGCCTAAATCCCTAAACACCCTAAGCCCCGAACCCTAAAACCAACCCACAGCCACACCACAGGGGGAGGGGAGGGAGGAGGGAAACCCCACGCCCCTGACACCCTAACACCCTTATAAAGCCCTAGACGAAACCCCCCTTGAATCAACCCTCAACCACAACACAGGGAAGGGGAGGGGGGTATCATACCATGGGGGGGCGGAGTGGGCGGGGGTCACCGGAGCGCCTGATCATCTGTACAACAACCGTTTCTCCTGTAGGGTTCGTGGCTTGAGCCGGACTCTTAGATTTCATTTGCGCACCAGAGAAAGGAGAGAACACACACACACACACACCCACACACCCACACACCCACCCACCCACCCACCCACCCACCCACCCACCCACCACTCAAGCACGCACGCATGCACGCACGCACCCACAAGCACAAGCGTGTGCGATGAAGTTCAGCCGAGGAGACGAGAATGAGCCATGTTGTCGCGCCATCGTCCACCAAAAGCCTCAGCATTCGGCACAGAACTTTGAAGGGCTCAGGGCGTTAGGACAGCTGGGACTGAATCACCAGACGAACCGCTCTAGCAGTGTCGCGCGGCACACGCCATAAGCACTTGTCATCATTGTCATCGTGGTACTTGGAGGTTCATGGTACTTATTAACCAATTATAACGGTACTTATAACCCACTTACAAGCCCCTTAAGTGCCCTAATATGGTTATAAATAAGTACGCTTACAAGTACAGTGATGATTGGTTAATAAGCACCATGAACCTCCAAGCAAACCCTAAACCCTAAATCCCAAAACTCAAAACTCAAACCCTAAACCCTAAATCCCAAAACTCAAACCCTAAACCCTAAACCCTAAGCCCTAAACCCTAAACCAAGTAGAGCTAGAGGCAGCTTCTTCAGCTCGAAGAGTTCCTCACAACAGGAGACCTTCACAACCCTCATTCTGTGCCTAAACCCTAAACCCTAAACCCCTGAATTAAGGAATATCCCTTAAATTACAATGGGAACCCTAATCCATAATATGATTTAAGGTATACGCCTTAACTAAGGGGCTTTGGAGTCATTCTGTGCCTCCTCCCTAGCCGCTGCCAAGGGACAGGGCTAAGGATAAGAACGCGCAGGAGACGTAGTGGTTGATTGCCAGGACAACGGCCAGGCTTCCTCAAGATTCTTCAGGGGCTAAGAAGCTTTGGAACTCAAGCTCCACCAAACCCTAAACCCTAAGCCCCCCTGAAAAAAGCCCTCAAACTAAGCCGGTCTGGGGTTGAGGGGTTGAGGGGTTGAGGGGTTGAGGGGTTGAGGGGTTGAGACTTGGCTGCACTCAGGAGGGTAGCAATAAATTAAACTTTTAGCTGCCTTACTAAGAAACCCCATAAACCCAAAAAAGGTAAGGATCTAAAGTTGCGGTAAAGTACCACAAAGGAGATGTTGAGCTTCCAGGCATGTCGCGAACCCACCGAGGATCCCCTGAGAACCTTCCCTTCCAGGCCTTTAGGGTTTAGGGTTTAGGGTTTAGGGTTTAGGGTTTAGGGTTTAGGGTTTAGGGTTTAGGGTTTAGGGTTTAGGGTTTAGGGTTGACTAAAGGCTATACTCCCCTTAGAACCTCAATAAGAATAATGTGTTTAATTTCCTCTTGGGTTTTAGATAAACAAAACTCAAGAATAATTCCCAAGGGGGGATATAAAAGGGACTCGTATAAGAGGGACCTTAAGATTACTTAGGTTTTTGCTAGGGGCTACTTAGGTATATAGGGGGACAAAAGGGGGGGGGGGGGGGGGGGGGGGAGGCTCTTACAAGGGACCGTAGGGGTTACTTAGGTTTTTTTTGTTAGGGCCTACTTAGGCTTATTGGGACCGTATTGGGCTCTACAGGGTGGGGCCCCCTAGTTATAAGTAGAGTTATAAGGGCCCTAAATTGGGTTATAAGGACCCTAAGTTAGGTTAACTACAGTTAGTATAGTAAGGGGGCCCCACCCTGTACGCGCCTTCAAGACCTCTGGCCCTAAGCTCACTCAGATGCTGCCCTGTGCAAACCGCCCATGTTCCAGCAGAAAGGCAGCCATGCATGGCCTGACTGGACCTACATATTCCCATGTCTAAAAAGAAACTAAACCCTAAACCCTAAACCCTAAACCCTAAACCCTAAACCCTAAAAACCCTGAAACCCTACCGCAAGACATCTGGTGGTGCCAGCCAAAGCTCTGACGATCTTGATTGTCAGGAGGAAGCTGTCCGTCTTCACGCGGTCAAGCAAATCGTCCTTGGGGGGCCAACCGACCCTCTACACCCTAAACCCCAACTCAGATCTTAATGAAAGGGTTTAGGGTTTAGGGTTTAGGGTTTAGGGTTTAGGGTTTAGGGTTTAGGGTTTAGGGTTTAGGGTTTAGGGTTTAGGGTTTAGGGTTTAGGGTTAATGAAACCTCTGTAACATAAAACCTCAATCCCTGATTGGAAGCCCTTTTGACTGAGTTAGTAGGGTTACTAAGTTGCGCTATGGAGATTCTTATGAGGTTTCTGTAGGGGATACTAAGTAGACTTACCAAGTCGCGAGAGCTTCTAAGTTGGACTCTAAATCTCAACCACTGAACCCGCATGAACCCTAAACCCAACCTCAAACTACCAATTGCTTAAGAACCCAAAAGCATTAAACAAAAAACAAACATGTTCTTTCTTACTTATAAGGGCAATACATATTGGGATGATTATTTTGTTAAACCTTTCTAAGGGTTCTTAGGCGAATGGCAGCAGACCCTCTGAGTGAACCGCCCCTGAAAGCAAGCGGCGACCAGGTGCCACATCTTATGGAGGCGGAGCAACCTCGCGAAGCGCATCAGGCGGAGGGCCTTGGCAGGTGTCAGAGCTTGTGTAGGCGTTGGTGTTAAACCCTAAACCCTAAACCCTAAACCCTAAATCCTATAACCCTAAACCCGAAACCCTAAACCCTATAACCCTAAACCCTAAACCCTAAACCCTAAACCCTAAACCCTAAACCCTAAACCCTAAACCCTAAACCCTAGCAGGTTGGGGGCTCCAGGAGGTTTAGGAGTTGGTCGGGCTGCACTTGACGCTGAGGACATCGCAAGGGAACTGCAACCCCAGCCTGCAGGTAAGCTACTTTAGGGTTTAGGGTTAGGGTTTAGGGTTTAGGGTTTAGGGTTTAGGGTTTAGGGTTTAGGGTTTAGGGTTTAGGGTTTAGGGTTTAGGGTTTAGGGTTTAGGGTTTAGGGTTTAGGGTTTAGGGTTTAGGGTTTAGGGTTTAGGGCTTTCTAATCTAGGTGCACTTGTTGTGCTTGAAGGGTTTGTAAGGAAACCTAAACCCCCACCCACCCCCCGCCCAAAAAACAATAACAAAAGCTCCGGACAATCTTGCCAGCAGGTAAGCCCAAAAAACTGGGGATGTTCCCCCTTATCCTCACAATCCTGAATAGGTTATACATTATACATATAGTACACCCCCTATTATAATCCCTATTAGGGACTGTTTGTATACGGGGGATAATGCCAGCCTTAAAACCTCAACTGGGTTTTTGAACCCATCCAAAAAAGGAAGGGCTGGGTCTTAGGAATTGCTTGCGTCCCACAGCCTCCCCAAAAACCCTAAACCCTCAACCCCAAAACCTAAACCCCAGGCTGCCGTGAGAGGCGAGAAGCACGTGCGATGCGGAGAGAGGGCAGAGATTCCTGAGCCAAGTGGGTCTAGGGTTTAGGGCAGGGTTTAGGGCTGAGCCCTGGGTTATGTGGGGCGAAAGAGACAGAGAGAGAGAGAGAGAGAGAGAGAGAGAGGGAAGAGACAGAAAGAGAAAGAGAAAGAGAGAGAAGGAGGAGGAGATTACCTCCCCCTGAGCCCTGACCTGGAAAGAAGTTGGGAGCTGCTTTCAGCAGACTGGCGTGTGGGTGGTCAACTGCTGGGGATGAAACCCTAAACCCTAAACCCTAAACCCGAAACCCGAAACCGACTCTTTCCGCCAAAACCAAGCCTTAGGATCATCGCCCTCGCTGGAAGAGCTCACGCCAAACACGATGAAAATCACGATGTCCAGGCTCAGCACCTTGCACGAACAGTCCTCAATAGGGATTCTAGTACCCCCCCCCCCCCCTAAACCCTATACCCTAAACCCTAAACCCCCCTATGATCATCCATACTAAGGGCTGATAGTAGAAGGGAGCACATCCCAAGGTTTGGGGTTGAGGCTTCATGCGAGTGATTCCCTCCCACCCCACCCCGCAGAGCCGACCTGGGAGATCCCCGCCAGGAGGGTTTTAGGGTTTTCGGGCTTTAGGGTTTAGGGGTGTTGGGGTTCGTGTTTACAAACCCTTCTACGGGGATCTTTTTTTGCATCCTCGCCCAGGATGGGCCATGAGCCCTAGAATCCCCACAGTCAACTCTATAAAGGGCCTTTTTGAGAGGGTTTAGGGTTTAGGGTTCAGGGTTCAGGGTTTAGGGTTCAGGGTTTAGGGTTTAGGGTTTAGGGTTCAGGGTTTAGGGTTTAGGGTTCAGGGTTTAGGGTATGATGGCCCGTCCGGGTCAGAGGCCTGCGTAAGGAGCCCCTCTGTCCTAGTCGAAAACCCCCCCAAAACATGAAAAAACAAGAATCGTCTTCCTTATCATGGTAATATATGGATTTGTTTTAAACATATTTTGGGGGGGTTCTTAAGCAACGAGTAGATATATGCCGCCGAGGCACGCCAAGATCAGGGACGAGCCAGCCTGGCAGGGCGGACCAAGGAACCCGCTCTTCTGAAACCCTAAACCCTAAACCCTAAACCCCTAAACCCCTAAACCCTAAACCCCTAAACCCTAAACCCCTAAACCCTAAATCCTTCACCCAGAAACTCCCTACCTTGGAGCTTTCATGGGCACTTTCTGACCCCAGTTATAAGTCTACTCAGTCTACTCTTCACCCTACTTAGGTATGTAGTTGGGGTTATAAGTACCCCTTAAAAAGCTGAGGGGGCAGCCGGAAGTTGCCATACTAACCCCTGAACACCACAGCTCCACAGCTCCTTCGTGTTCCGACTGGACGCTGAACCCCCCCCCCCCCCGCCCGCCCTTCTCCCGCCCGATAGTCAAGTAGAAGAAGGTCCCTAAATTGAGTTGTAAGCCCTGCATTACGACTACAACGCCCGTGATCCCTAAAAGCCTTAAACCCCGTAAACCTCTAAAGCCCCAACCACAGCCCCCCAAATCCCTCAAAGCCCTACCCCTGAAGACTCGCAGAGCCCGGGCCTTTGGCATAGTTCCGCGCGACCACCTTCACCCTCATTTCTAGAATCCCACCGCTGTCATACCCTGGGCGAGGGGAGAGACGGGTGGGGTGGGGGCGGCGGGGTAGGATGTATAGGGTTTAGGGCGGGATTGGAGTTCTTTCTGAGTAGGGCGGGATTGGGAGCGTTGTTGGGCATGATCGGCAGGCCTTCGACATGAAATGTGGAAGTGTTCAAGCAGCGACAACTTCTGGGGTTGTGGCGACGGCTGCCAGAACTTGCGCTTCTTTTCTGCTTGAAGCATTCTCATCTCATATTTTCATTCTGCCTGCAGTGCTTCATGAATAATTAGTTTGTTCTTCATCTTCATCTTATTCATCATCTTTTCTTCGCCTTCCTCGTCATTTAGTAAACAACTTGGAGGTTCATAACACTCATTAACCAACTATAACTGTACTTATATCTGTACCTATAACAACATTCGGGCACTTAAGGGGCTTATAAGTGGGTTGTAAGTACAGTTCGAATTGGTGAACAAGTACCATGAACCTCCAAGTATGGAGTATTCTGCAAGTCCCTAAACCCTAAACCCTAAACCCTAAACCCTAAACCCTAAACCCTAAAAGTCAAGTATTCCCAAGGCAACCCACAACCTTGCCTCTCGGAGCTCCCAAACTTGCTTGCGTTGAAAAAACATCCCAGACATGCCCAGAGCTGCTACATGGGAGGGGCTCGGGATCCCTTTTCAAAATTAGGGTTTAGGGTTTAGGGTTTAGGGTTAGGGTCCCTTTTAAATCCTTTCAAATCCTTTTAAGGGGCGCCGAGAATGACCCGAAGCCTCTGTGGGGGGGGGGGGGGGGTGCGCATGCTTGAGGGGTACTTGGAGGTTCATGGAACTTATTAACCAATTATATCGCCACTTAAAAGCACCTTAAGTGCCCTACTGTGGTTATAAGTACAGTTATGAGTACAGTTATACTTGGTTAATAAGTGTTATGAACCTCCAAGTATGGGGGGTATCACGAAACGCCCGCTCGGCCTGTGATGAAGCTGGCTGGGACATCCAGGATCCAGTAGACAAAAATCACGTAGGCCATGACCTAGATTTTGAGTTCGGGGCTTCGGGTTTAGGAGTTTGGGTTCAGGGTTGAGGTTAAGGTAAAAAATTGGAGGACTACCCAAACCCCTGGGAGGATCACAAAAGTAGAGCCCCCAAATAGCACCCTCTACTACTATTGGGTCATTCTTCTAGGAATCCTGAATTCCAGCCCCAAACAGAATCCTGAATAGCTACGCGACTTGTAGCTGTACATTATTGCTACACGCGTGAACCTCCAAGTAGCCATGCCAAATGCGTTGGGTGCGGAAATTGCGTGCTTTGCATGAAATGACAGTGCTTTGCATCCATGGGCACAGCCCCATGCCGGAAGCGACCAGAAGCCTCAGCCTGACCTAAACCAGGAACCCAATTGGTTTTGGGTTTAGGGTTAGTGTCAGGCCCTCAAGCGTCTTCAATCGGTCCAAAGCCAGACCCCTCCCAAGACAGTCACAATTCACGTTCAGAACCCTGCGCCCTAATCTTTGGCCTAATGCTACGATTTGCCTAAGACCCCCCCAAAAATGTAAGATAACAATCCCTATACTGCCCTTATACTTTGGGTTCTTGAGCAATCAGTAGAATATCAAAACCTCTAGAACTTTCATGATGCCATATGTGGGGCTACTTAACCAGCATCAGTATCTCGGGCAGTTCCTGCATACAACGGAGAGTAGAATGTGCATTTGGGCAGTTCATGTGGCCCCCCTAAACCCTAGACCCTAAAGCCTATTTCCAACTCAGGCTCCTCTCCCCAACCCTAAACCCTAAACCCTAAACCCCAAACCCTAAACCCTGAACCCTAACCCTGATACTCCCACCAGGTCGCATCGAGGATGCCCTGCATCGTGGCGCCCATGTCCTTGGCTTCGCGTTTGCGTGGGGGTGAGGGTTTAGGGTTTAGGGTTTCGGGTTCAGGGTTTGGGGTGTGGCAACGTTCTTAGCGCGCGTCGTGGGCCCTATGGATCGGCTTTCACGGGCCCACTCCAACGCGCGCGTCGCATGGCGGTACACCCACCCCAAACCACCCGGCGCATAGCATTGTAGGGTTTCGGCCCCAGTGCTCTCATCCGCCGTGGGGCTGTCTTGAAGCGTCCCGATGGATGTTGGCACCGGGGGCTGGCCGCCCCGGCTTGACCTCGAGGTCAGCAAAGGTGGGGTGAGAGCCGGCTGCCGCTCAGGGCTGGCCCGCAGCCGGAAAACGGGGCTGCCAAACCTAAACTGGTTTTTCGGCACGGGTGCAGGGGCACCGGCAAAGTCTTTAAGTTCGTCTCGGTGGGACCGGCTGACAACCCCTTTGTGTGACGGGGTCGGGCGTGGAGCATCCTGGCAGCATCGAGGTCGGGCCCCTTTTGTTGTGCCGGGATGTCCGCTTAGAGCCGAAAAACCCCGCAAGGTGACCGGCAGGACCAGCCAACCCCGAGACCTTCATACAGATAGGAGAGGAGCCACAAAAACCATGTCCCGCATGACATGCCAGGGTTGTGGCACAGGACGAGCGAAAGGCTTGAGAGGGAACAGGTGCCATGGTGCAGCAAGCCAACACCTTGCTCATGCGCTGAAGCTAGCTCAGCTAGACAATCCTTCTCTATCCAGGCGCCCACGACGGGGGGGGGGGGGGGGAGGTGGGCCTGGGGGAGGGGGGGGGGGCCGGAGAGGGGGGGGGGGGGGGTGGTGGCGCCGGCGCGGGGTGCTTGGGTTTCGGGTTTGAACCTTTGACACTCAAAGGCTCGACCGCCTGGCACGCACGGCTGTGTGCTCATCTTGCCAAGGCGTTCAGCAGCCACAGCTTTACCTGGGCTGCACGTGGAGGTGTGGTGTGTGGTCCGGTCGCAACCTGAGCGCTCGGACGGATTCGTGGTAGCGAGCCCTCAGCCGGACTTTGGGGTTTGGGGTTTAGGGTTTAGGTTTTCTCAGGGCGAGTTCTTTTTGTACCTCCTAAAAGTCCGAAGCCCTATGCTGCAGAAGAGGTCTGGTCATTAAAGAGGGGTCTCTGGAACTTTGCGCTCAAGCTTCAGGGTTTTATAGTTTACAAAGATAAGATGAACCACGGCCAACAAATCGAAAGGGGAGCGAGAGAGAGCGCGAAAGAGAGAGGGAGAGAGAGAGAGAGAGCGAGAGAGAGAGAGAGAGGGAGAGAGCGAAAAGAGAGAGAGAGAGAGCGTGTGAGTGGGAGCGTGAGCGGGAGAGGAGAGAGGGAGAGCTCTGCTATCATGCGACCACGATTACATTCATATACAAGTATGGAACATTCAATAATCATTGCACTAATTAAGAGTAACAACAATCACTGAATTGTCATGGGACGGAACCTCAGTCCATGCGCACTCCATTCAACACTCTTTTGCTTGTTGCCCTCATTGCCAAACTTAGCTGAGGGTTTCAGCGCGCTATGGGGTGCTAAACCCTAAACCCTAAACCCTAAACCCTAAACCCTAAACCCTAAACCCTAAACCCTAAACCCTAAACCCTAAGCCCTAAGCCCTAAACCCTAAACCCTAAACCCTAAACCCTAAACCCTAAACCCTAAACCCTAAACCCTAAACCCTAAACCCTAAACCCTAAACCCTAAACCCTAAACCCCAACGCAACGCCACGGGAGACAAGCTTCAAACATCTGTAGCGGGATGAAGATCAGATCCCAGCCTCCAAAGCGGGGGTCCAGGGTCTTACGTCGGTTTAGGGTTTAGGGTTTAGGGTTTAGGGTTTAGGGTTTAGGGCCAAAACCCCTAAGCCATAAACCCTATAATATATGTGCCTTAATCATTAGAACAGGTTTTTTTTTTTGGGGGGGGTGGGTATTATGGTATCTTTAATATAAAGGGACCATAAGGGAATACTACTAGAATTATTCCGACCCCTACATTGATCCCAGACCCCGAAAAGGCAAAAGCCTAGGCCCCAAATCCGAAGGCGCGTTCACATCTTGCTCTTCTTTCGGGGCCAAGGGGTCCGGGGTTTGGGGTCTTAACGAGAACTGTACCAGACCTACGAGGAACCTAGGAATGGAAAGGGTGCACTTTTTGCTTCAAGGGCTTATACACCTGAAACTAAAAAACAGGAATAAGGGTTTACTCCGGGTCCTAACCTTTTCTTGAGCCCAGACTCTTTACGTCAGCTGGCACGATGACCCCTCTTGAACCCAGACTCTGCATGTCACTAATCCCTAGGCCCTAAACCCGAAACCCAATCAGGACCTGCTCTGGGTTCAAGGGGTGCAAGAATGAGGGAAAACTAACTGGGGCGTAGGGTTTAGGGTTCGGCCGAGGAGAGGAGTGTCTGGTGAGAGGACTAGGGCTTAGAGGTAAGTTTAGGCCTTCGGGTCAGGGCTTAGTTTCCCTAAACCCTAAACCCTATATAAACCCTATACCCTAGTTAAACCTTAAACCCTAAACCCTAAACCCTAAACCGCATGCGAACACTAAGGATCCCCGTATGACCCATATAAAGAGCGACATAGGGAGACATTTTAGGCACCTAGTTCTACAAAGCCCTGAGGTTGCGGATTTCAAGTTTAGGGTGGGGAAAGTTATGTGGCTTGGGAAGATTATAGGGCTCCGTCACTCACACTCGCGTGAGGCCAGGCAATGGTTTCGGGCTTGGGGATCTAGGCTTCTCGGGTTTCTCCCTGAACCTTAAACCCTGTTTTTTGAACCCTGACTCCTGAAGTCAGCTGGGAAGGGCCCGTGACAAGCTAACCTTAAACCCTAAACCCCATAAACCCCATCACTTTCTGTAGGTAGGTAGTGAATGAGGGATTGGGGTACCCTATCCCCTAATATACCATTATATATAGGGTGCCTCATTCCCCCATTCCCTACTAACCAACAGTAGGAGAAGGTACGACCGCCATCAACTCCGAATGCTCAAGAGCCCCCGGAAGGTGCAATCGACTAAGGTGCCCACAGATTGCCTCAGCTGTCCGAGTTGTTCGGGGCTTGGGCTTGAAGTTTGCCCCTAAACCCTAAACCCTAAACCCTAAACCCTGAACCCTAAACCCCAAACCCTAAACCCCAAACCCCAAACCCTAACCCTCAACCTGAGGGAGCCGATGCGCTAAGAGACGCGGACCCCTCAATGGCCTCGAATTAGGAGTTCGGTACCCTGTTTTCGAGGGTCCTTCAGGTTTAGGGTTTGGGGTAGGGGGTTCAAGGGCGTGTATGTAACCCGGGGTTCCCTGATACTCACTACTCCCTATACAAGGCTCTCTAAGCCAAGGTTCCCTATTTAGGGTTTAGGGTTTAGGGTTTAAGGTTTAGGGTTCAGGGTTTAGGGAACCCAGAAGCTAAACGAAAGCCCTGGGCCCTCCACCTCTCCCCTAAATCCTTTCGAACCCAAACGAAATCCTAAACCCCAGAGATGGGGTTAGGGGTTTACAGTGAAATTAGGCCAAGATGGGCAAGATGGGGTTTGGGGCTTACAGGGAAATTAGGGCTGTAGAGTCACGAAAGGCGCGCTTGGCAAGCGGGCACCCCTCAAACGGACGAGCACTTGGAACAAAAGAGTCCCTAAAACCCTGACCCCCTGAACCCTAAACCCTAAACCCCAAAATGGAACCTGGGGCGGGTAGTGTAGAGGGGGTAGTAGGGAAACCCGAAACCCGAAACCCTAAACCCTAAATCAACCCTAAACCCTAAACCCTAAACCCTAAACCCTAAACCCTAAAATCGTGCCAAGAGTCGAGGAGGCCAAGAAAGTTCCAAGCCATGCGCAGATTTCCTTTCAACGGTCTGTCAAACCCTAAACCCTAAACCCTAAACCCTAAACCCTAAAACCTAAACCCTAAACCCTAAACCCTAAGCCTTAAACCCTAAACCCTAAACTAGGAAGGCGATGAAACGAGAGGTGCTCTGGCACCTAAACCCTACACTGCACTTCAGGGCATTTATTTCGGAAACCCCCCCCCAAAGTCCTGAGCTACTTTAGCGAGTGTGGTCTTCGGGCCAAGAAAAGATGTGTAGCCTTCAAGCGAGCCTAACCAAATGGATGGGCACCAGGTCACGGACATGTTTCTCTGAACCTCCTCTCTGCTCGGTAACTGAATGCTGATCCCATAACTCGGTTCTGCGCCCAACAGGCAGGCCACCCTGGACATGAAGTTGCGCGAATCTTAGGGTAGTTTCATGGTCCCTTAGTATGGGCCCGTGAAAGGGGACCCCTTATACATACCCGTTATATGCCCGATGCCGATTACGGGCCAATACATCAGAACCCTTCAAAGGAGGTACGGAAACTAAATTAGGGGCCCAAGAAACTACCCTTAGAGAGAAGCCGCAGAATGAAGCTACGATGAAAGCAACCAGCTCCAAAATCTCCAATGAGACTCATCCTGCGCTTGGCCCTGAACGGAAAACAAACTCCCACTGATCATCACGGGTCTTCAGAGCATTCAACCCTAACCCTAAACCCTAAACCCTGAACAGTTATTTAGCACTCTCCTGCTTTCAGGCTCATGCCCCTGCCCAAGATTCCATGCGGCTCAAGCATGCACTTCGAGATGCCCCAGGAGTCCTGCAGGTTCTTTTTTGATTTGCTAGACCCAGGAGTAACCTAGGAATAAAAAAGGGAACACTTAGGGGTCTAAATTTATGGTTTCGGGTTTGGGGCTTTAAAGTTTAGGATGTGGGAAAGACTGTCCTTCAGCTGCTCCCCAAGGAAATGCGAGTTGCGGCTGGAAGGTGTCTGCGGCCTTTGTAGTTGAGGTGTGCTTCGGCCACCAGGTGTACAGATGCATGATGTGCTACGTATGAATGCAGGTACGTATACGTACGATGGTGGCATATGTAAGTGAGTGTGTGTGTGTGTGTGTGTGTGTCTGTCTGTGTGCAAACGCACACACAAACGTTTAGTGCATCTTTTGGTTGTACTCAAGTGTAGTCGACCTTACGCAGCCATTACTTGCTCTGGTAGCTAAATTCGCATGGATAATATTTGCCTAGTAAAAGCAATAATTATCCAGAAGAAGCATTTGCGATGCGTGTCTTGAAAAAACGCATTTATTGCTTAGAATTGTTCGCTTAAAAAGTGACTCCTACTCGTCCAGGGATACTCCAAAACCCTACAATCCAAACTTCACCAGAGATTCTCCTGAAAAGCTTGCGCTTTTGGATGTCTTTTGTGTTTGTGAATTTGCTTGTGTATGGCCTTCACTAAGTAATTACTTTTCTAAGATTCGTGTGCCTTTTTTCGCCTGCTTGTGAAAGTTGTGCTTGTCAGACATAGTATATAAGCGGTCCTTATGGAATACTTCAGAAATCTTTGTTTCACCGTTATGTAAGTAGAACCGCTTTAGTGTTTATTTCGCATTTTGGTTGAGTATGGTCATTTAACGAGTATTCATTTGAGTCAAATTGGGCTATTTGCTTGATGATTACTCTAGTAGTTAAATTCGCATAGACTGATTATTGCAGATATAAAAAATGTTTCATGAATATGTAAACATAAAGTATTTCAGTGGACTTTTCAGATAGTATTTCAACAATCCTTTGCCTAGTACGAACACAACTGTTTCAATACATTAGTTGCTCAACAAAAACTTATTTGCCCTTTAAACCACACTTTGCCATATTTTGGTTGAATATGGTGCTTATTTCGTATGTTGGTTGAGTATGGTCCTTTTCAATAGTATTCACTTGAGTCAAATTGGGCTATTTGCTTAATAATTACTCTAGTAGTTAGATTCGCATAGAATGATTATTTCAAAACAAATGTTTCATGAATATGTAAACATACGGTGACTTTTCGGATAGTATTTGATGAATACTTTGCCTGTGCAAACACAATTGCATAAATACCGTAGTTGCTCAACAAAGCATTATTGCCCTTTAAACACACACTTTGCCATATTTTGGTTGAGAATGGTGTCTATTTCGCATTTTGGTTGAGCATGCTCCTTTAAATAGTATTCACTTGAGTCAAATTGGGCTCTTTGCTTAATAATTACTCTTGCAGGTAAATTCACATCGAACCAAGAAAACGTTTCACTTTTTGATGAATACTTTGCCTCGTACAAACACAGTCGTATACATACATTAGTTGCTCAACAAACATGAATTGCCCTTTAACCACACAATTTGCATAGAAAAACCACAGATCTAAACATCTAAAAACAGCATTGTCGGCTTCAGATTCAAAATGGAGATTAATCCAATGCTGGATTATCGGGGTCTGTGCGGTGGGTCCAATAACTGTCCTTCACTACCCGGTGATTAACTACGCGACTGTTGGGCCTTCGTTGTTCTTTTTGCTACAAAGGCCTCAAAAGGGTAGGTCGCTGAGGGGTCGGGTGGGGGGGTAGCATTTATTTGTAGTGAAGCTGAGTGTTTTGGGGTCTAAGGACCCCTTCCACATCCTACTATGTTGCTCAATACTTGGCTGCACTCAGGAGGGTAGCTATAATTTAACTTTTAGCTGCCTTACTAAGAAACCCGTTAAACCCAAAAAGGGTAAGGATCTTTAGTCTAAAGTTACGGTAAAGTACCACAAAGTAAAGGGGGTTTTTGGGTGGGGGGGGTGGATCGGTTGGGAATCCAGTTTCTTTGGGCAAACAGGTGTTTGAAAAGTTCGGGTTTGGGAAGGAAGAACCCCCAAGCCCAAAAACCCTAACCAAAACTCTTACCCTAAACTGGCCCTAAACCCTTTTGCACATCGGCCCTTCGGCGGCTGCCGGCAAGCATGTAACTTCTAAACCCTAGACCCTAGACCCTAAACCCTAAACCTGCCTCTTGGAAAGCTGAAGATCCCTCAAGTCCCTGTGGCAACGCCCCCAAAGCTCCGTCTTGCTGCTTGCCCTGCAGCCCTGAATAGCATAAAGACCTCCACGGCCTCTTTAGGGGTTTTAGGGGTTTAGGGTTTTAGGGTTTTAGGGGTTTTAGGGGTTAGGGTTTTAGGGTTGCGGGTTTAGGGTTAAGAAGCCAATGCCCTCTGGCCAACCACCAAACGAGAAACTTACGAAAAGCTAAGCCCTCAACCCTCATAGACTGTCGAAACGCAGACCCGAAGATCCTCCCTAGCTCCACAACACCCCAATCAGACAGCCAGAAGCCCTTCTAAGCCTCTAAACAGGGTGGGGGGGGGGGGGGCTGCACTGTTCAGGAGTGAAGTTAAGAACTTCATGTAGGTTCACCCTAACCCATAAACCCTAAACCCAAAAACCCCCTGTGTCAATAACCCCCCCCTTCTCTTCTCAGCCGCGTGGCCCCGCGATCCTCAGGGGCGATAAGGCGGACGGAAGGTCTTGCGTTTAGGGTTTAGGGTTTAGGGTTTAGGGTTTAGGGTCAGGGCTTTTGTCAGGTTCAGATTGTAGACTTTTCTGCCACCTGTTTAGCAGTCTCGCGGGTCGAAGAACTTTGTTTTTGTTGATCTGCGAAATGGATGCGGCAACATCACAACAGCCATCAATCAGGATTTCCCCTACTACTCCCCTCTCTACTACCTCTGGTAGGTTCCCCCATAATTAAGGCTATTTAGGGATAATTAAGCCTAATTAGGTTTTTTTAAGGGGGGAACCTAGGGGGGGTAGTATGGAGGGGAGGATTGAGATCATGGCTGCAGTATTGTGCGTCTGAAAGAAACCTTCTTTAGCAAGGCTGCCTGATCTAACCCTAAACCCTAGACCCTCAACCCTCAACCCTAAACCCTGAACCCTAACCCTAAACCCTAAACCCCATCTCCCGCTTCTACCCAAAACCCTGAACCCTAAACCCCAAACCCCTTTCTATGGCGACTGTAGGTCTGCCAAGTCCCAGAAGTCACGCCCTGGGAGGGGCTTTACCCTAAACCCTAAACCCTAAACCCTAAACCCTAAACCCTAAACCCTAAACCCTAAGCTTCACAGCCGTGGGGCGTGGTAGCAAACTGCCGAGACCGGGACGCTGATGACCTCACCTTGAGCTTGGCTGCCCAGGAGGACAGCAGCGTCAGCCTCATCATTGCGAGCTTTCGGGCTTGTTTGGTTTAGGGTTTAGGGTTTAGGGTTTAGGGTTTAGGGTTTAGGGTTCAGGGTTTAGGGTCTCGACTCTCGCTGAAGAAGGCAAGGATTCGGTCCGGGTCGCTGACATCAGCTTAGCTCTGGTGCGTCAGCGGGCCCCAATACCAAATTAGAATGCTCCACCCGAAAGGGCGTACAACAACCCACAGAGCCAAGCCTATCTAGATGGGGGTCACTTTGGACTGACATGTCGGGATGCACCTCGGTCGGCGGCTGTCAGCTTCGCTCAGTTGTGTCAGAGGGGGGGCCGAACACACATCATACAATGCTCAGACCAACGAGAACATGAAACAACCCACAGAGCCAGGCCTCTCTAGATGGGGTCACTTTGGACTCTTTGGTTTGGGGGTCGCCTCTAAGAGGTGTTCCAACAACCACATGGTCTTATCGCAGGGTTGAGGGTCTAGGGTTTAGGGCTCAGGGTTTAGGGGGGGGGGGGGGGGGGGGGGGGGGGGGGGGGAATTTTCATCAACCCGAAGCAGTGTAGAGCTTAGGGTTCATACGTCTTGCACTTGCTGCCGTTCACGGTGATTTTCAGGGGCGGAATTCGAGGAAACCTATTTCCTCACCACTCAGAACTAAACTTTTAATCTGAACCATAACCCTAAATCCTAAACCCTAAACCCTAAACCCTCAAATCTTTCTACTTCCCGCCCCTGAAGCGCTGACAGAAACACTCAAAAGCCCTTTTAGAAACCGGACCTGTCCCAAAACCCAAACCCCAAAAGACCTATGCCAACTCCCCTTAGAAACTTCTTAGAACCTAAATACAAAAGTCTTGTTTTATGATCCCTTGGGTGGGGTAGATATATATATATACATATATAATCGTAACAAGAATACAAAGAATGATTCCGAAAGGGGGCGACTATAGGGGCCTTAATAATTAGAATAGGGTTTTGGGGGCATTATTCTAGTATAATGTTAAACGGACTGTAAGGAAACAACTGTTAGTACTTGTTCCGACCCCTATATGGCCGGAAAGTATCCCTAAACCTTAAACCCTAAACCCTAAACCCTAAACCCCTCTATTCCTAGCCTCCTTTGCAGCCCAGGAAGCTCCTGGGCCACGGCACGCGTGGGCCGCGGCCCGCGCTCGACCAGCGCCGTGTAGAACTCGCCCCAGCGCTCGACAGGATCGGCAATGTGACCGGCCGGAAACCTTGTAGGGGTTTAGGGTTTAGGGCTAGGGTTTAGGGTTTTGGGGTTTAGGGTTTAGGGTTTGGGGTTTCGGGTTTGGGGGTTAGGGTTCGCTTAGGGTGTATTTAGGGTTCGGGCTCAACACCCTGAATTTGGCTCTAACAGGTTGGCCTCTTTGTGTTAAATGCGGGTCTGTTTGTTGAGGATTAGCTTAGGAGGACCACCGAGGGCCGTGTTGGGCGGGAACCCCTACATGCGAGCCTGACGCCTCGCAGGCCGACCCTTGCGGCATTGTTAAACTACCCTTGCAACCCTCGCCCTTCGCAAGCTGTCTCACAAACCCAAACGGTTTAGGAATAGGGTTTAGGGCCTAAATCCTAAAGAATAGGGTTTAGGAATAGGGTTGAGGGCCTAAACCCCTATACATCTACAAGCCCTTGATCCCCTAAACCGCCAAGTCGGGGCTTTGTTTGCCTGCGTCTGCCTCTGCCAGAAGCCAACGCGAAGCTCCCTTTAAAGCAGCAAAACTCTGCGGGGTTCCTGTTTAGGGCTTCGGCCCTTGCACTCTCGGCGTCTCTTTCTTTTCTTTTCCTTTCTGTTCTTTGGCTTATGTGTCCTTCTTGGGGCTTCTCTCTCTCTCTCTCTCCCTCTCTCTCTCTCTCCTCTCTCTCTCTCTCTCTCTCTTGCTGTCTCTCACTTATACTCTACCTACCCTGCCCCGAGCCCCCGAAGCCAGGGGCTGCCAGGGAACACATCCTGCAAGAACTTGATGGGCTGATCTTCGTCCAGTCTTGGCGCCGTCGAGTTTGAGGAGCTTGGGCTTCTGGGTACAGGGTTTAGGGCTTAGGGCGGCTTAGGGTTTAGGGTTTAGGGTTTAGGGTTTAGGGTTTAGGGTTTAGGGTTTAGGGTTAGGGTTGAGGGTTGAGGGTTTAGGGTTTAGGGTTTAGGGTTTAGGGTTTAGGGTTTAGGGTTTAGGGTTTAGGGTTTAGGGTTTAGGGTTTAGGGTTTAGGGTTTAGGGTTTAGGGTTTAGGGTTTAGGGTTTAGGGTTTAGGGTTTGGGTCACAACTTGGGTCCTAGGCCAGCTGCCTCACATCGAAATCCACCAACAGAAGGTCGCAGTTACACAGGCGCATTCATGAGCAGCAGCGTCTGGGTAGCTAAAGTTTGCTTCTTTCCTAAACCCTAAACCCTAAACCCTAAACCCTAAACCCTAAACCCTACACCCTAAACGCACATCTTACGGCCAGGACTGCTGCACTGCCCAGGCAACCCTAAACCCTTCTTGACCCTAAACCCTACAAGCGCAGCTATTGTGGTGACAAGGCGATACGATGGATAAATGATTGAACTCCTAGGGCTCCTGTAGGAAGCGACCTAAGTAGTGGGGAAACAAGGGTTTAGGGTTTGGGGTTTAGGGTTTAGGGTTTAGAGGGCTCATCACTTGTATGAGCAAGGCTATGAGCACGAGAATGACTGAGACTAGCACAAGGGAAAGGTGTTGCGTCAACAAAAACATGCAGGGTCCGTGTCTATCAAGTACGGCACAGAAAAATAGTGTTTAGCGCTCACATCCCTGCATGTTCGTCAGCGGAAACCTCACAGAACTGCAGTCGCCGCCATAGCCAGGATCACCCCAGGTCACGGCAGACCCATCGCCCAAAATGGCAACAAAAGCGTGGTCAGTTGCTTGGATCTGCTGAACATCCTGCAGCTGACCTTGCACAGCACTGCTGTTGCCGCCACTGGGAGCAGCACCCCAGGTCACAACGGACCCATCTCGCAAAATGGCAGCAAACGCCCCTTGAGTTGCCTGGATCTGCTGCACATCTTTCAGCTGATCGTTCACATCGCTGCTGTCACCACCACAGTCAGGATCGCCCCAGGTCACGACGGACCCATCGCCCAGAATGGCAGCAAACGCCCGTTGAGTTGCTTGGATCTGCTGCACATCTTTCAGTAGATCGTTCACATCACTGCTGTCGCCACCATAGTCTGGATCGCCCCAGGTCACAACAGACCCATCGCCCAGAACAGCAGCAAACGCTTCTTGAGTTGCTTGGATCTGCTGCACATCTTTCAGTTGATCGTTCACATCACTGCTGTCACCACCACCATCAGGATCACCCCAGGTTATGGTAGACCCATCCATCAGAATGGCAGCAAATGCAACTAGGTTAGCTTGGATCCGCTGCACGCCCTTCAGCTTAGCTTTCACAGCCGTGCTGTCGCCACCAGTGTAGGGACTACCCCAAGTGACAACAGACCCGTCGCGCAGAATGGCAGCAAAAGCTGTGCCGGTAGCTTGAATCTGTTCCACGTCCTTCAGCTGATCGTTCACACTACTGCTGCTGCCACCATAGCCATAATGGCCCCAGGTCACAACAGATCCGTCGCCCAGAATGGCAGCAAAAGCCCACAAAGATACCTGGATCTGTTTCACATCCTGCAGCTGACCTTGCACAGCACTGCTGTTGCCGCCACTGGGAGCAGCACCCCAGGTCACAACGGACCCATCTCGCAAAATGGCAGCAAACGCCCCTTGAGTTGCCTGGATCTGCTGCACATCCTTCAGCTGATCGTTCACATCGCTGCTGTCGCCACCACAATATGTAGCCCCCCATGTCACAACAGACCCATCGCCCAGAATGGCGGCAAACGCCCGTTCAGATGCTTGGATCTGCTGCACATCCACCAGCTGATCGCTGATGTCGGCATTGCAAAAAGGATTGCCCCAGGTCACAACAGACCCGTCGCCCAGCATTGCAGCAAAAGCACCTGGGCTGCTTTGTATGCGAACGCTTCTCATCTGCAAGGTCAGCGCATCGCCCCTCTTCAACCCAGATTCCTCAAGCGTGTCTGCTCCGTCCAGAACGCCTCCGCAGGAGTCCAGGAGTCTGCCACGGCCAACTCCTAAAGACCTCTGCGCCCTGCTCTTCAATGCTTCTACGAGCTCACCCGGTCCTGCTTCCAACGATACCGTCCTGCCACTGAGCAGGCTTACCTCGATCATAAGGGACATGATGCTGTGCAGGCCCTAAACCCGAAACCCCATAAACCGTATAAACCCTACAAACCCTTTCAACCCTATAAACCCTATAAACCCTGGAAACCCCCTAAACCCTAAACCCTAAAGCCTAAAGCCTAAACCCTAAACCCTAAACACTTGCAACGCTCCCCTATTATCACAGCATGCCAGATCCGTGCTGTCCATGTGGGCAGCTCTCGGAGACAAGAAATGTGACACCCTGCTGGCGTACTGTTTTCACGCGTGTGAGGTTTACGGGCTATAGGGCCCTACATACATACATGCATACATACATACATACAGACATACGAAGAGGTTTTTTGTTATACACCTATATATATATGTGTGTGTGTCGTTATGTAAAGTTTGAGATTCATACATACATACATACATACATACATACATACGTACATACATGTCTCTTCGAGAACTTACCGCATACTTCTTGCTTTGCGTGGTGTCTAGGCTTGAAGATCATGGGTTCCCCTGCAGGGAAGCCCATGAAACCTCCTAAACCCTAAACCCTAAACCCTAAACCCTAAACCCTAAATAGATTGGGGTAGCAGGGAAACCCATGAGAGGATGTGCGGAAATCCTGGCCTTGGACCGGCTGTGCCTTTGTAACTTCTAGCAACGGCTAGGGTTTAGGGTTTAGGGTTTAGGGTTCAGGGTTCAGGGTTCAGGGTTTAGGGTTTGTCAATACCCTTCCTTCCCCCCAAGAAAAGGTAAGAGCACCTGTATCTCCCTTATCAGGAAGAATATGTCTTGTTTGTTTGGGGGGTCTTCTTCCGCAAAGAGCAGCTTCGTCTAAGGAGGGCTAGGGGTGCAAGGGTTACAAGTTGGGACGTTCCCCCTTATACTAGCACTACTTAGTAGGGATTATCGTACCCCCCCCCCTTCTATTCCCTATTAAGGGCTGTTAGAAAAAGGGGGACCATCCCAAGGGTGCAACTGTTACGGGTCAGGAGGCCTCTGATGCAGAAAGTCGAGGGGGGGACCTTGTGGTTCACCCGCCGAAAAAAAGCCTCACGGAGGTAACCCAACCATCCCCCAAGCAAGCATCCCCCAACGCTTATAGCGTTTAGGGCTTGGGGTGTGGGGTTTAGGACCCTAAACCCTAAACCCTAAACCCTTCAGCAAGCCACTAACCCTGGCATGTGGCATGCTCAGAAGCTCTTCCGTAGGCTTCGAGAGCATCTCGCTGTCCTCTTTCGGAGGAGGCCAGCCAACCCCTGGAGGCGAAGGGCTTCCTAGGATCCTTGGAGGTTTAGGGTTTAGGGTTTCGGGCCGTTTAGGGCTTAGGGTTTAGGGTTTAGGGTTTAGGGTTTAGGGTTTAGGGTTTAGGGTTTAGGGCTACTTGGAGGTTCATGGTACTTACTACCCAATAATGAGTGTATTTCGAACCCACTCATAAGCCCCTTAAATGCCCTTTTCTGGTTAGAAGTACTGTTCTAAGTACAGCTAGAATTGGTTAATAAGCAGCTTGAACCTCCAAGTCGAACCCAATTTAATTTAGGGCTCTTGCCATTCTACTTAGAATATTACTTGCGTAAGAACCCCTCCTTAAAGATGAAGGATAGTCTTCCTTACAGGGGTAATGCTACCTCTTAATTGCTGAATTCATATGCCCCCCAAGAAAGTGTAAACTTTCAGAGCTTTAGGGGGGGGTATAGTATCCCAAAAGGTGTAGAGTGTACTCATTTAGCTACTAAGCATGTATATGCTATACAGATACCTGGAACCTTAGGGCAAACTCGCGAACGGGACCCTAGACCCCAAACCCTAAACGCTGGCCTCTGACCCTAAACCCTAACGAAAAACCCTGAACCCTAAACCCTAGCAACTGGCCTGTCTTTGCATCGTTGGCTGGCGAAGGCGCGGGCTCCTTGTCAAGTCGCGACTCGGAGTTCCATGTGCAGAGAACCCTAAACCCTAAACCTGAAACCCTAAACCGCAAACCGCAGCAGTTTAGGGTTTGGGGTTTGGGGATTAGCTGGTTTAATCGTAGGGGCAGTCCATACGACCCTTGACAAAGGA
The DNA here is from genome assembly GCA_905221605.1 of Symbiodinium natans. Lineage (NCBI taxonomy): Eukaryota > Dinophyceae > Suessiales > Symbiodiniaceae > Symbiodinium > Symbiodinium natans. The sequence continues at coordinate 516,833 of CAJNDS010000591.1, read as the reverse complement.
AATCATTTGGGTCTGCTTCCTGAAGAATATCGGGTGGACCTACACCCTAAACTCTGAACCGTAAACCCTAAACCCTAAACCCTAAACCCTAAACCCTAAACCCTAAACCCTAAACCCTAAACCCGAAGCCTCGGGGCCAGCTTGAAAAGTCAGGGCAGCCTGGTCGGAGAACCCCCTTCTCCTCCATTACGCCCTATTTGGAAGCCCTGTTTGACGTAGTAGGGGTAGGTGGTTATACGGGGACCAGAATAGGGTTGCTAGGGTAAGGTAGGGTTTCTAGGGGATACTAAGTAGACTTGCTAAGATGAAAAGAGCTGCTAAGTAAGTAGTGCCAAGACCCTACGAAATTATGAGGCCTTGACCCTAAACCCTTTTGCAACAGGCTTGCCACCTCGCCCGGAGTCTAAACCCTAAACCCGTATACCCTAAACGGGTTCAACTTCCACGGCCTGACGCACCTGTAGCGTTTGTGGAGTCAGCCCGTGGGCTGGGTGGGGGTTTTTGTACCCGGGCTTTCTATTTGTTTTAGGTTTTAGGTTTTAGGGTTTAGGGTTTAGGGTTTCGGGTCGTTCAGGAACTGAACCCATGCAGGCGCAGCTGCATCCGCTTCGCAGACATAGTGGGACACGAGTGCAGTCTTCAACCTTGGGATCACGGGACTGACCCTAACTTTGGGTCCTAACTTTAGGGTTTAGGGTTTAGGGTTTAGGGCTACTAGACCCAGGAGTAACCTAGGAATAAACAGGGTGCCCCTTTTTTTGGTTGTAAATTGAAAATAAAGGCCTGCGCCGGGTCCTAGTTTAGGGTTTAGGCCCGCTTGCCTAAGCCCTAGTAGCCTAGTAACCATATCATGATAAGGGCACCCTTATTTTTTGGGTTGGTTTCTTTATAAGGGAACCCAGAACCCAAAAAAAGTGTAAAAGGGTACCACTGGACTACTAAGAAACCCTAAACCCCAAACCAGTAGTCGTCCAGGCCCTGGAGTGGCTGTGAGGTTTCAGGTACCCTTTTTACAGCTAGGACTGCTGCACTTTCAGGTACCCTAAACCCTAAACCCTAAACCCTAAACCCTAAACCCTAAACCCTAAACCCTAAACCCTAAACCCTAAACCCGAACCCTAAACCCTAATCCCTGAACCCAGCTTAGGGGTTCGGATGCTTGGCTGGTGGCCAAGCTTGAGAAAACAGCCCCGCGGCCCTTGAGACCCTACATGAAAGTCCCTATGTAGTGTATACTAGAATCCCCTAGAACTATCACACAAGAAGGAACTACATTAGCGCCTTCAGGTAAACCCTACCTGAGCCCCCAAACCATGTAAATTGTGGGTCCTCTTTTTTAAATAGACTTTGGGCAATGTTTTTACATGCTTTTGAAGGTCCAGGTATGGCCTAAACCCTATAAACCCTAGCCCTTGAGTCTTGGGCATATCTCAGGGCTGGGGTGGTTCCGTGTTTTGGGGGAACCCCAAGACTTCTCCGGTTTAGGGTTTGGGGTTTGGGGTTTAGGGTTTAGGACCTAGCCTTGGAACCTAGCAGGCCCCTTGTTGGCCAGAAGTCGTGGTCGAGGGCCAAGCATCCATGCTTGAAAAAATCAGGAAGCTTCGGTTTAGGGTTTAGGGTTTAGGGTTTAGGGTTTAGGGTTTAGGGTTTAGGGTTTAGGGTTTAGGGTTTAGGGTTTTTTTTCCCACCCGTTTCGCAAGGGTTTAGGGTTTAGGGTTTAGGGTTTAGGGTTTAGGGTTTAGGGGCTGATGGAGAGGTACCCTTGGGGCGACATTGGGGCTACTTAGGTTTAGATAGGGACTACATGGGGGTATATGGGTTACATAACTATACTCCCCTTAGAACCTTAATAAAACCATTATTTTCAATATCCTCTTGGGTTTTATGTAAACAAAAATAAGCAATAATTCCCAAGTGGGATGTAGATAAGGGAATAAGATCAAGGGTCCCTTCTATAATCCCTCCTTGTATCCCTTCAGCCCCAAACCCTGGTGAAGGCCGTCAAACCTACCCTACGCTCTTTTTGATCCGCAGTATGCACGGACTGCATGGGTTTTGCATGGTCCTTCACTTCTGCTCTGGTTCAACAATAGATCGGGCTCTCCGGCCCATTGAACCCTAAACCCTAAACCCTAAACCCCAAACCCCAAACCCCAAACCCTAAACCCTAAACCCCAGACCCTAAACCCTAGCCCTAAACCCTAAACCCCTAAACTATGAAGAGATGATGGAGGTGAACTCGCCCCCTCATCACACGCGAGCCGAGCGGCTGCTGGAGCTGCTCGGATAGAAATGCCTCATAGCGCGCCGCGCCTGCGGTTCATGTAGGGGTTTGGGGGTTTAGGGTTTAGGGCTAGGGTTTAGGGTTTAGGGTTTAGGGTTTAGGCTTTAGGGGCTAGGGTTTAGGGTTTAGGGTTTGGGGTTAGGGTTTAGGGTTTAGGGTTCAAGGGCCGGAGAGCCCGAAGACCGTTTCAGATCGCGGCTCCTGCGGCCACCCTCAAGGATCAAATGGGCCAAGGAAGGGGCTACTGGGGGTTTAGGGTTTAGGGTTTAGGGTTTAGGGTTTAGGGTGTAGGGTTTAGGCCCACGTACCTTCATAGAGATTCTGGGAGTACAGGGTTTCTGCTGCATAGTACAGGATTTAGGGTTATGGGTTTACAATCCCAATTTTCGGGTTCGTTTGGTTTTCGAGGGTGGCGTATGGCAACAAAGGTCCCTGCCTTCTTCAAGGGTTTCGGGTTTAAGGTTTAGGGTTTACGGGGTGTGGTTACAGGGCTTGGGGCCAGAATCTCCTCATCATGAATAAGTGTCGGAAAAGGATGGGCCGAAATACCTGTCCAAGATACCCGCTAACCAGGGTAGACTTCCCCAAGAGTTTTGGGAAAACGCATCATCTATCCCTTTAAACCCCAAACCCTCTATCTCCCTACATACGCCTGTGCAATGATTCTATGGGCTAACCCTCACGAACCCTCTGCTGCTGCAAGAGGCAACCCTAAACCCTTTTTTCTAACCCTAAACCCTAAACCCTAAACCCTAAACCCTAAACCCGCTGGCCTCCTTTGAGGCGTTCCGGGCGCTCGGCCATGGCAGAGGCAGATTCAGACTTCTGAAGCCACAGAGGTCGCCTCTTCTAGCCCTAGACCCTAATTAAACCCTAAACCCTAAACCCTAAACACTCCTAGACCCTAAAGTGCATGCAGGTGCGCAGGCCTCCTACACCCTCAAGCCACAAGCCGAAATTCGGAAGGTTTGGTCGTCCCGGGCTCCCCCGGGTTTAGGGTTTAGGGTTGAGGGTTTAGGGATTAGGGTTTAGGTCGAGACGTGCATGCTCTTTTTCCTTATGCTGCCTGCAACTGCGGAAAGGCGAGCGCGAGGAGAGAGCGCCGAGCCCTATCTTCAGCTGTTACAAAACCCTGCATGAAACTAAACCCTAAACCCTAAACCCTAAACCCTGAACCCTGAACCCTAAACCCTAAACCCTAAACCCTAAACTTCAACTTCGATCCACGGGAAGCTACATAGTCCCTCAAGATGGTCCCTTACCTTCTTGAAGAGTTCTGAAGTATGGGCCCTTGGATTTTACAGGGCACATGAGGGGTATATAAAGGGGTCCCTATTTAGGGGCTCATATTAAGGGATCATGTAACTACCCTCAACTTCGATAGCCCTAAACCCCAATCCACGATTGGGGTCTATAAGGTTTCGGACTTAGGGTATTAGCTTCGGGCAACCGTAGACATTTCCAAAACCCTACGCCACTTCCCGACTCCTAGCCAAGCTGCTTCCGGCGCTGCTCTCCGCAGCTACAACTACTAAAATGCATCTTTCCTGCATATGTACATCCAGCGGGGCTGGACTTCGGAACGCCACACTGCCTCGTGGAACGGCACGGTACTTCTTCTCATGTAAGCCTTCCATCGGCAAACTCGGCTATGCACCGTAACCAAACACAATATCCACCACACACACCCCGCTTTCACCGCAAAAATACCGTGCTGTTCCAGCGCAGGAATAACTTGCTAACAAAACTGCAGCGCAAGCAGCGCACGTCTCTCTACTCGAATCGTGTGGCAAGATGGCAGGCAGCCAATCCGCAAACGAGCAAAAGGGCTTTGTGCAAAACCACAGGCCTTGCTCTGAGTGTTACAGGATTCTGTGGCAAGGGTTTAGGGTTGAGGGTTTACAGTAATCTCCAAAAAGTTGGAACATCCTTCACTGAATCCTTCACCCCAAAAGGTACACTAGAGGGAATCCTAGCTCTAACCATCCTTAAACCATGTTCCAACTGTCTGGAGTTTACTGTTGAGGGTTTAGGTTTAGGGTTAGGATTTAGGGTTTAGGGGTTAGGGTTGAGGATTTAGGTTCAGGAATCCTGTGTCGACAAGTCCTGAAGGACTACTGTAGTTTCCAAACCTTCGGGTTGCCGCCTAGTTTGGGAACAGGGTTTAGGGTTGTGGGTTTAGGGTGTACGGTAGCTTGCTGGTTGCGGCTGCCTCCCCCCCTACCAGTTCTCCGTGCGTCAGGTCCCTCGAAGAGCCATGAGAAGCCTCGTTTAGGGCTTCTGGGGGCTGCTTTTGGGGCGATCGGGTTAGGGTCTAGGGTTTCGGGTCTTGGTTTAGAGTATAGGGGTTCAGGGTAACCCTAAACCCTAAACCGTAAACCCTAAACCCAGAAAGCTCCAAACCTGACCTTACTTGCCTCAGCCCTGCCAGCTTTGCATCCCAGAACCTCCCCCCCACCCCTACCCACAATTCCCCAAGCTTGCTTAGTTGTCCAGTAACCTGGGGGAATTCAAGGTTAACCTTTAGGATTATAAGGGAATTATACTAACCCAAAAAGGTGAAAGGCTACCTTCTCTACTACTAGGCTTGAGTCGGCCTCCATATCCGGTCACCGCACGCGTCTGCACTCTGCCTTGTGATATTTCCATTCCTCCGACAAGTTTGGGTACTTTGCGGGGTTCAGGGCCTGAGGGCTCGGTTTGGTTCTTCTGGGCTGAAAGAGGCTCCTTTCAATTTCACGACGGAAGCCCCGAACCCTAAACCCTAAACCCGAAACCCCCCGAATTTCGACCCGGAGCAGTCCTCCTTCTGACAGACATCGGAGCAGTAAAAGCGGAGTTTGCAGGCGCCGCATCGCAGTCCATCGGCAAAGTCCCCACAGAAACCGCCTGGCGCAAAAGCCCTGAACCCTAAACCCTAAACCCCCAACCCTAAACCCTAAACCCTAAACGGGTTTGGGGCTTAGGGGAAGCGACGGAGCACTCGGATCCCTGAAAGGTAGGGGAGATGGGTTAGGGTTTGGGGTTTAGTGCTTTTGGGTGGGGAGGCTTTGGGCAGTGAGGCGATAATTCAGGTATTGGGGTAGTAGTTTCGGGTGAGGAAGAATGAGTGTGGAAGGGTGATGATTGGGGTAGTAGATGGGTAGGGTAGTAGAGCGTAAGATGTCGGGGTCGTCGGGGCAGGGCATCAAAGTGCGAAGGACGCTGCCTGAACCCTACAAACTCTTATGTCCAAACCTAAACCTTGAGCCCTGCACATTCCTATTGAGGAGTTGCCATTTACAGCGGTCACACACTGGCCAAGCCACATATCCGCGGGCCTCGGCTGAAGCAGAGGGTCGGATGAGGGAGGGGTGTTGTTAATGACCCTAAACCCTAAACCCTAAACCCGAAACCCTAAACCCTAAACCCTAAGGCTCGTTGCGGTTTTGGGTTCAGGTGGCGGGCTTTCGGCTTATGTCGGGCCCGGGGTGGGAACCTGTGTCAGGGTAGTGACATTCCCTTGATGCGGGCCCTCTAATTGGGGACCCTTATATACCGCCCGAAATACCCTATAAAATCCAAGGGGCCATATACTTCAGAACCCTGAAGGGTAAAGAGGCCAAAATCAGGTGCCAGGCCCCTAAACCCTAAACCCTAAACCCTAAACCCCTAAACCCCTAAACCCTAAACCCTAAACCCTAAACCCTAAACCCTAAACCCGGCAACTTCCCTCAAGGCCAAGCGGCAGGAGATGCAACTATGCGCGTTGGCACCCCAGAGGGCATCGTGCCAGTATGGGCCTTCGGAAGTACGAGGAGGGTTAGGGTTTTGGGTTTTGGGTTTAGGGTTTAGGGTTTAGGGTTTAGGGTTTAGGGTTTAGGGTTTAGGGTTTAGGGTTTAGGGTTTAGGTCTAAACTAGGTGGGAGGAGGAGGATTTCCCTGAATCCTAACCCCCAAAAGACATGGGTTTCTTGCAACCTGGTGCAACCCTATGGATTTGAGGGGTCTCTGGCTCCTCAACCACCTACCCAAAATCAGGCGATGAGAAGCCTGGCCTTTTTGTTTTGGGTGGTGGTAGTTGCCAGTTGAGGCATGCAGCCTATACCGCCCTGAAAGCCCAGGACAAAGCTGCACCCTAAACCCTCAACCCCTTTAACAAACCTGGGTTCTCTGAGGTACCGGTGCCGAAGCCCTAAGCCTTCGAAGCCCTCAGCCCCAAACCTCCAAAACACCCTTAAACCTTGTTGCAACTAAAACCCCAAAACCCCAAATAAACCTCACCCCCCAAAAAGAAAAAATTCCCATGTGGGGGTGGCGAGAGGCATGCGTCTGGCCCTGCTGGGGGCGCGGCGCAGCCTACAAGCCACTGGGGGTTTAAGGTTTAGGGCTACGGGGCCTTGCAACCCTTTAGACGCCCTAACCCTAAAGCCTTTCTGAACGACTGGACTGCCCTAAACTTTATATATATATATGTATATATATATATATGTATATATATATATATATATATTTTGCTTTTTTTGGGGGGGTCCTTCTAATTGGGGGGGGGGGGGGGGAGGAGGGTCCTTCTAATAAGGGGGGGGTCTCTAGGTCTGATCTGAAAAGCTTCCCCTTCCAAGTGGAACCCTGAACCCCAAACCCTCAAACCCTCAAAACCTCAAACCCTCAAACCCTTAAAACCCTCAAACCCTTGACCAACCCTAGCCCTTAAACCCCTTTTCTCTTAAACCCCTCAACCCCTCAACCCTTAAACCCTTAAGCCCTTAAGCCCTTAAACCCTTAAACCCTTGAGCCCTTAAACCCTTAAACCCTTACACCGTTAAACCCCTAAACCCCGGTTTAAACCCCTAACCCCTAAACCCCTAAACCCCTAAAACCCTAAAACCCTTGAACCCTTAAACCCTTAAACCCTAAAACCCTAAATCCCGAAAACCCTAAAACCCTAAAACCCTAAACCCTAAAACCCTAAAACCCTAAAACCCTAAAACCCTTAAACCCTTAAACCCTTGAACCCTTGAACCCTAACATGGCAATAAGAAGAACCCAAGGCAGCTGCCGCTTTGTTAAACGGGGGGAAGCACAGCATCCCAAGAGCCAACCGAGTTTAGGGTTTAGGGTTTAGGGTTTAGGGTTTAGGGTTTAGGGTTTAGGGTTTAGGGTGTAGGCTTGCGGGTTGTAGGTTGAGTCCTCAGGATTATTGCTGCTGGTGACTTGTGGCTTTTCGTCACACCGGGGCGAGGAGTTCTCTTCGAGGACTTAGAAGATTCTGAGGTTAGGAGGGTTTATAGGGTTTAGGGCTTGGGTTCAGGGTTTAGGGTTTAGGGTTTAGGGTTTATGGGTGTTACGGTTTTAGGGTTCTCCGCCCCTCCAGCGCCTCCAAGACAATAATAGTAGCAGCCAATCCTGAGCATGACATGGACGTGGGACGCGGGTTTAAGTCCCGGTCACACCCACACGGCACAGGGTTAAGGGTTCAGGGTTGAGGGTTTGTTTAGGGTTTAGGGATATTGGGATGCTGCTCCGCCAAGCCTTTATGACTCCCTGTCGTGCTAGGAAGCATCCCTTAAAACCCTCAAACAGGCCGAAGCCCACAAAGGGGGTTTACGAAAATGAGCGACCTCTAAGAAGACCTCAAATAATAGGATTCCTTTATCAATAGGAACCTAGTAAGGTCCCCCCCCATTTCGGAAACCCCCCACATTTACTTAAGCTGAGTAGAGCCCCCGAAGCTGGCATGCCACCAAGGCTACAAACGCCCAAGCCCCAGGTACCAGGCTGCAAACCCTAAACCCATTTTGCTAACCCTAAACCCTAAGACCCTAAACCCTAACTCCCTAAAACCCTACAACCCCAAAAACCCTAAAACCCTAAAACCTAAACCCTAAACCCTAAACCCTGAACCCTACCGTAGCTCGTGTGTCCGCCCGGCTTGAGGAAGCCCCAAGGCCAAAAAAAGAAGTTAGCATGCTCTTTGCGGCGAGGTTTCGAACCAGGCTCCCCATTGCCTTCAAACCTCAGGTGTGCTCCGAATGTACCCCCCCATTAGTATATTGTCAACATATTTTGCGATTAGCATACTAGTACATATATATATATATATACGTTTGGGTTTCGGGGTCAGGGCGAGAGGTTATTTCATTGGGGCAATTAAGGGGAGATATATGGAACCTAAATCCCTCATTTCCCTACTCAGAGCCAGAAATACGTACGTAATTCTCCCCGATTTCGAAGGGTTCGGGATTGAAGCCGCAACCATGGAGCATCTTCGCCAGCACACGATCCCACCTGGGCCCGACTGTCGGGTTCAACAGGGCTTGGGGGGTTGTGGAGTGGCCCCTTGGAGGTTCATCGGAACTTGCAGAAATAGCAAGGCTCTAAGTATAGTTCCCCTGCAACATGCTTGAAACCCTACTTAGTTTTACCCATGAACTCCTTGCCCACCTCAAGCCCCTATATGAAAAGCACCACAGAACGTTTGGGGGTTTGGGGTTTTTGGGTAAAGGGTTCAGGACTCCAATATTTTGGAGCAGGGATCTAAAGCTACAGCAAAGCACCACAAAAGGATCCTAGAGCAAGCCGAAGAAGGCGCCAAGGAGCTCGGCAGTCGCGTCGAGCCACCAGCGTGGCGCGGGCTCGCCGTCAAACCTTCGATGACCCTACTTGGGTTTAGGGTTTAGGGTTTAGGGTTTAGGGTTTAGGGTTTAGGGTTTAGGGTTTAGGGTTTAGGGTTTAGGGTTTAGGGTTTAGGGTTTAGGGTTGGGAGGTTTCCCCCTTACACTAGCAGTCCTTAATAGGGAATGTAGTACCTCCAATTAGAAGCCCCAGTAAGGACTGTTGGTATCAGGAAGAACATCCCAAACTCCACCCTACTTGGAAGCTCTTTTGACTTTGCAAGTAGGGTAAGTCAGGTTGTGGGGATTATAGGGGTTTTAAGAGAGTTTCTAGGGAATTCTAAGTAGACTTACTACGGCAAAAGAGCTTGCAAGTAGAAGCCTTCAACCCCAGATGACTCGCGCTGCCTTGCGAGAGAACAAAGAAACGCGCTCTGGGTATAATGAGCGTCGGCAAAAGCGGTGTGGGTTTCCGGCTCTTGGCCGAATGTCATGACCTGGCAAGAGACCACTACAACACTGACTTGGCGCCCAGTGGCTTCTTCCAGAAAACATTAGGAGACCCCAGACCCCCCCCAAACCAGAAGCCCCGTTCAAACCCATGCGATCAAGCTCTTGTTTACGACGTTGGCCGTGTGGCACCGTCTCTTCATCGGCATCAGCGTAGGCGCAGGGGGGCAGCATGTGCAGCTCGTTGGCAGTTTCGCTGCACAGCTCCCTGCAGAATGAACCCCACTTGCTTTTCAGGGGTTCAGGGGCTTAGGGTTAGGGTTTAGGGTTTAGGGTTTAGGGTTTAGGGTTTAGGGTTTAGGGTTTAGGGCTTCGGGTTTAGGAGCTCCAGGTGTGGCTTCCGTTGAGGTTCGGTGGGGCCAAAGAACCTCGAGCACACGGGCTGTGACCAATCAACACTCCTGGCAGGCCCTTATAGGGCCGAATCAAGACGGTTTAGGCTTTTTTTGCCACCCGACTAGCCACTGCAAGGCGGGGTCTACTGCACGACATCTTCGGAGAAGGTTGAGGGTTTAGGGTTGAGTTGCAAAGAAGACTACCTTGCGTTTGCATCCTCAACAGGAGCCACGAAGTACGTGGAAGAGCGAAGGATGAGGAACATTTCCCCCTAAACCCTAAACCCTAAACCCTAAACCCTAAACCCTAAACCCTAAACCCTAAACCCTGGGGGAGGTTCAGGAACACGAAACGGGCACCAGCACGTTATTAAGGAAGCCGCATTGAGCACTTTCCCTTCTGAGCTTCGATAACCACGGGAGGCCACGTAGCTTCTACCAAGAAAGAATCGGAAACCTTAAACCTCAAACCTAAACCATAAACCCTAAACCCTAAACCCTAAACCCTACAGTAAACCGACACAGCTATAAACATCCGCAGCGGTTGGACATCATCAACCGTGCTCTCATGTTGTCCTTTGTTTAGGGTTTAAGGTTTCGGGTTTAGGGTTAAGGGTTTAGGGCAGGGTTCTGAGAGCTAGAGGCAGCCGTGGGTTAAACGTAAAGTCCGGGAAGCCGGCGAATATCAGCACAAAACCCAGGACGGTATCTATCCATGAGCCATGAACCTCCCTAAACCCTAAACCCTACAAACTACAAACCCTAAACCCTAAACCCTAAACCCTAAACCCTAAACCCTAAACCCTAAACCCTAAACCCTAAACCCTAAACCCAAACCCTACAGAACTCGGCGCTTTGCAAAGGCTGCCTTGCCTGCACATGAGCCTTGGCTCAGGCCGTTGAGGTCTTCGGGTTTAGGGCCCCCCTTACTATACCAACTGTAGTTAAGGGGGCTTATGACCTAATTTAGGATCCTTATAACCCACTTTAGGGTCCTTATAACTCTACTTATAACTAGGGGGCCCCTCCTTGTAGGAGTTTAAGGCTTGGGGACGCACTCCATCTTCTGCTAGAACTGTTAGATCTGTCTTTCTGAAAACCAAAAGATGGCTCCCCAGAGATGAGAGAAAAAAGACTCACTCTATGAATGAGCTGACTGCTTCGACACTTCCAGTGCAACCTTGCAACCATTTTTACCCAGATATTCCCAAAACCCTCTTTACCCTAGAGCGCCTAAACCCTAAACCCTAAACCCTAAACCCTAAACCCGAAACCCTGGGAAAACTCCCCAGCGCGCCCAAGGTCCAAAGCAATGCAGCGCAGGCCACAAGGCGAACCGCGAGCGCGACTGCATCTTCGCGGAGCCCGACCGCAGGCACTTGCCTGGACTGCTCTGTGGCGAGCAGGGTTTAGGGTTTAGGGTTTAGGGATAGGGAAATGGGCTTCTTAGGGTTCTAGGATCATAGGTGGGTTTGTAGTGGCGTCGAAGAAAGCCAGTCAAAGCTTATCTACAGGAGAGGGGGGGGGGGTCGCCCCAAACCTTAAAACTAGAAGTAACCTGGGGGAATTCAAGGTTAACCTGGGATTGATAAGGGGATTATACTACCCCAAAAAGGCAGGGGATTCGACTGTAAGGGAAGCTAGACCCCAAAACGGGGAATGAGGGCCTAATCTGAGCCTAAGTCTGACTACAGACGGTGTATACAACTAGGCTCCCGAAAGGACACCCCCGTAGATGCACTCACCGAGATATAAAGCCAAATGAGAGGTTCTCTATATCAGGGTCCCGCTTTAGGGTTACATAACTTTGAGAACTGACCACGTATACACTCACCAAGAGAACACAAAATTGTGAACCCGGTTGCATCTGGGCAGGTTTTCTATTTTTGGGTCACGTTTCTGGGCACCCTGACAACAAGGGCCCAAAAAGCTACCACTACCCTAACCCCTAAAACTTAAACCCTAAACACCCTAAAATTCCCTTCGCAGCCGACAGACACATGCGCTGGCTTTCCATTCTGGCAACGGTCTCGCCCCACCTTGCGCGCAGGCGAACGAAGCGAGCGGCCGCTAAACCCACAAACCCTCAACCCTAAACCCTAAGCTCTAAACACCAAACCGGTTTAGGGTTTAGAGAGCGGCATCCCCCAACCCCCAAGCCTGTAACCCCAACAGAACTCAAATCATATTAAGGACCACTATGTAAACAACGGTCTTAATTCAGGGGTATTGGGCTTTTCGGGTAAACCCTAAACCTGGGATATAGGGTTTAGGGTTTAGGCGTGGTGCCGTGCGCCCATGTGGACTTCCTCCCAAAGGCAGAGCCCCGGCTGCAGCGGGTTGGGGAGGAGTCTACTTGGATCCCTAAACCCTAAACCCTAAACCCTAAACCCTAAACCCTAGACCCTAAACCCTTGTTTTGAGCACGGACTGAGGAAGCTGCCGGCAACCTGATAGCAGAGCCTTCCCGCGATCCTATACAAGCAGGGGGGTCTAAACCCTAAACCCTAAACCCTGAAGTAGAATTATCGAACAGTTTATTAAAACAGTAAGCCCACATAGCACCGTACGTACGAGTACCCATGAACCTTGAAGTAGGTCTACATGGCTGGGTTTAGGATGTCTACAGGGTTTCGGGTTGATTTTTGTTAGGGTTTAGGGTTTAGGGTTTAGGGTTTAGGGCTTAGGGTTTAGGGTTTAGGGTGTGGCAAGACAATGAGAAGAAGGGGCCTGTAGTGGCCAACGCGAGGGGCGCAGGATTGGAAATCTGTGAAGTTGAGGATGGCACCTTGGTGTCCAGCGCATGACTACCTACTACCTGGGACTCTATTTACCTGCAGCTTAGTAGAAGCTACCCCTTTATTGGTAGGCATAAGCCATATAACTTTAGGTAAAGACAAGTCCCAGGTAAACCCAGTAAGTCCAAGCCCTTCTACACTGCAAGGCCTGCGACTTGTTTCTCTTGTCAGGGGCCCTCGTGAGGCGCAGGGTTTAAAGGCACAACTCTTTACAAACGGCAAGTAGCTGAGGGCCCTTGTAGATCTGCAAGCCCCCCTAGCTCCAAACCTTAGACCCTCAAAACCCTAAACCCTAAACCCTAAACCCTAAACCCTAAACCCCACTCCTCTCCACTTGTCGTCTCCTTGCAACGACGCGTGCTCCACCAAAGCTGGAACTCCCCAATCAAGTGCCTTGGTTTCTTATGGTTTGAGGTCCCAGGGCACACCTAGAGGGTATAGGGTTTAGGGTTTAGGGTTTAGGGTTTAGGGCTACTAGACTAACCAAGGAATAGCAACAGTGCCGCTTTGGGTTCACAGGGGCCTAAACAGGAACCCAAACCCTGAAAAAAGGGAATCAGGGCCTACCCTGGGTCCAAGTAGAGCCTTCAAGTACTTCTTGAGAGGCCGTGAAACCTCTGATAAGAATGCTGTTTGGGATGTTTCCCCCTTATACTAACACCCCTTAGTAGGGAATGATAGCAGGGGGTACTATATAATCCCTGTTAAGGACTGTCAGCAAAAGGGGGAACATCCCAAAATACTGTTGCCGCCCTTCTTCGGATGTACTTGGCAGGTGCAGGTGCAGGTTAGGGTTGCGGATGCCTTGGCGATGGAGACGTTCCAACCACCCTAAATGCTAATTACCCAATTGCACCGCAACCCATACCTTCAACGCACCGAAGCTTAGGTCTCCTGGTTTAAGAGAGACCTTTGGGGCTGCTGGGTCATCTCTAAAGCTACTTGAAGGCACAACCCACCTAGTCCCCTCGTCCTACACAGGCCTGCGAGGGACAAGAGTGTCTACAATCCCTCCAAAGGCTTCAACCTTGAAGCCCTTCATTGTAGCTGAGCTCAGCCTTATAAGACGACATGAAGGAGGTCGAAAATCTGCAGAGAGAGGCAGTCTTTTGACATAGGATCATATTAAAAGCATGCTTGGCGCATGCATGGCCCGAGCTGCAGCAGTCCACCCCGTAGCATCTTGAAGTCGTCCACCTCACTGGCGAGGGGGGGTCTTGGGAAGCCTTTTTGTTTTGCTTTTGTGTTTTTTGGGAGGGGGGGAGGGGGAGGGCTAGCGTTGACGTAAGTTTAGGGGTCAATGACGGTTCTTTTCCTTTTGCCACCCACAGTTGAGCATGCTTAGGGTGTAGGTAAAAAAGGCGTAAAGAAGACTTCTAGGGGTCCTCACGATCCACACAAAGTGTGGTGCTGGGCACATCTGGGTCTGCATCCTAAGAGTTGGGTCCCAAGACGAGCACCCATTCTGTAGAAGACCACCCCCCCCCAAAGGTTTATGTAGGGATATAGGGAGTTTCAGGGGTTTAAGTCTCTTCAGGGCTCAGGGTTTAGAGTGTATAGGGCTTAGGGGGAACGGCGTGCTCTTGTCTTCATAGGGTCCGTAAGGGGTAATGAGGGGGTAGGTGCCTACAAAAGCTTAGGGAAGCTTAGGGAGCCGGAATGAGGGAGTAGTGGGGAGGATTGGGGAACATTGGGTCACATACCCCTTGACCCCCCTTGAGCCCCCTAAACCCTAAACCCTGAACCCTACACCCCATCCCGTATATATATATATGTATATATACATGTATATATATATACATATATATATATATGTGTATATATATATATATACACATACATATAGATATACCCTACAATTTAAAGTGTATCCTGTGTAGAAAATGAAAAAAACTGAAGATGCAACGCCATCGCCAAGAGACAGGGTACATTGCCATTGCATAGAGCTCCTGGGACGTGCAGGTGCCCACTCCTTCTCAAGCCTCTACTTGGAAGCCCTTTTGACTTAGTAGGTTGGGTGATTACAAAAGGGTTTCTAGGTACGAAGTAGACTTACTTAGTCAAAACGAGCTTCTAAGTACGACCGTCCTAAATCAGGCCATCCCGCGCGGGGCCTTTAAGGTCATAATTTAGGGTTTAGGGGTTTATAGGGTTTAGGGTTTAGGCCAAGGCCCGCTAAAGGAGGTAAGGGACCATACTATTCAGGGACCAAGTGACTGCCCTTAGATAGGGTCCAAACCCAAAGCCCTCGGCTTCAGGGTTCTGGTTCTATAAGGGAGATGTGAGGCACCGGATTCCCAGTTCCACAGCCCTTTGAACAGGAGCATGCCCTGCACTACACTAGAACCCGCCCAGTCACCAGCCTGTAACAGGGGTGCCCTTTTTTAGGTTGGTTACTTCACATGTGAACCCGAATGCCTAAACTCCAAACGATTCATTCGCTTTAAGGAGCGTTGGGTTCTTTGTGTCGCAAGATGTCGAACCCTGCGCTTTTGCCAGGTGCAAGCCTGCCAGCCCTGCGCTTAGGGCCCTAGGCCCTTCCTAAAGTCCAGACCCTAAACCCTAAACCCTAAGCCCTGAACCAGTGGGTTCCTGCACCCAAAAAAGTTTAGGGCTTTCGACACTCACGATCTCTCACGCTTGGGCTGTCGAGCAGCCATTGCCAGGCTCGCAGGGTCGTAGTACTCGCAGGTGACGGTTCCTGCACGGAGGGCGCGTCGAGCCTCCCTGAACTCAGAGCGCTTGGCGATTTGTCCTTAAGCTAGACCCCTCAAATGAGAATGCTTGCTGATTTTTGCCTTAGACTTTCCTCGGGCTCGAAGCATTTTATGAGGACCTACAGGCCCCCAAGCCTTGCGGCTCTGTGAGGGCTGATGTCCTGCATGGGCCCTGTCGAAACAACATCGATCATCAAGAAAGCCCTATAACCCTAAACCTTCGCAGGCAATGCGCATGTGCATAGCCGGAGATGGAGCGACCCACGCTCTGGAACCCACAGCCCCCGCGACTGACCAACTGAAGCTGTGTAGCAGGGATTCCCCCAAGACGAGCAAAAACCGGCGAGCAAACCCTGTAACCCTAAGGGTCCATGTACCTAAATAGGGGATACTTGGGCCTTAAAGTACTTCCTATTTAGGGACTTTGGGGGAAGCCCCCCTGGTGTACAGTTCCGTCCTGCGCGCCCCTGGGAGCTTGACTGCTCCCGCTCCTGCTGCGTGATGCTCTCCTCCCGGGAGGAAGTCTCAAGGGGGGGGGGGGGGGGGTCCCTTACTGCTGGTGGGTTCGCTCTCTCTTCAACGAGCTGTGCCAGAACTGTGGAGGTTTCATGAGGCTTTAGGTAACACATCCCCAAACTTCGAGCACCCTCTTGTGCAAGCCCCTCTTATTGACCCTAAACCCTAAACCCTAAATCCTAACTCCCTAAAACCTAAAACCCTAAACCCTGAACCCTAAGACCCGAAACCCTGAAACCCCACAACCTGAACCCCTAAACTCTAAAAACCCTAAAACCCTAAAACCCTAAAACCGTAAAACCCTAAAACCCTAAACCCTGAAACCCTAAAAACCCTAAACCCTGAAACCCTAAAACCCTGAAACCCTGAAACCCTGAACCCGAAAACCCTAAACCCTAAAACCCCAAACCCGAAAACCCTAAACCGCTAAACCCTAACACCCAAAAACCCCTAAACCCTGAAACCCTAAACCCTAAACCCTCAACCCTTACCCCTGAAACCCTAAAACCCTAAAACCCTAAAACCCTAAAACCCTAAAACCCTAAACCCTAAGCCAGAAATCCCTCAAACCCTACACCCTGGGTCCGCGACCTCATCTGCCAGGGGATCTTGCCATCGGATGCGCAGCTCCTGCCATGAGTTCTAGCTGCCACTGAGAGGTTCATGGTACCAATTATAACTGTACTTTAGGGTTTAGGGTTTAGGGGTACTTATTTGCCAATTATAGCTGTACTTAGAACTGTACTTATAAACATATTCGGGCACCTAAGGGGCCTGTAAGAACCTCCCAGTAGCTGCCAGTGCTCAGAAAACCCAGGCGAGGTTTGGGTTTTTGCATCTGGGCTCTCAGGGCTTTCCAGGGTATTTCTGACGGCTCAACCCTAAACCCTAAACCCTAAACCCTAACCCCTAAACCCTAAACCCCAAACCCCTAAACCCTAAACCCCCCAAAACCCATCAACAAAAAAAACCGGCCCTCTCTTGGCGGCTCCGTGCTCGGAGGCAGGTCGACGCCGCGAGGCGCGCGGTGGGGCCGGTCGTAGGCCAAGATCTGCCGGCGGAGGTCAGAAAAGTATAGCAAATGAATATGGGTGGTTTCCTAAACTAGGGTCCCTTTTTCTGTAGCCAGTATAAGGCGGCACCCCTTTAAAAGGGATCCCAAAACGGGACCCTAATTTAGAGAACTACCCATATATATGATTATCCCTAAAGAGTCTCTATGGTTTAAATTTTCGAAAAAAGATGTCTAATGAATTTGAAGCCGCTTTTCGGGGCGTTGCACATGTTTCCGTTTCCGGCGCAGTATATGTGGCTGCATATTTCCTGGCGGAGCGCAAGCGGAGGTCTGCAGAGGTTGTGGTGTTTCTAGCCCCTCCCCCTAATATTACACCCCTTGGGCGTCTGTCCGTGTTATAGCGTCCTTATGGGGCTCTACCTACAGTAAGCAATCTATAGTACACTGAGATCAACCCTCGCGTGGACACATCTGCTCGCGCATGTGCACCGGTTTCTTCAGAACCCAAACCCTAGCCAAAAACACCACAGAGACAAAATAAAAGCTTCCCTCCTTCTAAAGGGGGTATCAGGTACGAAGCTCCCTCAGAACCCAGAGGAGCTACGGTACGCAACCCAAGGGCCAACTTCAGCGCTTTGGTCGGCAAGCGGAGGTTGTGGAGGATGCCTCGGAATCTAGGGTTTAGGATTTATAGGATGTAGCATTAGGGTTTAGGGTGGTTCAGGGTCTGCTGTCTTAGGGTAGTCGCAAGGGCCCGATAAGTGTGGGCCCACAACCTATGCAACCCAGGGGCCCATACTTCAGAACCCTTTCAAACAAAAGTATCGGCCCATGTTAAGGGACCATGAAGCCCTCAACCCTAAACTTTAAACCCTTAGATAGGGCGTGATTGGGCTGAGGCTTGTCGAGCCGCTTTGGGCTTAGCGGGCAGATAGAGCTTAAAGGGTTTACAGGCTTAGAGGGTGTGTAATTGCTACGTGGCTTTGTACTTGGAGGTTGTCTAGGGGCACCACGTAGACTTGCTAAGTCAAAAGAGCTTCCAAGGAAGGATTGTGGACTGTTGAGACTACCTTGCGGATGTTTGGGGTTTCGGATGAGGTTTAGGGTTTAGGGTTTAGGGTTTAGGGTTTAGGGTTTAGGGTTTAGGGTTTAGGGTTTAGGGTTTAGGGCTTAGGGCTTACTAGTTCATGGTTGGGATAGTATTAAAATTTTAAAATTATATTCCTTATTGGGTTTAAGTACCCTTAAAAATGTAAAATGTTACCCAACTACGACAAAGCTTAGGGCTTAGGGCTTAGGGCTTAGGGCTTAGGGAATTGGAAAATTCAAAATGCTAACTTCATCGCGGCCGCACAGTAGCCGATCGCGACGGGCCGGCCAGACGCATTTCATACCTGGCTGGAGCCACATGCCCCTTTGAAGCCTCGAACTCCTCAAGCTCCCACTATGCCCGCCACTCTCAAAGGCCAACACATAAACCCCCCCCCCCCCAACAAAAAAAAAAAAAAAACAAAAAATCCCAAGCCTATAGAAACTCTAAACCCAGAATCCCTTTGCCTACGGAGCCTTTTCCTGATAGGCCGAAAAATGGACCACCGTGGATTTGGGGGCGCGGCCCTGCCAAAATTATGTGGGCTCTGAGTAGGGTTAGATAGGAATATACAAGGAGGGGCCCCCTAGATATAAGTAGAGTTATAAGGACCCTAAATTGGGTGATAAGGATCCTAAATTAGGTAATAAGCCCCCTTAACTACAGTTGGTATAGTAAGGGGGGCCCCTCCTGGCAACGCCTAAACCCTGAACCCTATACCCTAAACCCGAAGACCTGAACGGCCTGAGCCACCTCCTTGCAGGGCCCCTGGAATCCTAAACCCTCTTTGCATCCGGGCTGTAGGCCTAAACCCTAAGCTCTGGACCCTAAACCCTAAAACCTGAACCCCCTCTTTTGCATCCGGGCTGTAAACCTAAACCCCAAACCCTAAACCCTAAACCCCAAACCCTAAACCCTGAAACCCTAAACCCCAAACCCTAAACCCTAAACCCCAAACCCTAAACCCCAAACCCCAAACCCCAAACCCTAAACCCTAAACCCTAAATCGCGAGGCCGAGTCGCAGAGAGGGCTGGTCGGGCACCGCAGAGGCTGGAAGGGCAGCAAGGACCTCCACAGAGGGCTCGGCCCTAAACCCTAAACCCTAAACCCTAAACCCTGAACCCTAAACCCTAAACCTGTTGTTTCAGGGCTTCGGTTCTTGGGATGCTTCGGGTCTTGAGCTTTCGGAGGACTTCGGAATTCAGACTTCCGGATGTACCACCGAGATTCCTAGCTTACGCGTTTCAGGGTGTAGGGTTTGGAGCTTGGGGTTCAAGGTTAAACCCTAACTAAACCCTAAACCCTAAACCCTAAACCCTGAACCCTGAACCCTAAACCCTAAACCCTAAACCCTAAACCCTAAACCCTAAATAAAATACCAAGCTGACAAATTATCGATTGCTATGAAAACATGACAGGCAATAACTCCTCGATGTGAGCAGCATGTTACTGTCAAGATGCAACTGCCTCCCTGGGAAGGGCTACCCTAAACCCTAAACCCTAAACCCTAAACCCTAAACCCTAAACCCTAAACCCTAAACCCTAAACCCTGTGAGGATTTGTGGTGCTTAGTGTTTGACTCAAGGCTGGAACTGGAGCTCCGACAGTTTTGCGGCTGGAGGTCGTACGAGTAAGTTGCGATTAAACTTAGACTCTTCCTTGGTCTTCTCCGCCAATCTGAGAACGAGCACGCCTCTGAAACCTAAACCCTAAACCCTAATCCTAAACCCTAAACCCTAAACCCTAGAGGGGAGGGGTGCTAAGGTTAGTCTACGATGCGATGCAGGTTGCTATCAGCCGGGGCGCCCTCGTCGCGCCGTCTCTAAGTCTTCGATTGAAGCCTAGGGTGGGCTCCCGGGCAGGTTTAGGGTTTAGGGTTTAGGGTTTAGGGTTTAGGGTTTAGGGTTTAGGGTTTAGGGTTTAGGGCTTAGGGTCCACAGGATGCCAAGGACGCATTTTTGTTGGAGGCAGGCGGTCGAGTAGGCTGAAAGGGTGACCTCCTCCCCTTGCACCAGGGAGCCACAGGGGTTTCCGGCTGATACAGCGGTCGCCACTCCTGGGCCGAAGATGCCAAGTCGGGCGGGCGTAGTGCAAACCCAAACAGGGTCCTACTAGACTCTGCTTCCGACCTGCTAGCTTCCCTAAACCCTAAACCCCAAACCGGGGCCTTCACTCTTTGTTAACGCCGGACGCGGTGCCGCATGCCCTGTTCCAGCGCAACTGCTCGCAAGATCCCTACTTGAACCCGTGACTGACACACAAAAAACCCTGAGCCTAAACCCTAAACCCTAAACCGCAGCCACACCTTCATCGAAGACAGCTGAACTCAAAATTTATGGGGCCTTGCAGTAGGGGTAGGGTGGCTTCAGACACTGCAGCTCGCCAGTTCTAGAGGTTGGGCCACCTGTAGGGTTTAGGGTTTAGGGTTTAGAGTTTTAGGGTTTAGGGTTTAGGGTTTCTGGTTTAGGAAGGCCAAGAGCTCCACGCCCAAGTCTCCACAGTGAAGGACTTGGACACGGCGGCGCGCACAATTCCCAAGTTGGAATCCTGAGCACCCTATAGCTTCCCAGCCCCGACGCAGGTCCGTCAGTGTTTCCAGCTTCCTTTAGGGTTTAGGGTTTAGGGTTTAGGGTTTAGGGTTTAGGGTTTAGGGTTCAATAACATCGCCGAAGTTTGATCACCCCTCTTCTTTCCCATGCAACTCCGAGCGGGGTTGAGGGTTTTGACCAAAAAAAGGCTCTCAACAACCGCAGTGACAGGAAGACGCTGCGCGGTGGGTCGGTGGTCCCACAGGTAATCTGGGAATCCTCCACTGCCAACCCTAATCCCCAACGCCAACCCTAGACCACGTCCCTGCGCCAGCCCTGAAAAAAAAGGTCCGGTTGCAGATCAAGGATCGTTGCTGTCTCGCTGAAGCTTCTGGTACTCCACAGTGTTGTTGAACTTTCCTCACTTGATCTTCCCCACCCTCTTCAAGCCCCAGACTACGCTAAACTCTAACCTAAACCCTAAACCCTAAACCATAAACCCTAAACTTGAAGCCTCGAGCTCTGAAAACCCTAAGCCCTACACCATACGCCCGAGCAAGGACTTTGCTGGAGAAAACGCATCAGGGGCTTCGGGCTTATAGCAATGATGATGGCCCGGGTTCATTGAGGCTTTGATAGGGTTTAACTTGGGCGTCAAGGGCTTCAAGAAGGATTGCTTCGGGTTTATGCCAAGAATGTCTAGGGGTTGGAGTTTATGGGGCATACTAAGGGGTTTAAAGGGTTTTGGCAAGGCTTACTTGGGCTTGATACGCTTTATACTGAGAAGGTCTGGGGTTGGGGTTTATGCGGCTTACGTAAGGTTTTACAGGCTGCCCTAAACCCTACATCCTAAACCCGAAATCCTACAGCCTAAATCTAAACCCTACGTAACAAGGTCTGGGTTTTCGGGTCTTGCCTTGCTGCGCAGGGGCGGCCCCTGGCCTGACCCCCCTGGCCCCCCCTGCCCCCTGAAACCTCCTCTGGTTTGCTTCTCTGCCTGAATCTCCTTGAAACCTTTGACTCTCGGACCCAAACCCGAATTGATGAAACTGAATAAGTTTTTTGAAGTGGACTGTTGCCTTGAGTTTAGGCCTAAACCCTAAAAGGAACAGGTTTGGGTGGCTTTGCCGCCTCGGACGGTGTGGGGTGGGAGAAAAATGTTAGATGGGCTTCCACAATCGGGCCAAGGCTGCTCTTCGCGCCTCACGAAGCTTTCGAGCTTTTTTCCAAAACCTAAACTTCACAGCATCTACGCCCTATCACAGCAAACCCTAAACCCTAAACCCTAAACCCCAAACCCTGACCCTGTATGGGGCTTATAAGTTGGGCCTCGGTGTGGAAGGCAGGCTGGGCCCCCCAGCCAGTCATGCACACCTCGAGGGCGCGCATGGCATCGGCGCGCATCTCCTGATCGCCCGCGAGCATGGCGAGAGAGGAGCAGGAAGCCTGAATAGCCTAAACACTAAACCCTAAACCCTAAACCCTAAGCCCTAAACCCTAAACCCTAAACCCTAAACCCCACAAAGCCATGGCACCTGGAAGAGTGTATAGGAAACCTGATCCGGGGGCACCCCAAGCTGTAGGGTGCCAGATACTGAGGCTGTGGTTTGGGCTGCTTCGGGACTCTTCAGGAACATCCCCCTATAAGCCCTAAACCCTAAACCCTAAACCCCCTATAAGCCCTAAACCCTAGACCCTAGAAGCCCCAGCACCAAAGAGCTCGCACATGATCAAGCCACTTCGTCTTGCTGCCTCCCCGGTAACAAACCAAACGCTGCGGCATGCAGGACACAGTCACGCTCCACGCAAACCGCTTTAGGGGACCCAAAGCCCCCCCCCCCCCGCCCCCCAAAAAAAGGATAGCAACTCCGAGATTGCCCTTATAAGGAAGGGTATATGTTTTTTTTTTTTTTTGGGGGGGGGGGGGGGGGGGGCTCTTCAGCAAATAGTACTATATTTAAAGAACTGAGGATATGGTGGGTTCTCCGAATTAGAATCCCTTTCTTGGTACCCTCAATCAGAAAGGGGCCCCCTGATTTACGAAGGCCCCAAAAGGGACCATATTGTAGAGACATCACCATATGTATCACACACATATGCTACACTCTCTATTTTACCCTTTGTACTTTGTATAGAGCTCGGGGTCTGAAATCGTGTATCCTGCAAAACCTCCACAAAGCCCTGTAAACGCTACCCCCTTTCTTTGGTGCCGGCCATGTTCCAAAGGTGCGTGAGACATTCTAAGGGGGGCCCTACGTTTGCGAGTTCGACCGTCTCGGGAGGTTTGCTTGGAGGTTCGGGTCACTTCAAGTTGGGTTGTACGTGGGGTAGATAGGGCCATCATTGGTGGCCACCTACTTCGGGTACCTATACCCCTGCATATACGTACCGCGACCCTCCAGCGCTCATCTCGCTTTT
This sequence comes from Symbiodinium natans, assembly GCA_905221605.1. NCBI lineage: Eukaryota > Dinophyceae > Suessiales > Symbiodiniaceae > Symbiodinium > Symbiodinium natans. Next base: position 494,028 of record CAJNDS010000591.1, on the reverse strand, counting down.
GTCGCATCACCTTCGGCCATTCATGGGTTGAGGAGGATGTTTTTTTTTTTTTTTTTGGGGGGGGGGGGGGCTGGCTGCTTCAGGAAATGGAGTGGATGATGCTCCCCCCCAACAACGGCAGATGACCAAGTACCAGCATGGCAACACGATCACGGCCCCAACGACAGGACATTCCAAGAGACCCTAAACCCTAAACCCTTATTATTGTATCAGAGAGAGAGACAGAGATGGAGAGATGGAGAGCGAGCGAGAGGGAGAGAGAGAGACAGAGAGACTGAGAGAGATGGAGAGCGAGCGAGCGAGAGAGAGAGAGAGAGAGAGAAACCCTAAACCCTATTCAATGCCCTTGGAGGCCCATTTAGCTCGTCTTCACATGAGGGTTTAGGTGTCAAGGTTGAGATGTCAAGGTTTCCGAAAGATAGGGGCACCGAGTCATCGAGAATGAGGATGCTTGAAAAGTTGGAGGCATTCTTGGAGGGGGGGGGGGGAGGGGGGGAGGGTTAGGGGTTTAGGGGTTTAGGGGTTTAGGGGTTTAGGGGTTTAGGGGTTTAGGGGTTTAGGGGTTTAGGGGTTTAGGGGTTTAGGGGTTTAGGGGTTTAGGGGTTTAGGGGTTTAGGGGTTTAGGGGTTTAATTAGGGTTTAGGGGTTTAGGTTTAGGGCCGGTTGGAAATACCCATGTCGCCGCAAGCACTGGAACCAGAAACCTCTTTGATGGACACGCGTTCCGCCAAGTCGGCAAATCCTACCATAGTCCGCAGCTTCGTCGTCGCGGCTTCCAGATCTGACCCCGGCAGAAAAGACAAGCGCAGACCCCGGTGGAAACCCTAAACCCTAAACCCTAAACCCTAAACCCTAAACCCTAACCCTGAACCCTACACCCTAAACCCTAAACCCTAAACCCTCTCCAGACTCCACTCCATTCCGACATCCTGCTTCTCACACGGCTGCCCCTTGTGCTGCAGCCATTAAGCACGGGTTGCCCCCATGCGGGGTCCGGAGGCTTTAGGGTTTAGGGCCTTTAGGGTTTAGGGTTTAGGGTTTAGGGTTTAGGGTTTAGGGCTTAGGGCTTAGGGCTGTGGCTGTGCTCAGTCTTGCGGCGTGCGCGAAGGTAGTTTAGACAGATACCTTATATCGGGGGCCTGAATAAGTAGAAACAGGGTTTTGGGGGTTCTTACGGTATAATTGTGTCGGGACCATAAGGGAGTACTATTTGCAATTATTCGACCCCTGTATTACTTCTTCTGTGGTTAGAAAATCAGGGGCGCGCAACAGGGGACTACCCTTAAAGCCCTGAACCCTCAAACCCGTAAGCCGCAGATCGAACCAAAGAGCCCAAGAGCTTCATAATGATGCAGGAGACCTCGAAGCAGGGGGTTCACGCCACCTCGCCAGGACCTGCGGGGTGGAAAGCTCGTGTAAGGGGTTTAGGGTTTAGGGTTTAGGGTTTGGAAAAACCCGAAATCACGGACTGATGAGCACAGGGCTTTTGTCATCGGTCAGAACTCCCAACGTGGGGTCTAAGAGTTTCTTTCATGCAGCCACAAGAACACCCTCTTGGTAACCCAGTGAGGAACCTTAAACCAAAAAAACAAGTGGTGCCACTGGGCTACCCAGCCCTAAGCCAAACAAAAACGGAACCGTTTTGCTTTCTCAGTTTTCTCAAGAAGGGTTGGGATGAATCCGCACCTGGGCTCATCCTGCGAGTAGACGACGCGGGCCAATCGGACCTGCAACGTGAATGTAGGCAGGGTTTAGGGTTTAGGGTTTAGGGGTTTAGGGGTTTGGGGTTTGGGGTTTAGGGTTTAGGGTTTAGGGTTTAGGGTTTAGGGTTTTGGCGCGAGGGTTTAGGGTTTAGGGTTTATAAGGTTGATCACCGGGTTTAGAGTGTAGGGTTCAGTTTTTGTTGCCACAGGGTACAACCTTAGGAGTCCAAGGTAGAGTCGGGGTTTGGGGTTCGGGGTTTCGGTGGCTTAGGGTTTAGGGTTTAGGGTTTTTGGTTTAGGGTTTAGGGTTTAGGGCTTTTCGAGGGCTTGGGGCTTCGGGGTTTGTAGGGCTTTGGAGGGTTTTGGCCTGTGGGCTTTCGAGCGCGTTTTGGGGCGAAAAGGGTTGGCGATGAAGGGTTTAGTGCTTCGGTTTTGGGTTCGTGAGAGTTTGTGTCGGTTGGTTAGTGTTCGGGGTTTGTGTAGGGGCAATTGTGGGCTACTTAAGCGCAAAAGGACCGACCGTATAAACCCAAGATCCCAATCGACAATGTAAAAGTTGATGTCGGGCTTTTGCGGGCTTGTGGGACTCATGTGTTTGGGGACCCTTTCTGAAGATCTTCGAAGGGAATATGATGGCCGTAATGCAGGTATAGCAAGCGAGCCACTTAGGGTACCTGAGGGTAGTTTCATGGGCACTTAATGTGGTCCCTAACCTCCTTGAAAGGATTCTGATATATGGGCCCTTCATGTGCATAGGGCTTGTAAGGGTTATGTACTGGGTACCCTTTTAATGGCCCATACTAAGGGACCATGAAACTACCCTTAGACCCTAGCTAAACCCTAAACCCTAAACTCTAAACAGTCACACGCGGCCTTGGGCTCTTCGGGCGGGTCAGGTCCGGTTCCTTGGCATGCCGCCGCAGTCCATCAGCGGAGGGTCCATTCCGGTTTAGGGTTGAGGGTTTAGGGTTTGGTTTTGTTCTTGCCACCCGCCTAGGGTTCTGGGTTTTGGTTTTAACTTTCGGGTCCTCTTTTGCCAGCCCCGATAGCACTTGTGTTTCTAGGCTGTAGGGTTACCCAAAACCCTAAACCCTAAACTGGCCAGTGCCAATGGGAGTAGGGTTTGGGATCCCGCATAGCTGGGCGAAACGCAGGGCAGGGCTGCACTTTTCCTGTTGAGAGAAAAAAAGGCTCAACATGCGTTTAGAATTTAGGGTGTAGGTTCTTAGGGTCGGGTCTGGGGTTTAGTTTTTTGAATTTCATTCTTTGCGTGCATGTGTGTGTGTGTGTGTGATTTTTTTGCGGGGGGTGGGAAGCAAATGCAGGGAGTTGGGCGGTTCTGTGCTGTAGGTCTGCAGGGTTTGAAGTCTTCAGGCTTACGGCGTTAGGGGTTCAGGGTTTCAGGGCTTTGAGGGTTGTAACGGAGGCTTACAGAGGCTCCACACAGAGTTCTGTAAGGGTAAACGAACCGATACTTTCCTCCAAAACCCCCTCAAAATCCTCAACCCTGGACCCTAAACCCTGAACCCTGAAACCCTAGCAAAGAGCCCGCATTTCATGGTAAACGAGCCCAGAAGGGCCCGGATGTGGGCACAACGGCAGACAAGCAACCACCCGAGAGCCGGGAAGAGACGGCCAACGATGCCATGGAGGCCTAAAAGGTCTGGTCAGGGTTTAGGGGTTAGGGGTTGGGGGTTAGGGGTTAGGGTTTAGGGTTTAGGGTTTAGGGTTTAGGGTTTAGGGTTTAGGGTTTAGGGTTTAGGGTTAGGGTTTAGGGTTCGGGGTTTGGGGTTTAGGGTTTTGGTTTTTGCCACCCGTCTGGCCACAGCACTGTGGGGTTAGCTTGTCGGAGAAAAGGTCTGGTTACGGGTCTAATTAGGGTTTAGGTTTTAGGTTTAAGGTTTAGGGTTTGGGGTTTGGGGCCCAAAGAGCCCAATACCACTTAATTCAGGAATCTACATTGATTTAGATATCTAGGATCATACTATTCGAATATGGAAATACTATGACAATATAGTCTTGCCTTGCTAATACAGTATATTCGACTCCCTAAGCCTTATAAGCCCCTTTTGCTCCCCTATCCTCGCATCACCAGCTGAGACAGTGACGATCGCATAGTTGGTGCAGGGCACCTGAAGCACATGCTCTTCAGCAACTAGAGCGCGTCGCATTTGGCCCTTATCATGTGCACAGATGTTTCGTTGTGCATGTGATTGCATACATATATAAATATACCTATATATATATACATATATACATTTATTTATTTATATGCATACGTGTATATATATATATATATGTATATATATATATATATATATCTCTCTTTCTAATCTATTTATATATATTTATCTATACATTTATTTTTTTATGTGTACATATTCACATATGCATGTATTTGTACACCTTTCGTTTAGGGCTTAGAGTTGAACAAGCAGGTATGAAGCATCCTGCACGGCGATGCAGCCATGTGACAGACAGGCCATTCAAGTCCTGCTTCGTCGTTGGCCAACGTGTCCTCGCAATTCAGCAGTCAGTAGTTTTTTTTTTTTTTTGGGGCGGGGGCTACATTCACGCCCCCCAAAAGTGTGGGACCACATATCTGCAAGCATGCACCCTTCTGACGGTCCAGGACCTGTACATACATACCTATGTTTATGTTTCTGCGGTTGCTTCTCTAATTGTGGTCTCTTTTGGGGTCACCATCAATTAGAATGCGGGCCCTGACATGCAGAGAACCCAAAACCCTCGAAAAGCAAAAGGTATTAACTCCTGTCTAGCCCTTATAAGGAAGAGTAGTTTTACATTTTTTGGGTGGGGCTCTTCAGCAAATAGTATGTATTCAAGTACCTGACCATATGAAATCTGTATTTGGTCACTTCTCTACGTTTTGGTCCCTGTTTTGGGGTTGCTATCATCAGGCGGCCCTACTGTCTAGGCTACCACAAAACGGCCCATCATTTTGACAACTCACCATATCCCCCCCCCCCCCCCCCCCCAAAAAAAAAAAAGTACGCATTCAGTTCTATAGGGGGGGGTTATACTATCCCAGAAAGTGTAAAGTGTACTTATTCAGCTACTAAGATACAGGTTGTCCTAAAGGCCAAGCCTTGTCAGGGATTCGTCTGGGACCTAGGGTGTGTGTTTGCAGGGGTTGAAGGTTGCTCACACGTGAGGGTTTAGGGTTTAAGGCTTTAAGGGGTTTAGGGTGTAGGGATCAGGGATTCAGATGGGGTTTAGGGTGTGTTTTGGCAAAATACCAATCTTAAAATAAGGGCGCCCCTTGTGTTGGTTGGATACTGTACAAGGGAACCTTGAACCAACAAAAAAGGGTAGTAAAGGGCACCGCTGGGCTACCTGGGGGCTTAATTACCATAATATAATCTAGGGTTTAGGGTTTAGGGTTTAGGGTTTAGGGCACTCTTTCTTGTTGGATACTTTATGAGGGAACCTTGTGCCACAACAAAAGGGTGCTAGGGCTTACTCGGTGCTGTTTCTGCTGTTAGGGTTTGGGGTTCAGGGTTAACCCTAAACCCTAAACCCTAAACCCTAAAACCCTCGACCGTGTTCTTGTTTGCACGTACCCCCGGCACAAGCTCTTGATACCAAACGCCCACGGCAAGCTGAGAACATCTAGCAAAAGGAGCAGAGCCACGGTTTAGGGTTTAGGGTTTAGGGCTCATTAAACATTATCCCCTTATCATCCCTCGTATCGCCCCTGTACACAATATCAAAACGACGCATTCAAGCGAAGGCTTGGGACGGGGTGACGGCACCCAATTGCAACAAGGAGTCTGAGCAACCAAAGGCCCTAAACCCTGAGACCCCAAAACCTAAACACATTCCACACTCTCGCTGCCCCATATTCCAGACAAGATAGAAATGCACGATGGCCCCCGAAGAAGAGCAAAATGAAATTGTGCTACACCAGAATGCGCATCATGTGCTCCTAGATCTACTGCAGCCTTTTTCGAGAGAACCACCTACAGCAAGCAGAAACGCCCAGACGTGAGAACAAGTCAAAACAGATTCTACGGTGCAATGATGGTGGATTTTCAAGATAATCCGAGCATCTGATTAATTCAAAAAATCTCTTTAAATGTGGGGGTATGAATTAAACTGATGCTCGGATTATGCAAGAAGCGAATTAAAGAATAATGTACCAATTGGTATCCGCCGAAGGGCGGTGGCCTGAGGCATTTAGATCTTGGTCCCCCTGCCAGACCCCTAAACCCTAAACCCTAAACATTAAACCCTAAACCCTAAACCCCCGACCAGTTGACCTGCCAAGTTTTTTAGCCCGGCACGGGTACCCTCTCTAGCCGATGAGTCTCCACCCGCGGACGAAGCCCCTAAGCCATGGTTGGGTGGGTGTGCCCTACCCCCCGAATTTGGGATGAGTAGGAAAATTTAAGGAAGTGGAGGCCCCCCCCCCCCCCCCCCCACCCGGCCAAAAAAAGAAAACCTAAACCCTTGACCCTTGAATACCCCAAACCCTAAACCCTTTGAACCCTAAACCCTTTGAACCCTGAACCCTTAACTCTAAGCCCTAAACCCTAAACCCTAAACCCTAAACCGCAGAGCAAGGCTCCTGGACTGACGATCCAGAATGCCAGGGCCAACGAACTTGTCTAGGGAGGCCATGACTGCTGTAGAGGCTGACTGGGTTAGGGTTTAGGGTTTAGGGTTTAGGGTTTAGGGTTTAGGGTTTAGGGTTTAGGGTTTAGGGTTTAGGGTTTAGGGTTTAGGGTTTAGGGTTTAGGGTTTAGGGTTTAGGCTCCAGGAATGCGGCACAGAATCTTGGGTGAAAAAGGAAGACCTACTTTCACGACAGGCACGCGGACATGAGCAAGAAAGTTCTCAAAGGTGTTGCCGATCAGTCTGGGTCTCAAAGCGTTCCATTCAGGGAGCTGGCGGTTTAAGGTAGGTAAGGTGCTGTCTTCTTCGGTTGGCCCTTAGAGCCCTCTGAAAAACATTCCTAAATTATGATCCTGATAAACCCAATAAGGCCTAGCTTCTTGCTGGGCATGCTCGCTTATTCTCTGACGGCTGTAGGCAGGGCGGGGCAAAGACAGAGTTTTTGGCAGCATCGACATGCCATCGACACCACAGGCGCGCAGCTTTTTGCAAGGGCTGCGAAGCTTGGGAGGTGGAGATCTGTACAAGCCCCCCCCCCCTCCCTCCCTCTAAGCCCGAAACCCTAAAACCCCCTTTACAGCACAGTGCGGCCACCCTAAACCCTAAACCCTAAACCCTAAACCCTAAACCCTAAACCCTAAACCCTAAACCCACAACAGGCTTGCCAGCTTCGCAGGCTTAAGGGTTGAGATGAGGGTGTGCAGGGCCACAGGGGCGAGGGCAGTCCCTGGAGCCTTAGAGAACACTGAACCCCCTCATCCAACAAGCCACACCCCTCCTAAACCCTAAACCCTAAACCCTAAACCCTAAACCCTAAACCCTAAACCCTAAACCCTAAACCCTAAACCCTAAACCCTAAACCCCTCTACTGGCAGCTTCCCTCACTAAGGCGGCCTCAGGTCACTCTTCCGCTCCACGGCCACAGCCTCCGCGTCATTCGAGACCTGCGTTGTGCTTCGACTCGCATCACAGAGGATTAGGGTTAAGGGTTAAGGGTTGAGGGTTGAGGGTTGAGGGTTAAGGGTTAAGGGTTAAGGGTTAAGGGTTAAGGGTTAAGGGTTAAGGGTTAAGGGTTAAGGGTTGAGGGTTGAGGGTTGAGGGTTGAGGGTTAAGGGTTTAGTGTTGCATTCTTAAGGTTTAGGATCTATGTTTCCAAAGTTCTCATGTGTCAGCCAGCCTACCGAACCCCTTAAAGGATTTCGACTCTTGGGTTTACGCTAGCTAGACCCAAGGAATACAAAAAGGTACGGTTTTTGGCTTATAGTTTCTTACAGGGCCTGTAAACGGAATGTAGCCCCCCCCCCCCCCCCCAGAGAAAAAAAAGAAAAGGACCCACTCCTTACGACGGTCCCCAACAAGGAGTGCACTGGCTGCGCCAAACTGGCCTTCCCCTCTTCCGGGAGCTTTCTAAGCTTCGAGGCTATGGGGCTCACAGGGCTTCTACGGCTCTGGAAAAAGTGGTCTCTTTTTGGGTGCCCTGAATATGTAGGGCTCACCGTCAAAAATGTGCAACCCCAAAAGGGACGCTAATGTAGAGAAGAGGCCCGGGAGGCCTTTGATAGACCTACCTGGAGGTTCAGGGTACTTATATAACCCCAATTAAAACTGCACCGACAAGCCTCCGAAGTCCTCGAAGTAGGTTGTAAGTAGACTTATAACTGGGGTAAACGAAGTACCCACAAACCTCCAAGTAGAGGGCTCTGGATCGCCCAAGAACCTAAAAACCCTAAACCCTGAACCCTGAACCCTAAACCCCCAACCCGCCCACCCCCCAAACAAAAAAGTGCCAATAAGTAGCAATATTGTCAAGCAGAATGCGCACGGCATCCTCGCTGGAGTCGTCCATGCCGATGACGAGCCGATGCGCCACCTGGCGTTTAGGGCTTGGGGTTTCTTTCGCGGGCTTGGACCCCTAAACCCTACACCCCCTAAACCTCCTAAACCCCCTCAGCGCCCTAGGCCCCTGAGCTGTTTGCAGTTCAGGGAG
>CAJNDS010000591.1:450700-480700 GCA_905221605.1 Symbiodinium natans | reverse complement strand
GGGGGAGGGGGGGGGGGAGGGGGGGGCAAGGGGAGGGGGGGAGGGCGGGAGGGGGAGGGGCGGGAGGGGCGGGGGAGGTTTCCCAACCCAGTTTTCCAGCCTGTTCCTACTTTATTTGTGTGTTTTTTTTTTTTTTTTTTGGGGGGGGGGGGGGTCCCAAACGCAGCCTACTGTATTTGCATTTTTTGAGGGGGGGATTTGTATTTCGTGTTTAGTGTTTACGGGTTTGGGGTTTGGGGGGGCGTCCTATGATCAAGATGATACTTCTCTGGGCTATAGAATATAGAAGGGGCTTTTTTGGGTGGAAAAAGCAAGTTTGCCGGCCTATACACTTTTGGGGTGTGAGGGTGTCTTTGGATCGTCGGCATTCTGCAAGGACTCAGAGTTTCTGGGTACCTGCTCGAAAGCCACAGGAAAAATAGGTAAAAACGCAAAAGGGCCACAATCCAGAGTCGAGGTAGGCTGGGCGATGGCTTCAAGGATCACGAGCATTCTGGACTTTGGGGGTTAGGAGTTTAGGGTTTATAGGAATTTCGGAGTTTTGGGTTTGGAGCTGAGGGTTTTTATGTGGGTTGCGGCTGAAGGGAACCGGCGCATTCGCCCGCATGATCGGACCTCAATACACGTGCCAGTGGCACTCCCAACAGCCAATTTAGGGTTTAGGGTTTAGGCAACCCCACCCCACCCCAACAAAAAACACAAACAACAGAACATGAACAGTGCACCTAGTTGGAAGGCCTTTCGGATCCACAGAAACCCTTCATTAATCCAACAAAAACAACTGAGTAACCCTTTGTACTAAGTCAGAAGGAAACCCAGAGCATGGCAACCCTTTTTCTACGCACCCTAAGTCCTACAAACCCTAAACCCCTAAACCCCTGAATCCCTAAACCCCTGCCTAAACCCCTAAACCCCTAAACCCCTAAACCCCTAAAACCCCTAAACCCCGAAACCCCGAAACCCCGAAACCCCGAAACCCCTAAACCCCTAAACCCCTAAACCCCTAAACCCCTAAACCCCTAAACCCTAAACCCTAAACCCTAAACCCCAAACCCTAAACCTCCCAAAAGGCTTTGAGCTTCGGAGCTGGCACGAAGAGCGCCACGGCCGCAAATTGCTCTGCGGACAGGAATGGCTCGTACATATCAAGCTCCTCTTGGGTTTAGGGTTTAGGGTTTAGGGTTTAGGGTTTAGGGCTCTGTAGGGCTAGGGTTCTATAGGGGCAGGGTTTTGGGTTTAGGGTTTAGGGCTTAGGGTTTAGGGCTTGGGGTTTGGGCTTTGGGGGTTTGGGGGTGTGGGGTTTGGGGTTTAGGGTAAAAAAGCGACCAAGACACGGAAAGATCTTTCTGAGCACTTTCTGCACTGTATATCCTACACCCGTGTCACGTGCTACCATGGGCAAGCTCTCCTTCTTAACGAAGAAGGCACCTCACGTGTATGCCCGCACAAGGTGAACCCCACTAAACCCTTTAGGGGCTTTAAAGCCCGAAGCCCTAAACCCCAAGGCCCCTGATTTGCCCCAAAGCCCGAGGAACACCCAAAACAACACAGGGTTTAGGGTTTAGGGTTTAGGCTTTAGGCTTTGGGGGTTTGAGGTATAGCAAACGCCCCGAAGACACCGAACCTGGTGCTCGAAGACGACCGGGATGCAGCCCAAGACGATGGAGTCCTTAGCTTTTAGGACTTTAGAGTTTAGGATGTTGAAAGATCATAGGGTTTAGGGTTTAGGGCTTTAGAGGTTAGGATGTTGAAAGTTCATAGGGCTTGATTCTCAAGAGATCTGGTTCTGTGGTTCTTGCTGCTGGTTCAGCAGTTTAGGGCTTGAGATGATTTTCAGATTTCGGGCTTCCTGTGTTGGGGCTGTTCAGGGTAGAAGGCTGGTTGATTTCGGGCTTGGCCTGCCCTAAAACCAGGGTTTCGGGAGAACTGTCCACAAACCTGGCAGATGATGCATCGACTGTCTGTGGCTTGAGGGTTTCAAGGGGCATTCAGAGCCCTCAGCGTTTTGCATCTGGACTTCCAGGGAACCCCTGTTGAGTTCTAGGTAAACCCGAAACCCCTTATCCTGAACAAGATTTTGCATCCAGGCCTATGAGATTGCCGGGCATTGCGAATCCTAACCCCCAAAACCTTTTTGCATCCAGACCCTGTCTGTTAAGGGTATAAGGACCCTAAAATTTATTAACCCTTGCAAAAAATATAGCCCCTAAATAACCCCGAAATAACCCCTAAGGTCCCTTATAAGGGTCCCTCCTTTAGCCCCTTGAGTCAAGCCCCTAAACCCTCGTGCGGAGGCCTTTCAGGGTCGAGGTAGCGGAGGCTCCCTGTTCCGCCTCTTCTACCGGACTCGACCCAGTTTCTGTACACAAGCCATAGGGGGGTTGTACGAAAATAGGGGGACCTTCTCGGGGTTCTTCTGATAAGGGAATCCTGCTAGTTGGAGTCTTTATCAGGGCTATTATCGTAAGCCCCCATCTGCTCCGCTTAAGCCCTCATACGATCATGAACTTCATGAACCTACAAGTGTTGAAGACAGTCCTTTGGGTTTGGCCCTAGCCAATAAAGCTCAACATAATTCTTGGAGAGAGAGAGAGAGAGACTTAGTTGCTGAGTTCATAAGCCCCAAAAAGTGTACACTTTCAGTTCTATAGGGGATTATAGTATCCCAAAAAGTGTAAAGCGTGCTCACTCAGCTACTAAGGAGACATCCTCAGATATCCAGGTTGCGAAACTTTTTCCCAGCTCTGGGTCTGATTTCCCACCAAACATCTGTACACTGTACACCGCGGGCTCTTCGTCTGCTTGGAGGTTCATGGCACTTATTAACCAATTATAACTGTACCTATAACCCATCATACGCCCCTTCAGTGCCCCAATATGGTTAGAAGTACAGTTACAAGTAGAGTTTTAATTGGTTAATAAGTACCATGAACCTCCAAGTGCACTGTACACCCGCGGGCTTTTGGTCTGGCTCCTGTGTCCACGACCCTCGTCAGTGGAACATGGTGTCATGCACGTGTTGGGCGCTGCCTTCATCCAATGCTGCTTGGACATACCTCCCAGCGCCCACGGTCACCTGAGTGCGGTTTAGGGTTTAGGGTTTAGGGTTCAGGGTTTAGGGTTCAGGGTCTTGGGGGGGGGTCTCCGAAAGGATAATCTTTGGGATTGCAGGGTCAGTGCTTAATGTTATAATCCCTTTGTGGGTACACTAAACATGAGGGGCCTCCTTGTACTAGCAACCAAAAGGGACCAGAACCTAGAGAAGTAACCCATATGGGGGTTCTACGACCAGGGTACTTATTGGGATGTTCCCCCTTATTCTAACAGCCCTTCATCAGGAATATGGTACCCCCCCCCCCCCCCCTAGTAAGAATCCCTATTAAGGACTGATCGTACAAGGGGGAACCTCCCAAGGTAGCTAGTCTACCACAAAGTCACAAAGTCTCTGGCAACTTCCCGGGCTCGGCTGCGCTTTGCGACATCCTCGGGGCTGGCCAGAGAGGCGTCCAGCATGGGGCCGGCGCAATGGTTCACGGTGCCCTCCACATCCGCAAATGTGAGTGCTGCCCAGACCTGAAGTAGCCCAGTACCACATGGGCAGATGTCAAAATTAGGGTCCCTTTTTTTTGGACACCCTAGATATGTTTGGTGCCGTATGAAAGAAAAAGGGACCCCAAAAGGGACCAGAATTTTGACCACCACCCATATGAAGAGGGCACCCTTGTTGTGGTTAGCTGCTTCATAAGGGAACCTTTAGCCAAAAAGAAGGGTAAACTAGTTCATGGTTGGGATCGTATTAAAAATTTAAATTCCTATTCCTTATTGGGTTTAAGTAAAAATGTGAAATGTTACCCAACTATGACAAAGTAAAGGAGTACCACTGGGCGGGCAAGAGGCCAGTGGCCAAATCAGTGCTTTGCGATAGTCGTCTTTGAGCTGATCCAGGGAGTAAGAGCTGCCAGACAAGCTGCCGAATTCCCTGATGTAGAGTGCCAGCAGGTCCTTAGTTGCTGAGTTCAGAAACCCCCCCCCCCCCCCCAAAAAAAAAAAAAAAGTGTACACTTTCAGCTCTATACGGGATTATATTATCCCCAAAAAGTGAAGAAAAGTGCACTCATTCGGCTCCGAAGAGTCCTCTTGCCACGCTCGCCGATCTGAGACGGCCAGAGAGCCACTGAGCGTGTAAGCGAGGTCCAAGGCAGCCGCCCCTCGGGAAACAACTTGCCAGTCGAAGAGCTTCACCTTACTTCCCAGATACCCATGGGGTAGAAAGTTCAAACTTTCAGAATAAGACTAGGACTAGGGGTAAGAAGGTTCAAACTTTCAGAGTAAGACGACCTTAATAAGAGGCCAAAAGTCTGAAAGAAGTCGGGTACCCTAAGCCCTAAACCCTAAACCCTAAACCTTAAACCCTAACCCCTAAACCACTACAAGTCACTTGCGGATCCTCCTTCTCTTCGAAGAACGCATTTCCTTGCCGCGCATCCAGGTGGACGACTGTGATGGGGGCGGACTGCATCCTATACTCCCCTTAGAACCTTAATAAAAATACTATTTTGAATATGCTCTTGGGGTTTAGGGTTTAGGGTTTAGGGTAAAAATGAAAAAGAATTCCCAAGGGGGGATATAGCATCACCAAGTCGACGGCACGCTCATAGAGTCCAGGCTTTGCTGCCAGCTGCAACATGTCCATGACACTCCTGGGGGTTTTGGGTTTAGGGTTTAGGGTTCAGGGTTTAGGGTTTAGGGTTTAGGGTTAGTTTGGGGTTTCCGAAATTGAGGGTACCTTATTGGGGTCCTTATTCTAAGGGACTCCTATTCTTTGGGGGACCATATTGAGGGTCCCTGATTTTCGAAAACCCCCTCCTGGCACCAGTGGCATCGGCCATGGATGTATCCAGTGCAGCTAGTAGCTTCTCCTCTGTGATCTTGGATACACTGCTTCGAAACAAGTCAGGTAGGCCAATCTTCAACAGGTGGCCGTCCCTGCAATCCTCCAGCCAAGGCAAACTCTGATGCCCGTCAAGACCCCATGCATGAAGTCGAGCAAGAAGACTAACCAATGCTTCGGCTTGGCATCTCGAAAGACCTGCGTTCGATCCGGTGCGCCAGCCATCCTCGGCAGGGTTTGCAGAGATGTCGGGGCCCTTCGGCCCCTCGCATGTGCCGTTACACTACCCTGCTCAGACATAGAAACTACCGATATCAATGTGCCTATCTCATCCCGCCCCTGCATGGCTCCTGCACGAACTCCAGCACGATGACAGACATGTCGGGACGGAGGTCGACGGCGTTCAAGTCGAGCAAGCCGACGCCGGCCTGGTGCAGCGGCTGCCACGCGCTCTGATAGAAGAGCGCCTCCTCGGTGCACATGGGGGGGGGGGGGGGGGGGGGTTCCGAATTTTTTTGGGGTACCTTCTTGGGGATCCTTACTATAAGGGGCTCCTACTATTTGGGGGTCTAGATTTGGGGTCCCTTATGTTCGTAAACTCCCACATCAAGACAACGGATTCGAAGAACGGTCACCTTGCAGGCTTGGCAAGTTGTTGACTGGACAACTGAAATCATAGCCAGATAGGATGAAGAAAGATTACCTGGGACTCTTTTGACCTACAGTGTAGTGGAAGCTACCCCTTAACTAGTAGATATGACCCAATAAAACTGTAGATAAAAGAGAGTCCCAGGTAGACCCTATAAACCCTAACCCTAAACCCTAAACCCTATAAACCCTAAACCCTAACCCTAAGCTCTTAACAGACAAGCCGCCCTGTGAACCGAGGCTGCTAAGGCGTCACCGGGCGCTTGCCGCGTGACCTTGAGCCTAGGCTGGCGCTTAAATCCCTCTAAAATGTATTCCTGAGTTGGGCTTAGGGTTTAGGGTTTCGGGTTTTGGGCTTAGGGTTCAGGGCTTACGATCATATAAGTTAAACCCAATCAGAAGGCAACATATGAAAATGCCCCAAGAACCTACCGAGGGGCAACAGAGGGCCTTGCTTGCATTGGACTTTCACCAGAGTGCTTGAGGAGTTCCTTAGTTGCTGAGGTCATAAGCCCTCCAAAAGTGTACACTTTTTGGTTTTGTACAGATTATGGTATCCCAAAAAGTGCAAAGTGTACTCACTCAGCTACTAAGATTCCCCTCAGCTTCCAGGACGTCGAAGTGCCTGGGTTGGCGCCTTTAAGCCCTTTGAAAAGTGGTTGTATTCTCAGGGTCCCTTTGTAAATTCCAAATAAGGAAAGTCACAACATGTCCCAAACGTCCACCTAGGTGCTCCATGTTCAACTGCCGTCCCACTAGAGATGACAGCCAGGCATCCGATAGGAGTTCTGAGAGCCACTGCATGGCTGGGATACGATGGCTAAACGAGGTTTCTCGCTACACCCGCTGAAAGGCGACGGAGCAACCCGCGGCAGATGAGAAAGCAACCTTCTCTACAGCAACTGACAAAAAAGTGCCAGTGGTTGGTTGTTGCCCGCTTCAAAAGAATGTTGAAGACTTCTGTGAGCCTGCGCGGCAGAGGTTCGGAAGCACATGGCCAACCCATGGCCTAGCCACTAAAGAGCAATTCTGCATGTTATTGATCCAGATGCGGACTATGTACATGAAAACTTAGTTGTCCGGTAGCCTAAAAGGTTAACCTCGGGGATTGTGTAGGAAAAAGCCCCAAAAAAGTTAAAGGTTCTCTACTCTACTACTAAGAAAAGCTACTGAGATGATCGGGGGGGACGTCGGGGGTTCATGGCGGCAGCTGCCTGGCCCCTAACCTTCTACGGATTCCGTGACCTCTCAAACGAGGTCCAAGCACGTCATGGGTTTAGGGTTTAGGGTTTAGGGCTTAGGGTTTAGGGTTTAGGGTTTGGGGGCTTTACCCGAAACCCAAACCTCAACCCTGTAGCGGCACCCTGCTTTCAGAAAACCGAAAAGCCCTAAAAACCCTAACCCTATTGGGGTGCCTTGTTTTCAGAAACCCCCATGCATTTTTTCGAGGGCTCCAGGGGCTCAGAGGAAGGGGGGTTTACCAAAAAATAGTGCACCCTAACAGAGGCCCCCCAAATAGTAGGATTCCCTTACGATAAGGACCCCAAGAAGGTACCCCTTATTTCGGTACCCTAAACGAACCCTAAACCCTAAACCCTAGGCCCTAAATCCTAAACCATAACCCTAAACCATAACCCAAAACCCTAAACCCCCCATAACCCTAATTTCGGAAACCCCCCAAAGCAGGGCCGAGGATCGACAAGGCTCTTGCGCGTCACCGTATCGCCCGGAGGCTCTAAGCCTTGGCATGAAATTTGAGGCTTCAGGGCTTGGATAACCCTAAAACGCCTAAACCCTTAACCCAGTATCCCTAAACCCTAAACCCAGTATCCCTAATCCCCAAAAACCTGGCTTAGGGGTCAGAGCTTGAGGACAAAGGCGTTTACGGTTCAGGGCTCTCGACGCAGCAGTGAACGCCGCAATCCTGGAAGGCTTTGACATCAGCTGTTGGCTCGTCGGAGGCTCCACATGCACATGCTTTAACATTGCGTCGATGCTGGGGGGTTTAGGGTTTAGGGTTTAGGGTTTAGGGTTTAGGGTTTGGGGTTACATCTTCTTAGCAGCAACCGCAAAGATGCCCTACACCTAAGCCGCCCAATGCCTTCTGGGCTTCTCTTGTCAGGCCTGGGTAGGAGTGGGGGGTGAGGTACCTATGGGCTACTCTGTAGTACCTTTTTTTTTTTTAGTATACTATATAACCCAAAGAAGAATGACCTTAAGAGCCCTCAGATAAACCCAGCACAGAACCCTCAACCCCAAAAAGGTCCCCTTAAACCCTTACACCCCAAAACCCTAAACCCACAACCCTTAAAAGGTCCCCTTAAACCCTTACACCCCAAACCCTAAACTCAGTTTCTAAGTTGCTTTTCTCAGGCTAATCCTAGCCAGGAGAACTACAGGTTAACCTTGGGGATTATACAGGGATTATAATGCCCCAAAGAGGTTAAAGGTCATCTACTCACCCTAAACCCTAAACCCTAAACCCTAAACCCTAAACCCTAAACCCTAAACCCTAAACCCACGAAGTTCAGGCCAAGAGGCAGAAGGTGGATTGCAACTTCACCTCGGCGATGCGGCGGTAGCTGTCTCCTCTCTCGCGCGCGGGCCGGACGGCTGGGATTATGTGAGGGGTTTAGGGTTTAGGGTTTTGGGCTATATATAGGAAGCATGAAGCACTAAAACCATGAAACGCCCTGTAGGTTTCTTAGTAGCCCAGTAACCATATTATAATCAGGGCACCCCTTTTTTGGTTGGTTAGTTATAAGGGAACCAGAACCAAAAAATGGGAAAAGGATACCACTGGGCTATTTAGGTTTGGTTGGTGAAAATTGCCACTAGGGTTTTTGCTGTTTGTGGGTGTATCCCCCAAGTCCAGTACCCCTTCAAGGTCGCCCTGATATACCCTAAACCGTTTAGGGTTTAGGGTTTAGGGTTTAGGGTTTAGGGTTTAGGACCCCATGCAAACCTTGCGGAAGTCTTGGGGTTGAGATCTGCAGCAAAGCACCTTCTTCGGTCGTGACAGCGCCGTTGACTTCCGGCAGATTGGTCTCGCGACCACACCTGGTTCTGCTGAAATAGGGTTGGGGTTTGGGGTTTTGGCCCCTGAAGACCTTTGAAACAAACAACGACCCTTTTTTTCCAGGAGGGCGCAAGAGCAAATATCCCAAACCCTTCGTAAACCCTAAACCCTGAAACCCTAAACCCTAAACCCTACCTGCGAAAAGCTTCTGCGCAAGTTGAGCGCAGGCGCGCTGCGGGTATTTCCCGGGATATGCCCCCCTCCCGGCCCCCCAACAAAAAAAGTATACCCCTTATATGATAGGAACAACAAGAAGGGTCTAGGGTTTAGGGTTTAGGGTTTAGCGTTTAAACCCCAACAAGGGCACAACCCTATTTAGGAGAGCCTCCCCCCTCCCACAGGGAGGAAGTAGGCAATCTGGGTTTACGCCTGATCAAGATCATTCTGGGGGTCCAACGTCTGGTCCCCTAAGCCTAAACCCTAAACCCTTTTGAAACCCTAAGCGCTAAACCCTAAGGCCCCTAGATAATCATACACCCTGAACCCCAAGAAGAGTGCTGCTGTGTGAGCGCTCGCGCAATGTCTCGGCCTTGCAGACCCTTTCATTCAGCACTACTTAGTAGCCCAGTATCCCTCTCCATAGTTACTTAAAAGAAGGGTACCCTTCTTGTGGTTGGTTACTTTATGAGGGAACGCAGAACCAAAAAATGGGTAAAGGGTACCACTGGGCTACCAAGACGACTAGCACAACCCCATGAACCCCAAACCCTGCGCCAACACTCCTCATGCCTCACAACTCAAGCTTGAAGATGCTTTTCTTGTTGATTTCGGATTTGGGGTTAGGGTTTAGGGTTTAAGGTTGAGGTTTAAGGGTCCTTGAGAGGAAGCTCATTGGAAGCTAGCGGCAAGTGCACTGAGGGTTGAATTCTTTAGGGGACAACGGCTAAAGCTTGGGGCTAGAGATTTGTTGCAGGTCACCTATTCAGGGCTTTTGCAGCAATTATTGGTTCAGAGTGTAATTAGGGTTGTAATTAGTAATCTCCCTAAACCCGAAACCCTAAAACCCTAAACCCGAGGTAGAGGTCGCTTATTTGGCAGCAGCCAACGAGAAAGAGGACTCCCCCACCTGGTGCATCGGTTGCACTGCTCCGTGATGACACTGCGGAGATGGCCCGCGATGCCGCGTCCTCCAACTAGGGTTCGTACAAATGGAGAGGCCCATGTTTGAGGCTACCGCACCGAAACCCTAAACTGCCCTAAACCCTAAACCCTAAACCCTATACCCTAAACCCTTTTTGCCCTAAATCCTAAACCCTAAACCCTTTTTGCCCTAAACTCTAAGCCCCAAGCCCTAGGGTCAATTTTGAGGCTACTTGTCGGTCTCTTGGAGTCTTGCCACACTGGTTTTAGGGGTTTAGGGTTCAGGGTTTATAGGTATAGGGTTTAGGGTTTAGGGTTTAGGGTTTAGGGTTTAGGGTTTAGAGCACTTAAGGGCAAGAAGGTCGTCTTCTCCTGTGCCCGTGAAGCTCCACAAGTAGCGTGCCTTTTCAAGAGCGGCTCCAAGTTTGTAGGGTCTTGGGGGTTCAGGGTGTCATTAGGGTTTAGGGTTTAGGGTTTAGGGTTTAGGGTTTAGGTGTTTTGGGGTCTTATTGGGGTAGTCATGGGGTTGAGGGCATTAGGGGGGGTTTAGGGTTGTACTAGGGTTTCTGTCCATATATACCCTAACTGGAAGTGCAATAGCAGTGGTGCGGGGTACATGATCCGAACTTTAAGGACCATTTTGTTCCCCTAAACCCTAAACCCTACACCCTAAACCCTAAACCCTAAACCCTAAACCCAAGGTGTTGCAAACATCTTTGAGGAACGAGGACCCACCCATAGCAGCCATCAGCATCCACATCTTTGGCGGACCAAATGATGCCCCCGCAATTACCCTTAGGGTTTAGGGTTTCGGGTTTAGGGTTTAGGGTTTAGGGTTCTGCTTAGGGCTCCATGAACCTACATGGGGAATACTTGGCCCTCACAGTACTTTCTATCTACGAACTTTGGGGCCCAAGTATATAATCATAAGGTACATGGACCCTTAGGGTTACCTCACACATCACGGGTTCTCGTAGTATAGGATATCCCTTTGTCCCCAAGACCTTTTGCACTCACCAGTATTTGTGAATCCCATCGACACTCAATGACAGAAATATGGGCAGCTTCCCACAATATAACCCCGCAGAAGTCGTAATCCTGTCATGGTAGGAACCCTCTTAAACCATAACCCGATGAGATCCAACTTCATATATACTCCTACTTGCTGAAGAACCCCCCCCCCCGGGCAAAACAAAAAAAAAAACACCTATATTGCCCCGAATGAAGGAAGAACCTTTTTGGAGGGTCCTTGAGCATTATAATACCCTAAACCCTAAACACCCTACACCCTAAACCCGGCAAGTTGCAAAACCTCGCGAGCGCAGCTTCGCGGGAGTGGCATCCGCATGTCCATGGTAGACAGCCGGGTAAGGGAACTGATACCTCAGTTTTCTACTATTTGCCTAAGAACCCCAAAAGAATGAAACATAATTATCCCTGTCTCTGAAGCGGCTTCGGGTTCATCGGGCCTTTCGGATTCTCCAGGGCTTCGATTTATAGTGCTTAGAGGGCTTCGAGGCTTAGGATTTATAGGGTTTGGGAGGTTATAGTGTTTCTAGGGTTTTCTAGGGCTTAGGTTTATAAGGTCTATAGAGGGGTTTGAGGATTAGGATTTATAGGGTTTGGGGGGAGGGGGTGGGGGGGGTGTTGTAGTTTAGGATGTTCACCCTTATACTAGCAGTTAGGGATGATAGTACCCCCCCCCTATTATTCCCTATTCAGGGCTGTTAGTATAAGGGGAACATCCCAAGTCATAATGTTACTGGGGTTTGCAGGAGTTACCCTAGACCTCCAAGTATACAGTGGTCTAAAGTCTGTAAATAATACCTACTTTGGGCTATTTGGAGCGTTAGGGAAAAGTCTAAATTGCCTTGAAGCCTCAACCTACACCCTAAACCCTAAACCCTAAACCCTAACCCCTAAACCTAGGGTTGATGGGCGGGCTCACAAAGGCCGAGAGGCCAGATGAAGGGCTTTCCATCTGTCCAGCCTTCTCGAGGCAGGGGCTTGTGAGAACTTACGAGCCCCTGAACCCGAAACACTCGAGTTTAGGGTTTAGGGTTTAGGGTTTAGGGTTTAGGGTTTAGGGTTAGGGTTTAGGGCCCCAAACGGTAAAACCCAAACATCCCCCCCCCCCCCCCCCCCCCAACCCGCAAGCTTCCGAGAACAGCCGTTCATAGCGCTTGGAGGGTTGCTGTTGGGGCGACTCAGGGGAACGGATGTAGGGATTAGGGATCTGCCCCTACTAAACCCTAAACCCTAAACCCTAAACCCCAAACCCCTAACCCCAAACCCCAACACAAAAGACCAACACCCGAAACTCTGAGCCCCGAATCCTATCGCCCGAAGCCCAGACTCCGCATCGATGGTCAAGAACCCTTCGGGTCTAGGGTTGATGAAGCGAAAGAAGCGCTTCGAGGTTTTCGGGCTTGCTTTAGGGCTTCTAGGGCTTACGTCTTGGGGTTTCGGGTTTAGGGCATGTTACACCCCTAAAACCCTGAACCCTGGACGGGCTGAGGGGTTTTCACCCCCTAAGCTTTAGAGGTTTCGGTTGGGGTGTTCCCCCTTATACTAACGATCCTTAGTAGGGATTCTAGTACCCCCAATTATATTCGCTATTCAGGACTGTTAGTACAAGGGGAAACATCCAAGCTTAGTATCCACCCTGAACCCTAAACCCTAAGCCCTAAACCCTATAAATCCTCATCCAGGGTTTAGGCATTTAGGGCCCCAAGGACTCAATCGCTCATCACCTTCCCTTGAGGTGGAGGTGGGTTTTGCAAGTTGGGACTTCTGGTCGATTTAGGACTACTCGCCTGCTCTTCGTAGGGTTTAGGGTTTAGACTTTAGGGCTCAGGGTTTAGGAGCGGAAGAACCCCAGCTAGCAAAAAACACCAGACATTACTACGATCTTGATGACGATATAATCTCATATGCCATATGTTATTGCATATCAAGAACAATGACAGATGGTCCGGCTCGACTGGGAGTTTTCGAACTCGGTCGCCTTTCTTTTCTTCATGTACTATTACACCCTAAACCCTAAACCCTAAACCCTAAACTCTAAACCCTAAACCCTAAACCCTAAACCCTTAGTCGGGACAGCCTTCTGGCCCAGTTTCCTCGAGGCCATTCAGCTCGATGTTCACGCGGTGAAACATGCGGAAGGGCATCGCCAGCTGCCACCTGAGTTGGTGCTTTTGTTTTAGGGTCTAGGGTTTAGGGTTTAGGGTTTAGGGCTTAGGGTTTAGGGTTTACGGTTTTTGGGTTTTTGAGTTTAGGGTTTAGGGCCTTGCAGAACGGTTTAGGGGCCTATAGAGTACATAACTCCTATATCCTATATAAAACATCATGCACAACTGGGGATTTGGAGGGGCACACGTGGAAGCTCTTTGGACTTAGTTGTGGGTTTCTGCTGCATGATCTGAACCCTCAACCCTACTAAGTCAAAAGGGCAGCTTGCAAGCAGGGGTTGCCAAGGCACATGTAGTTGCAAGTTTCCCAACCGCGCGCGTCCGCAAAGAGGTGGCGGGAGGCTTTCTCAGTTCCCCAGGCTGGGTCCTCGTCAGGGCGAAGCCAAATGCAACGAAATTTCAATTTGCCTAACCCTAAACCCTAAACCCTAAACCCCTTTTGTGAGGTTCCTGTGCAGCAGCCTAGAAGGAAGCGAGCCGGCCTGAAGTGAAGGATTCAACTGAAACAAGGTGTTGAAGAGGTCCCCACCATCAGCGCAGGGAGTCTCTTCACCTTTGGGTTTAGGGTTTAGGGTTTAGGGTTTAGGGTTTCGGGTTTCGGGTTTGGGGTTTAGGGTTTAGGGTTTGGGGTTTGGGGTTTAGGGCTTGGGCGCCTCTTATGCCAAGCCCAGCAGCCCCCAAAAAAACCCCTGAAACCTCTTTGTTTTTAACAAAACACCGAAGCATCTTTTATTTGCGAGAGCAGATATCAAGGACCCTAAACCTTAAACCCTGTAAACCCTAAACCCTAGACCCTACAGTAAACCCCAGAAAGTTGGAACATGGTTTGAGGACGAGTAGAGCTGGGATTCCCTTTAGTATCCCTTTTGGGGCATGGGGATAAGGATGTTCCAACTTTTTCGAGTTTGCAGTAAACCCTAAAACTTTTAGGGTTTAGGGTTCAGGGTCTATGGCTTAGAGCTTGGGGTTTAGGGGAAACCCTAAAACCCCTATATAATAAGATCTAAGGTTGGAATCATGGGCCCTTAAAGTGGTCCCTTGCCCTTGTTTCTAACTAGGGATCCGAAGCATGGGCCCTTATTTCATATGGCGTATATAAGCGTCCAAATAAAGAGCCCAGCCTTCGGATCCCCGAGAGTGGGCACGCTGCTTTCGGGAATTCTCTAACTCTAACATATGGCCTTTGCTGCGGGTTTTTGAAGATTAAGGCGGCGTGGTGTAACAAAAACCCCCTTCCCCCCGCCGTAGATACCGTAAGTAATGTTGCAAGAGAACCCTAAACCCTAAACCCTAAACCCTAAACCCTAAACCCTAAACCCAAACCCTAAACCCTAAACCCTAAACCCTAAACCCATTCACCAACAGCATCTGGGACAGGAGGCTTGGCTTGAAGCTGTAGGCTGGCACCTTAGCTCAAACTCCAGCATCCCCCCTCTTTGCATGGGTTCTGTATGTAGGGTGTTGAATGGCTTCAAGTAAGCTTCGGGCTGCAGATGCTTCCCAAACACCTACAGAGGCAACTTCACAGCCACACCTACTTCTGAGGGCGGTGCGAAGACAAAAGGCACAGAGGGCTCGTGCAAGCCAGCGTGTGCAACCACCCCGGCTTCTGAGGGCGGTGCGAAGACCAGGCATGCAGAGGCTCGTATAAGCCAACTGGTGCAAATGCGAGACAGGATTTCCAGACCGCCCAATATACATATATATACAAAGCCTCAGCACCAGAGAGTATGGCCCCAGCCGCGGTGCAGACTGGCAGAGATATCCGGTAGCCAGACGGAGACAGAGCAGGCAGTCCGTGGCCAGACAGGAGTTTGATTGCGCAGGGACCTGGCAGGGGCGCAGGCGAACGGGCCTAGGCTGTCATCCAGCGTTCAGAGGCGCCCGAGCCGAGCTCGGCCCGGCGGCGCAACACGGCTCGGGCACGGTGGCTCCTGACCGCAACGCAGAGCTCCTGCAAGAGGTATCCATGCAGCGTCTCTGCGCCCTCGCCCTCGCGCGTAGCCACCGCTCGAGCGATGTCCCACAGAACCCGCGCAGCCTGCTTGTCCCAGGCGCCCGTGCTCTCGACCACCATGGGCTGGAACTTGACACCCTGACGAGCGCAGTCATCCGCAGTCCCCATGTGCGCCGCCTTGACTGTAGCATATGCAGCCGCAGCCGCTGCCGCTTCTCGCCCCGCCTCCGCGAGGGACTCCAACCGCTGGCATGTAGGGTTTAGGGTTTAGGGTTTAGGGTTTAGGGTTTAGGGTTTAGGGTTTAGGGTTTAGGGTTGAGGGTTGAGGGTTGAGGGTTGAGGGTTGAGAATTAAGGGTGCAGGGCTCAGGGTTCAGGGGTGGAGGCTGGCGGTGTTGCAGCTGCTCGCTGCTACCGGTTTGGGAGGTGTGCTCTTGGAGGTAGGCATGGCCTTCCCTCTGATACCTGAAAGAGGTGTACGGCGTGCCCCTAATTTCGGAAACCCTATAAACCCTAAACCCTAAACCCTAAACCCTCATATGGCCCAAGGAGCGAAGAACACATCAGCCTCGTTTATGTCCTTCGTCCGCCGAGGCGAGTTCATGAATCCTGGGCGGCGTTTGGGCTTTTTGCGGGGTTTAAGGTTTAGGGATAGTTAGGATTTAGGGTTTAGGGATGGTTAGGGTTTAGGGTTTTAGGTTTAGGGATTGAACCTTGGCTTAGGGTTTCGGCTAGGCGGCAGGACGTGGAATCGTGGCAGCGGTTTGGGTCCCTCAGGACTACCAAGGACAGACAGGGTCAAGTTTTGAATGCTTACCTGTTCCCCCCCCCCTCCCCCCCCCCCCCCTCCCCCCCCCCCCTCCCCCCCCCCCTACCCCCCCCCCCCCCCCCCCCACCCCCCCCCCCCCCCCCCCCCCCCCTCCCCCCCAAAAAAACTCTAAACTCTGAAGCTCACCAAGCAGCCTTGTCTCAACCCAGGGTTTAGGGTTTGGTGCTTAGGGTTTGAGCTTTTGGGGTTTGGGAGAAACAAGACTCCCAACAAGAACCCCAAATTAACCCAAATAAGACGACCCCTACATTGCCCTTATGAGGAAGACAACTTATGTTTTTTTTTTGGGGGGGGATTCTTCAGCAAATAGTAGGTTTTGGGGGGGGCTCTTCGGGGTTTAGGGCAGCCGGGAGACGGTAGTAAAGCATCCGCGGCATGTGGAACCTCAATTGGCAGACTGCCGGGCTCAAAGTGGCACCCCCCTGTCGACTTTCGAAATCAGTGTTGTGGCTGAAACTCTAAACCCGAAACCGGAAACCCTACAGTAAACCCTAGTTTCGTCCCCTTTCAGCGGTGCAAAACAAACCTATCAGTCAAACAAACCCTAAACCCTAAACCCTAAAGCCTAAACCCTAAATGCTAAACCCTAAACCCTAAACCCTAAACCCTAAACCCTAAACCCTAAACCCTAAACCCTAAAAAACATCAATCCCGAGCTGCTGATTCGACGCCCAAATTTCGACGCCTTGCACCTCGGGCTCAAGGTGAGGACCCATGACGAGCAGAGATGCTAAGCCCAAGGGTAGAGCCTAGGAATAGCAAGGGTTTAGGGTTTAGGGTTTAGGGCTACCCAAGGCCCAACTAGGAATACAAGGGTGCCCTTTTTGGTCTCAAGGGGCTTAGGAGGGGAACCCAAGCCCTAAAGAAAAGAATCGGGGCCTCCTCTGGGTCCCGGGATGTTTTTGAATCCCTACGTCCCCAAGGGCCCTAAGAATTGAAGAGAACAACTCTTATGGATTTAGGGTTTAGCGTTATGGGGGGGAATGCATGGAAGCTTTTACTGGGCTGTTTTCGGTTTTTCGGGACGGTATCTGTATTTGTATGGTGACATCAGGGGAGATTTCTCGACCCTGAACAGGTCCGAAGCTCTCAGCTCTAAACCGTATGAGCGCTGAGCCAGAAACCTTATCAACGTCTGCCCAAAAAGAGTCTACGAACCCTAAATGCCCAAGCTCGGAACCCTAAGCACTAAACTAAACCATAAGCCATAAACATGCCTTACAGGCCGTTAGGGCTTCTGAGGTTTATACCTGCTCTTGGCCCATCGGCTCCAATTCACGGAACATTTCTCCAATCACACCAGGAACCCTGCACAAATAACAGGCCTGCCTACATGTGCATGCATCTACAGATGTGGTCAGTTCTCTAAATTGTGGTCCCATTTTGGGGTACCCTAAACAAGAGGAGCCGCTATATAACAAGGACCCACAAAAGGACCACACGTTAGAGAAGTGACCATACAAGGAGGGGCCCCCTTAGTATACTAACTGTAGTTAAGGGGCTTATAACCTAATTTAGGATCCTTATAACCCAATTTAGGGTCCTTATAACTCTACTTAGAACTAGGGGGTCCCCTCCTTGTATGTATAGGGTTTCGGGTATACACACGTCCGTGTCGGTCGCTTGTGCTGAGCTGCAGATCTTCATTTTGCGAGAACGAACCCCTGCATGCGTTCTTTCTGCACGTTGTTTCTTTGCTCTTGTTGATATCGTTGTTCCTCTGCATGTCGCTGTGGCTGCTCATGCTCTTATTGTGTTTAGTTGTAGGTCATGGCCCTTTTTAAAGGGGACCCTATAACACATCTCAAGAGTAGGCGACCTACAAAGATGATGTTGGGTTCTGTAGATGACCCCCCCCCCCCCGGTTGTTTCCAAAAACCTGAACCCTAAGGAACACAAACTGCACAAGACTTCAACTTCAATCCCCCCCCCCTCTCCCTTTAGGGTCTACATGGTTTAGGCCCCCCCCCCCACCCAAACCTTAAAGCTCGCGCCAAGGAGCAACCATCGGTGGGCCCCCGAAGACGCAGTCGACAGTGAAGCAGGCGGAGTCCTTTCATTGAGTCTCTGCCCGGGCCCGTGGGCGGGTACGGGCTGATACGTATGTATGCGATATATCTCCTTGCGACAAAGATGCATACGTGTGAAAGTACCGAGAATTCTGTGAGAACTCTGCAGTGAACCCCCAAACCCCCAAACCCCCAAACCCCCAAACCCCCAAACCCCCAAACCCCCAAACCCCCAACCCCCCAAACCCCCAAACCCCCAAACCCCCAAACCCCCAAACCCCCAAACCCCCAAACCCCCAAACCCCCAAACCCCCAAACCCCCAAACCCCCAAACCCCCAAACCCCCAAACCCCCAAACCCCAAACCCTACCAAAACATCAAAACCTTCACCCGAAACCCTCAAGCCCGAAAAGATAAACCCTAAACTGCCCAGAAGGTCTCGGAAGGCAACTCGGAAAGGTCAAAGGCCTTGCCACCGTTGCGAAAGCGCTCGGGCAGCTCGTAGACGTAGACTTTCGGGCCCTCCTCAGGATAAAGCCGGCTCCAGGCTTGAGATACAGGGTGACATGGGCATGGTTTAGGGTTTAGGGTTTAGGGTTTAGGGTTTAGGGTTTAGGGTTTAGGGTTTAGGGTTTAGGGTTTAGGGTTTAGGGTTTAGGGTTTAGGGTTTACACGTGTAAGGTGAACATTCGTGTGATGTCTAGGGTGCACTTCTGGACCCACTCTGGGAGACTTGCCTCACAGTCACATGTGGGCCGAGAAGGCTCAAGAAACCGTGCAGCCCATACTTGCCCACCCTTAGTAAAAATTTTGGGCCCTCTTTAGGGTTTAGGGTTTAAGGTTCAAGGGTTTAAGGTTCAAGGGTTTAAGGTTTTTTGGCGTCTTTTGTGAGACTCGTAAACCAAAAAAGCCCCCAGGTCCCTACACCCTACCTAGACATGCCTTTTCTTCGGGCACGCTCCTGGAAATCTGCTTATGAACGATAGGATGGTCTGGGGTGTGGGTGCCGGCGTCGTCTGCCTCTGAACGACCCTAGTGCGACTAAAACGCGGCCTTCAGACCTCTCGGAATCATGCCAACCCCTAAACCCTAAATCCTAAACCACAAGAGGGAAGCCCTAAACTCCCAACCCTACACCCTTAGGCCATAAACTCCTCCCCTCCCCGTCCCTCAAAACAGCAGCCGCGATGCGTATCTGTCCGGCGCGGTCTGCATCTTTGGCAGATCCGGTGCGCCTCAAAAATTGGGGTTTAGGGTTTAGGGTTTAGGGCTTAACACTCCCAGGGCTTCGGCACTCGCGTATGAGGCAGGCAAGGTGGGTGTTCGGGGTTCATGAGAGGCATCTTGGGTTTCGTCGCTCTCGCACGTCACACGTGGCAAGGCAGGCCCCTTCAGCCCTCTGAAAAAGATCCCGAACATGATCACCTCAAACCCAAAAAGGGCCTGTCTAGGATGTCTTGCGAAAATGGCCGACCTCCAAGAAAGACCCTAAGGGTCTGTGTACCTCATTATCATATACTCGGGCCTAAAGTCCCTCTTTGGGAAGTACTTCAAGACCCAAGTGTATAGGCCCTATTTAGGTACATGGACCCTTAGAAAGAAACCCTATACCCTAAAACCCTCAAACCCTAAAACCCTGCACCCTAAACCCAAAACCCTGAACCCTAAACCCTAAACCCTAAACCCTGAACCCTAAACCCTAAACCCTAAACCCTGAACCCTAAACCCTGAACCCTAAACCTTAAACCCTAAATCCTAAACCCTAAACCCTGAACCCTAAACCTTAAACCCTAAATCCTAAACCCTAAACCCTAAACCCTGAACCCTAAACCTTAAACCCTAAATCCTAAACCCTAAACCCTGAACCCTAAACCCTATAAATCCTAAACCTTAAACCCTAAATCCTAAACCCTAAACCCTGGTTCTGGTCACCCATCTCAGCGCCCCCGCGCTCCGGGAGCAGCGCCCCCGCCGGCGCGCCCGGACAGAAGGCCGGCCCTGTGACCGCCTCCAGGGCTCCTCGATGGCTGCGGAGAGTTTGGTTTAGGGGCTTAGGGTTTGGGGTTTAGGGTTTAGGGTTTATAGGGTATAGGGTTTAGGGTTCATAGGGGTTAGGGTTTAGGGTTTAGGGTTTAGGGTTTAGGGTTTAGGGTTTAGGGTGTAGGGGGGGGACGTTCGCAGGATTCCCGAACACTGCGGCGCGAACACTGTCCCTGTAATTGTCTCAAGGCCAGAAAACCTCTGAGCAGCGGATCCTTGCATGAAACGATTTGAGACTCAACACCTCCGGAAACGCCTCACCCTCTGCCTTCCGATGCCTCAAACCCCGAACCCTAAACCCCAAACCCAAAACCCGAAACCCGAAACCCGAAACCCGAAACCCTAAACCCTAATGCCCGCCAGGCGGCTCATCCGAGGTGCTTTGTCTGTCTGGGCCTCGGCTATAGGCTCCCAACCCTCCACAACCCTAAACCTACAAAGTATCCCTGAGTTTAGGGTTTAGGGTTTAGGGTTTGGAGTTTGGGGTTTAGGGCTATAGGCTCCCAACCCTCACAACCCCAAACCTACAAGGTATCCCTGAGGGCCCCTGAGTTTAGGGTTGAGGGTTTAGAGTTTGGGGTTTAGGGCTTACAACCCCAAACCTACAAGGTATCCCTGAGGGCCCCTGAGTTTAGGGTTGAGGGTTTAGAGTTTGGGGTTTAGGGCTTCGAGGTAGGGTAGGTTCCCCTACCTAGTTGCTGAGTACCCTGGTCCGAAAAAGGTTAGGTTTTCAATTCTGGTAGGATTGTATATACCCCAAAAGGTTAGAGTTAGAGGCTATCTACTCAGCTACCAAGCCTAAATCATGGGAGTACCCAAAGAGCCCAATACCCCCTTAAATAAAGAATGTACCTGAGATCATATAAAAGATCCCGTTATAGTCTAAGGAATATTCCTGAATTGGTGTTGGGCTCTCTGGGTTTCTCGTTCTGACCGACTTCTGCGAGGTTTAACGAGGGTTGTCTGGGTACGTTGCGCCCAAGCCACTTGAAGGCTCATGGGTAGTACTTATAAGTAGGGTCATTGGTACCCTAAATATCCCTGAGCTTAGGGTTTAGGGTTTAGGGCTAGGGTTTGGGGTTTAGGGCCAAGCTGCATGGCAATCGCCGTTCTGCCAGTACGTGAAGGCTGTGCAGTGCTCGGTGCCTCGGAATTGCGTTGGAGCTCAGGCTGGGAACCTTGAAATATTTCATGGTGCTCTTAAGTTCATGGCAAAATCCTAAACCCTAAACCCTAAACCCTAAACCCTCTCTTGCCACCTGGTCTTCTTGGGCCCAAGATGATTTAAGACATTTTCCTTGAACAATGGATATTGGGCTTTTTGGGACTTGCTTGTGGGCGACTGCTGGGACGGTGCAACTTTAGGGGCCTTCCGAAAATTAGAGGGGGAGGGATACCCCTTACATTGGGCTTCAGGGTTTAGGGTTTAGGGTTTGGGGTTTAGGGTTTAAAGGGAAATCCGGACTTCTCCCCTAGGCTTCTGGGAAGTATGCCGAGGGGCACTGGCATTGCTTCTGGCAAGCCAGGGCGCTGGACTCCTCTAGACCGACTCTTCTGTCTCCGTGTGCGTGTGAGAGGGGGGTGGGGGCTTAAGCTCCCAGGAACTTTCAGACCCCCCCCCCCCCAAAGCACTCAACAAAAAAAACTCGGACAAGAACTGCACGTTCGCAAACCAAGGCGTGGGAGCTCAAGTTGTAGGAGAGGAGGAAAGTGCCAGCTCGTGCTGGGAATGGCGAAACGGGGGCAGAGGAGAGGACCGGCCCTAGACCCAATCCACCACAAGAGCAGCTGGCCCGTATCCGAAAACCCTAACCCTCATAAAGGCACCCTAAACCCAAAACCCTAAACCCTGAACCCCAAACCCTAAACCCTAATCCCTCTCCTTGCTGTGCTGCAGGTCAAACCCTGCGAGCGCCCAGTTGGTGTCGAAGCACTCTTGCGGCTCCTGCTCCCCCAGACTCGGCGCCGAGGTTGCCTAGCTGAGCCGGGTTTAGGGTTCAGGGTTTAGGGTTTTGGGTTTGGGGTTTGAGGTTTGGGGGGTTTAGGGTTTAGGGTTATACATACATATATATATATATATATACATATATATATATATATGCTCGCCCCCCCCCCATGATCCACACATTTGGCCTCGAGAAGGGGGTTTTGGGAGGGGGGGGACTCCAGACTCCAGATTACCAGAAAAAATCTGGAGTACCGGGCCCCGGACTCCGGACTCCAGACTCCAGATTTCCAGAAAAAATCTGGAGTACGGGGCCCCGGACTCCAGACTCCAGATTTCCAGAAAAAATCTGGAGTACCGGGACCCTGGACTCCAGATTCTGGAGTCTGTAATCTGGAGTCTGGGGCCGCGGGTACTCCAGATTTTTTCTGGAAATCTGGAGTCTGGAGTCTGGGGCCCCGGACTCCAGACTCCAGATTTCCAGAAAAAATCTGGAGTACCGGGACCCTGGACTCCAGATTCTGGAGTCTGTAATCTGGAGTCTGGGGCCGCGGGTACTCCAGATTTTTTCTGGAAATCTGGAGTCTGGAGTCTGGGGCCCCGGACTCCAGACTCCAGATTTCCAGAAAAAATCTGGAGTACCGGGACCCTGGACTCCAGATTCTGGAGTCTGTAATCTGGAGTCTGGGGCCGCGGACTCCAGATTTTTTCTGGAAATCTGGAGTCTGGAGTCTGGGGCGGGTACTCCAGATTTTTTCTGGAAATCTGGAGTCTGGAGTCCGGGGCCCCGGGTACTCCAGATTTTTTCTGGAAATCTGGAGTCTGGAGTCCGGGGCCCCGGGAAATACTCCAGAATTTTTCTGGAAATCTGGAGTCTGGAGTCCGGGGCCCGGGTACTCCAGATTTTTTCTGGAAATCTGGAGTCTGGAGTCCGGGGCCCGGGTACTCCAGATTTTTTCTGGTAATCTGGAGTCTGGAGTCCGGGGCCCGGGTACTCCAGATTTTTTCTGGAAATCTGGAGTCTGGAGTCCGGGGCCCGGGTACTCCAGATTTTTTCTGGAAATCTAGTGCTTAGGGTTTAGTGTGTAGGTTTCAGGGTTTAGTGTTTTGTGTTTAGGGTTGAGTGTTAAGTTTAGGGTTTAGGGTTTAGGGTCAAGCGGCTCGGCTAAAACCCAAAAAAACCCTAAACTCTGATATCCAGGCAGTAAGCATCTGAAACCCCGATGGGTTTTTGGTTTCAGGTTTAGATTTAGTAGGGCTCGAGGTTCCGGCTTTGGGGTTTACTGTTTAGGGTTTAGGGTTTAGTGTTCAGGGTTTAGTGTCTAATGTTTAGGGTTTAGTTTGAAATGTTTAAGATTTAGTTTTTGGGTTAAGTGCTAAAGTGTTTAGGGTTTCGTGCTAAGTGTTTGGGGTTTGTGCTAAGGGCTTAGTATTAAGCGTTTAGGGTTAGTGTTTAGGGTTTAGTGTTAAGGGTTTCGGGTTTGGTTTTTTAGGGTTAAGGGTTTTAAGGATTTTTACAAATTTAAATGACCTGGGGAAGGCAACGGGGCTTCTCCAGACCATTGACAACTTGAAAATCCTTCTGTTTAGGATTTAGGGTTTAGTTTTCAGGGTTTAGTGTGTAGGGTTTAGTGTGTAATGTTTAGGGCATAGTTTTTAGGGTGTAGTGTTTAAGTGTTTTGGGTTTAGTGTTTAAAAAGGGATTAGTGCTTAAGTGTTTAGGTTTTCGTGTTCAGTGTTTGGGGTTCGTGCTAAGGGCTTTGTGTTAAGCTTTAGGCTTAGTGTTAAGGGTCTACTTCTGAGTGTTTAGGGTTCAGTGCTAAGGGTTTCGGTTTCTTTTTTGGGTTACGGGCTTTAAGGGTTTTTACTAGTGTTCAGGGTTTAGTGTGTAGGGTTTTGTGTGTGGTGTGTTTAGGGTTTAGTTTTTAGGGTGTAGTGTTTAAGGGTTTAGGGTTTAGTGTTTAGGGTCTAGTGCTTAAGTGTTTAGGGTTTCCTGTAAAGTGTTTGGGGTTTGTGCTAAGGGCTTAGTGTTAAGTTTTTAAGGGTTCGTGTTTAGGGTCTGGTGCTGAGTTTTTAGGGTTTAGTAGTGCTTACGTGTTTAGGGTTTCGCGTCAAGTGTTTGGGGTTCGTGGGCCTAGTGTTAAGTTTTTTTAGGGTTACTCTTTAGAGTCTAGTGCTGAGTGTTTAGGGTTTAGTGTTAAGGGTTTCGGGTTTGGTTTTTTGGATTAAGGGTTTTAAGGATTTTTACTAGTGTTCAGGGTTTAGTGTGTAGGGTTTAGTGTGTAATGTTTAGGGTTTAGTGTTTAGGGTTTAGTTTTTAGGGTCGGGTGTAGTGTTTACGTGTTTAGGGTTTAGTGTTTAGGGTCTAGTTAAATGTTTAGGGTTTCATGTTAAGTGTTTGGGGTTTGTGCTAAGGGCTTAGTGTTAAGTGTTTAGGGTTAGTGTTTAGGGTTTCATGTTAAGTGTTTGGGGTTTGTGCTACGGGCTTAGTGTTAAGTTTTTAGGGTTAAGGGTTTAAGGGTTTTTGCAAGTTTACATGATCTGGGGAAGGCACTGGGGCTTCCCCAAACCATCTAAACTTTGAAAATCCTTAAAATCTTATAAAAATCTTTAAGCTTCTGTTTAAACATTCTCAGAATTTTGAAGGTTTTAAGGCTTTTAAGCCTATTAAAGACCTTAAATTGCTTACGTATTTAAGTGGCTGCCCTTTGCGGATTTCAGAGATTTTTGAAGTTGCCAATGGTCTGGAGAAGCCCCGGTGCCTTCCCCAGACCATATAGATTTTTACCAGTCCGTAAAACCCTGAAATTCTTGCAGTTGTAAATGGCTGTCCTTTGGATGTTCGATTCTAAAATCCGTAACTTCCTTAATTTTAAACGGCTGCCCGTTTTTAGTTTTTAAGGAATTTTAGACTTTTAAGGGAGAATAAACGTTTCGAGGTTTTTAAGGGCTTTAGAGCCTTTTAAGATCCTCTAAATCTTGAAAATTTTGAAAGGCTTTAAGTACCTCAAAACCCTTCAAATTTGAAAAGGGCTGCCCCTTTAAAGGATTCATAAAATTGCAAATGGTCTGGGGAAGCCCCGGTGCCTTCCCCAGATCATCTACATTTTACAAACCCCTAAAACCCTGAAAAGCCTTAAACTTCTAATTGCTACCCTTCTAAAATTTCATGGGGCCGCAAGACACAAGTTTCAGAAGCAAAATGCACATAAAAACACTAGTGTTTTTATAGAGGATAATATACTAGAGCTTTTTGTATTCCAGTGCAGTTTTGACTGCATTTTTCCGAGGAAAAAGCAGAAAATCAGACAAAGACGAAGACAAGAAAACCATAGGTGTGGATCATGGGGGGGGGGCTGACCATATATATATATCCTTCAAGGGAGTATGTGGGGCCCTCATTCCCTCATTCCCTACTAAGAACAAGCCAGTCTCTGGTGTCTTGGGGGTTGACAGGGTCGGGGGCTCATGGGGTTTAGGGTTTAAAAGGTTGGGGGTCTAAGGGTTTGGGGCTGACAGGGTTTCTGGGTTTACCAAGAATTGGGGTTCGCATGTTTTGTTGTGCCACCTGTCAAGGGTATGGTTCTATTTGTATAGCTTACGGTTTTGAGTTTAGGGTTAGACGAGTCGGGGCAACAGCCGATTCTTCAGTCACTGGAGCAAGGGCGAGTACAGCAGGATGCCAATGAGCCGGGAATGAACGTTTCGGATTAGAGGTGTATATAGATTTCCGGGTCTGGATGTTTTGCTTTTGATAGCTGACTGACGCCACTAAGCTGGGACGAGAGCATAGAGGGACCTGCACGCCCATCTCGATACTTGGCTGCACTTAGCAGGGTAGCTAGAAATATAATTCTTAGCTCCCATATTAAGAGACCCAATAAACCCAAAAAGGCTAAGGATCTAAAGTCGATAGTCCCCTGCCTCCAGCTCAGGGGTTTCGCTGGGGGACTTCAGGATCACCGATGCCCTCGGCCGGGATTGGAGGTTGAAGGTTTTAGGGTGCGGGGTTTAGGGTTTAGGGTTTAGGGTTTATGGTGCGGGGTCTATTCTCTTTCGGCCTTCTTTTCAGCAGCACTCCCACTAGAACCTCTAGATTTGTTGTGCTTTGAAAGGGTTTGGGCTGAGTACATTCGTTCCTGGCCGATCGCTGGGTACACTTTGACCTACTGTATGCCAAGTGGCGGAACCCTGCATCCTTCCTAAACCCTAAACTTAAACCCTAAACCCTAACCCTATAAACTCATGACCCAACTAAGAACCTGTAAGTTCAGGGTGGCGCGTCTTCATGAAAAGCCACCGAACCCAACTCCAACCCCCAAACGCTCAAAAGCCCCGAACCCTTTAGACCCCTAAACCCTAAATCCTAAACCCTCAGAAAGGCCCAAGCGTACCCGACCCACAACTCCCTGCACTCACAACTTTAGCCTATGGTTGGCGCGGACATGAGCCATCTTACACAACCATGGGTCATATACATCCCTTCTTGAATCCTGGCTCAAGCCCTAAACCCGTAAAGCCGAAACCCTAAACCCCTAAAGCCTAGTCTACATCTATCTTATAACCAGAAGAAGCCCTGAACCCCCCCCCCCCCAAAACAAAAAAAAACCTTAAACTTGTAATCTATCTTTTTGTTGTATGTGTATGTGTATGTGTATGTGTATGATGTGTATGTGTATGTATATTTACATATACATATATGCGCAATAGTATCTTTAAGAGTTCCAAGGTTTCATAGCCTAAGCCCTAAACCCTTTTGCATCCGGGCTTGGGGAGTCGGCCGTAAACCCTAAACCCGAAACCCTAAACCGACAAAAAAGAACTCTTAACGATACTATACATATATATATATGTATATATCCATCCATCCATCCATCCATCCGGGGCGCTGGGGTTCCCGCGCATCCTCGCGGAAGGCCCGCGCCTCGCGCTGAGGTGTGCGGCCTTGGCCGGGGCGGAACAGCCGGGCATCCAGGGCTTCGTTGAAGGATTGAAGGAGGGTTTAGGGTTTAGGGTGTAGGGTTTAGGATTTAGGGTTTGGGCTTTAGGGTTTGGGGTTTAGGGTCCAAAGCCTCGAACATTTTTCGACTACAGCAGAAGTACCACTCTACCGTTCCGGCCTGAGATGCTCGTCCGCACCTATCTCAGCGCAAAGCTGGCACAATTTGAACCACCGCAGCGTAAGCAGATCTTCGGAAACAAAAACCAACCCTTAACCTTATAAACCCTAAATCCCAAATCCTAAATCCCAAATCCCAAGCCCTAAGCCCTAAGCCCTAAGCCCTAAGCCCTAAGCCCTAAACCCCACACCCCCACGAGCAGCATTCGTGCTTGTTCCCCGCTCCTGGGGCCCACACTGATCGAGGGCGCCTGCGAGAGAGCCACTCTTGCCAGAGCCGTTGGCTCTTGAGCTGTGGGTTTAGGAGCTTAGGGTTTACGAGGTTTAGGAATTTAAAAAATTAAAAAAATGGAGGTTTTGGAAGTTTAGAGGGTTTAGGAGGTTTGGGGGGTTTAGGGGGTTTAGGAGGTTTCGGGGGGCTTGGTGAGGCTTGTGGAATGAGAGCCTAGGCCCGGCACCCGCTGTCAAATCAAAACGCCGGGTGCCTCCTCAGCCTGCACGCGGCCGCGCGGCGGAGCCTCGGGAATGTTGTCCGCCAAGGCCTCTGGGCTCGATGACATGGGGTTAGGAGGGTTTAGGGTTTAGGGTTTAGGGGTTAGGGGTTAGGGTTTAGGGCTCTCCTACGGCCCCCCTCAGGCTATTTAGGGGGGACCTAAGAGTAGTAGAGAGTGGAGTAGGGAAACCCACGACAATGGGGCTCAGCTGAGAAACAACTCACAAATGCATGACCAAAAGACTTTGAGAACATAAACAGTTGGGGACTGACTACACTTCCAGGCCCTTTTAGGGTTTAGGGTTTAGGGTCTAGTGTTTGGGGTTCAGGGGACCCTCCACAGTAAGGAGCATACTATATACAAGAGGCCGCACAAGGGAGTGCTCATTTGGACCACCCAAGGGCTTTATCTGTCTTTGGTCGCTCTC
Organism: Symbiodinium natans; assembly: GCA_905221605.1. NCBI lineage: Eukaryota > Dinophyceae > Suessiales > Symbiodiniaceae > Symbiodinium > Symbiodinium natans. The sequence goes on along the minus strand of CAJNDS010000591.1, from coordinate 452,989 downwards.
ACCTGCAATGACCTGAACTGAACCACCCTAAACCCTAAACCCTAAACCCTAAACCCTAAACCCTAAACCCTAAACCCTAAACCCTAAACCCTAAACCCTCCCCCCTAAACCCTAGACCCCGAAAACAACCCAAGAGGTCGACCCCCCAGAGAAGCTGCCGCCGAACCTTCCAGGGTGCTTCGGGTGAGGTCGCCGCACCATGGCGCGAGTGTGTGGCCTGAGAGTTTCTCTTGGGCCTTAGGGCTAGGATGCTCAGTAACCCAGGATTAAACAGGGTACCCTTCTTGCCTCAAGGGGTTTATAAGGGAACCTAACCCCCCAAAAAAGGGGAATAAGGGCACTACTGGGCATCCTAAAGGGGGTTTAGGGCTTCGATCAGGGTTTAGGACGAGGATTTACGCTGCAGCAGCACGGCGCCTGTACGGGGATGCTTGTGGAATCGGGTGCTTCGAGACCTCCAGAAACTTGGGGATTACATGAACCCCAAAAATTGGGAACATAGACCCACTGCCACGAACAAACCTCAGTAGGGTTTAGGGTTTAGGGTTTGGGGTTTAGGGTTTAGGGTTTAGGGTTTAGGGTTTAGGGTTCATGAACCATGAGACCCCCTTTAGGGCTCATCTGGTCCTCAAAAAACAGCCTTCTGTTGGCGGCTATCTCTTTGGTGACAACTTGGAGGTTCATGGTACTTATTAACCACATGTAAGTGTACTTGCAAGCTTGCTACCATATTGGGGCACTTTAGGGGCTCATAAGTGGGCTATCAGTACAGCTATAATTGGTCATTAACTACCATGAACCTCCAAGTACCCTAAACCCTAAACCCTAAACCCTAAACCCGAAACCCTAAACCCTAAACCCGAAACCCTAAACCCTAAACCCTAAACAGACCCGTGGGGTTATCATTGGTTTACAAATACCATGAATCTCCAAGAAGTGCAAGCCAGGAGTCGAGGTAAAGCCCCACCAGCACGCCGCAGAGGATGGGCCCTCAGGGGCTTAATTAGGAGGGTTTAGGGTTTAGGGTTTAGGGTTTAGGGTTAGGGTTTAGGGTTTAGGGTTTTAAGGTTTAGGGTTTGGGGTTTGCGGTTTCGGTTTAGGAGGGTTTAAGGTTTAGGGTTTCGTGGGGTTTTCGGGCTTACCTATGAAGAACCCAAGCCTGCTTTGGTTGTAGGTGACCTAGCAATCCCACAAAAGGTGCTATAGGAATGGGTTTAGGGTTTAGGGTTTAGGGTTTAGGGTTTAGGGTTTAGGATTTAGGGTTTAGGGTTTAGGGTGTAGGGTATAATCTGCAAAAAGCTGGTTTGGTCCGCAAGGATACGGTTGCTCACTGGCATCGGTTGTCGCCTCGAATCGTTGGCCGAACCGGGGCTATGCAGCTGTACAACGCAGCTATATGGAAAACCCTTACTAAAAGGGTGCATACAACTGCACCTATACTTGAGTAAGGGTAGATATAGCTGTACTTACAAGTGCCCATGAAACTCAAAGTAGCCCCCAAACCAGGTGCTCTCTAACCCCTAAACCCTAAACCCTAAACCCTCAAGCCTCAAGCCCCAAAACAATCCATCAGCCCTCGCTGCCTTATAAGTACAGATATACTTGGAGCGATAAGTACCCTGAACCTCCAAGTGGGGCTCCCAGCAGAAGTAGTGTTGATAGTTCTAAACCCTAAACCCTAAACCCTAAACCGTGGCTCTGTATTACCGACTGAGGTGTGATCGCCTCGCATCACAACAGAACCAGGCCTTTGGACGCGAGGCCGCGGAGCCAGAGCCTGGCGTCTCAATGAAGGTGTAGGGTTTAGGGTTTAGGGTTTTAGGGTTTTAGGGTTTTAGGGTTTTAGGGTTTTAGGGTTTTAGGGTCTTAGGGTCTAGGGGTTTTAGGGTTTTAGGGTTTTCGGGTTTAGGGTTCGAAGAGAGGGAATCAACCCTCGAAACCTTAGGAAGTCTGCGAAACTTCGGCTTTTGGTGGGTGCGGGCAACTGGACTTCGGCGTGTAGGCGTGTGCCCCCATAACCCAAAAAACCTAAGCCCTCAAACCATGAACCCGAAACCCGAAAACCCTGAAACCCTAAACCCTAAACCCTCCTGCTGAGGAGGTGGAGAGGCAAGTAAGCTTCCTAGGGTCTTGGGTTTAGGGTTTAGGGGTTTGAGGCGTAGGGTGAGGGGGTGTTTGGGATTCAGGGTTCACAGGATTGAGGGCTTTGGGTCGGGTGGAGGGCCCTATACTATTGTGTTTGGGATCGGTCGGGCCGACTTGGGTTTCAGAGTTTTGGGGCTGAAGGTT